>CM053787.1:353423635-353996135 GCA_028749045.1 Cupressus sempervirens | reverse complement strand
TATGATCATACATTGGATAAGTAAAGGGGATGAAGGTTAGGAGAAGGACTTCTCATTGAGTTAGGGTTAAATATAGAGTTATAGTTAGGGGCAAACTGCTGACATGGAGACTATTAGGATTATAATTAATGCAACACTTAGGAGTAGACCTAGGGTTATAGTTTTGGACTTAGGATAAGTGAAGGGTTAGGACCAAGAAATATTGATTGAGTTAGAGTTATACTTAATACTTAAGACTTATGATTGGAAAAAGAGTTACATTTATTAGTAAGGTTAGGGTTAGAGTTAGACTTATGATTAGGAGTAGGGATAGGTATATTTAAGAATTAGGAACTATTATTGGGGAAATGGTTATATTTAGTAGCATAATTAGGGTTAGAATTAGAATTATGATTAGGATTGGGGTTTGGGTTAGGGTTAGCATTAAGTCTAGGACTAGAGTTAGGATTATGATTAGGACAAGGGCTAGAAATAGGATAAGTGAAAGGTGACACATAGGATTAGGGTTATGACCATGATTACACATTGTTAGGGTTAGATATAGAGTTATGGTTAGGGGCATACTTATGATAGGGTAGTTTTAAAGATTAGAATTGGTGTAACAAAAACACTTAATATATTATTATGACACCTATAGTTAGTGTTAGTGTTTCTGCTACACCAAGGTTTGTCCTAGGGAGCTATTCGATATATTTAAGAAGTTTGTTACAACTCATTCTATTATTATGGTTAAGGTTATTGCTAGTTTATTGCTCCTCTTACAGTTAATGTTAGTGCTATTATTAAAATAAGATTAGTGATAGTGTGATTTCTAGGTTATTTTTTATGTGGGTTAGTGTTATTGTGACACATACAGTTAGTGTTAGTGTTATTTGTATAATTGAGGCTAGTGTCATAGGATTGCCACAATACATTCAATAAGTTTGTTAGGATCCAAGTTATTGCTATAGTTAAGGTTATTGTTAGGATTATTTGTCCTATTATAATTAATGTTACTTCTTTTATGTGGGTTAGCCCTATTGTGATACCTATGGTTAGTGTTAGTGTTATTGCTGCACCTATGTTATTAGTAGGGGAATTACTATATTATATTTAATAAGTTTAATATGGTTTGTGTTATTATGGTTAACATTATTTTTTAGGGTTATTTCTCCTATAATGGTTAACATTAGTTCCATGATTACACTTCATGTTAGTGTTAGGATAATTTTTTAATGTGACTTAACTTTATTATAATACCTTTGATTAGAGCTATTGTGATATCTACAATTTTTTTTTTATAATGCGCTCCCTCCCTCTACTATCCCTTCCTTGATGAAGGGTGCTCCCCTTAAAACCATAAACTCATAACAAAAACAAAGAAACAACAAAAAATGTGAGAAAAAAATGTGGACTTCTTATTTAGGCAGCAAATGCAGAATTACAAAATTCATAAGTACAATATGCTAACCCACTTATAGTAATCTGCAAGACTAAGCTGTGAACTATCACCCCGAGTTGTCCTAGATAATGCTTGAGCCTTTCTTAAATAGGCAATTTTATGCTGTTCGGGAAGGTTCTAGACATTGAAACTTAATACCTAGGGCCAAGAGACCCTAACAATACATAAAGAGTCGGCCAAATACATCTTTGACAATTATTTTAGATATTTTGGGTAGCTCAACTTTAGAAGGTCATAACTCTCAAACTGTTACTCCAATTGTCTATTATAACAACTTTTCAAAAATGCTAGCTTCTAATGTACAGGCTTAGAACTGCACAAGCACCCTTCCATTGAGTTTTTAGACCTCATTCGGGCAATCTAAGGCCTCCAACAGTGAGCTTGAATATTTTTCTACAATTTTTTCCACCAAAAATTTGCAATAACTTCTCCAATACTTAAGCTTCAACAATGAGATTTTTATGGTAGGCTTATAACTCTAAAATGAACCTTCTTGTAGAAAATGAGAACATTCTGAGCTCATATGAAAAACTTACTAAAAATATAAATTTCCCATAAATAGTAACCACCCTGTCTACTAGTCCTTATTAAAATAGAAAAGACTAAAAATAAAATATTTTTGGGTGATGCAAGATTGCTCTTGCACCTAGGATGCTCTTGCATCAGACACCCAGGGAATTTAAGAAGTGGCTCTGTCATGACTTAGGTGTTTAGAGGAAAACCAAGACGGTGAACCTCCTCCCTTGTTAGTCATGATGAATCCTCTACTAGCCTCCATTTCCATTTGACCAGGTATTCCTCATAAGTTCTATTCCTTGTACTTTTCCCAATATGACTGTCTAGTATCTCCTCAATCTCCTTTGTAATTAAACTAGTTGCGAGAATACTCCACCATGCTTCTGCAACTTCATCTCCATCACCTCCTTCATAATACTCTGTCAAATCTGAAATGTTAAAGATTGGTGAAATATTCAATTCAGTAGGCAACTCCACTTCATAAGCATTTCCAGAATCATGCCTTTTCACTATCTTACACGGTCCAAACTTCTTCATCTTCAACTTATTATATGTCCCTACTAGAAAATGCTCTTTTCTCAAATGAACCATGACTTCATCTCTAATCTAAAATTCCTTAAACCTCATTTTCACATCTGCCTTAGCTTTATACAATGTATTCATCTTTATGATGTATTTCCTTCACCTCCTCATGGACGTTCTTCAAATGTTCAACAAATTTGTCTACTTCAACACTACTTATCTCTCCTTTATCCAATTGCCTCAA
The DNA here is from genome assembly GCA_028749045.1 of Cupressus sempervirens. Taxonomy (NCBI): domain Eukaryota; kingdom Viridiplantae; phylum Streptophyta; class Pinopsida; order Cupressales; family Cupressaceae; genus Cupressus; species Cupressus sempervirens. The sequence goes on along the minus strand of CM053787.1, from coordinate 353,993,412 downwards.
TGCAAAAGCAATTTTGGAACTACTCACATATACAATCAAGAATGGTGATTTACTAGATCTCCTATTTGACAAAATTATTATATGAAAATTCTGCCTGTGGTAAAATCATATCCCATCCTTTTGGCTTGTCTCCAAAAAAAATTCTCAGCAAGTTTCCCAAATTGCAATTCACAACTTCTTTCTATCTATCAGCCTATGGGTGATGTGATGAAATGAACTTCAAATTTGTCTTCAACTTCTTCCACAATGCATGCTAGAAATACCCAAAAAAATTGGTATCTTGATTTGAAACTATACTCTTTGGTAGACCATGTAGTCTCACCACTTCTTTGCAAAATAATTCTACTACATGAACAACATGACTAGTCTTCTTGCAAGGAATGAAATGTGCCATCTTTGAAAACCTGCCAACCACCACAAAAATAGAATCATGCCCATACTATGTCCTTGGCAATCCAAGAACAAAATCTATACTGACATCCTCCCATGACTTCTTTGGTATAGGTAATGGCTGATACAACCCTATATTCTGCTTCACTCCTTTTTCCATCTAACATAATCTATAACTCTATCCAAAATTCTTCACATCTTGTTGCAACTATGGCCAATAATAATTCTCAGCAACCAAATCAAGGGTCTTATCTGTACCAAAATGTCTAGCCAATCCTCCACTATGCTTCTCCTTGATGAGATTCTCTCTCATTGAACTTCTTGGAATGCACAATTGGCTTCTTTTGAACAACATGCTATCTTGGATCATGAAATCCAACCACTTTGTCCTATCAAGTGTAACAGGTTCTATACAAGCCTTCCATGCTTCACCAAAATTAGGATCATCTAGATATAAAGTACTGAGTTCCTTGAACCCAACCACCTCTATCTTCATTTCTTTTAGAAAAAGTTGTCTTCTATTAAGAGCATTTTCAACTCTATTAGACTTCCCACTCCTATGTTTCAAAACAAAAGTAAAACTCTGCAAAAATCAACCCACTTCAAATGCCTTTGGTCCAATTTTCCTTGACTATTTAAATATTACAAAGCTTGATAATTAGTATACAAAACAAACTCCTTAGGAAGAAGATAGTGTCTCCACTTCTTCAATGCTTGAACTATATCATAAAAATCTTGATCATAAGTAGGATATTTTATTTTTTCATCATTCAACTTCTCACTAAAATAAGCAATACTAAAATAAGCAATAGGTCTACCTTCTTGGCTCATAACAACTCTAATTGTAGTACCACTAGCATCATAGTCTACTTGAAACACCTTGTTAAAATTAGGAAGTTCTAAAATAGGTTTCTTAGTAACTTTTTGTTTCAATAGATTAAAACTCTTATCTACCCCTATAGTCCACTTAAATTCTTTCCTATCCCCTCTCATTGTTTCAGTCAGGGGTCCCTGCTAAAACCTCTTATGAAATTTTCGTAAAAAATAGCTAGTCCATGGAAAGATCTTGCATGTGTCACACTCCTTGGAGTAGGCCATTCAAGGATAGCCTTCACTTTACTTGGCTCCATTTTCAAACCTTCTACTAAGATTAAAAATCCTAGGTACGGCAACTCCTTTACAAAGTTGCACTTCTTCAAGTTTATCAACAACTTTTCTTCCCTCAACTTGTCAAACACCTTATGAGTATGGATCAAATGCTTCTCCAATGTCTTATTAAAGATCAAAATATCATCTAGGTAAACAATAAAAAACTTACCCAAAAACTCCTTTAGTACCTCATTCATGAGCCTCATGAAAGTGCTTGGTGCATTGGCTAGCCCAAAAGGCATGACTAACCATTCATACAATCCTTCTTTTGTCTTGGAAGTAGTCTTCCACTCATCACCTTCTTTGATGTGAATCTGATGGTATCCATCTTCAGATATATCTTTGTGAAATACTCAGCTCCACTCAAAAAGTCCATAATATCATCCATCCTTGGTAATGGAAATCTATACTTGATTGTGATCTTGTTGATAGTGAAAGAATATGTGTACATCCTCTATTCTCTATTCTTCTTTGGTGCTAATACTGTTGGTACAACACATGGACTCAGACTCTTTGAATCAACCTCTTCTGCAACAACTCATGAACTTGCCTATTCAACTCTTCACTTTCTACTAGTGTCATTCTACATGCTACCTTGTTTAGCAAATTGGCTCCTAGAGCCAAATCCATCTGGTGACTGATCTTCCTCATTGGGGGCAATCCATCAAGTACATTATCTGGTGAAATATCAGAAAACTCTCCCAACATATTTGCAACTTTTGCAGGTACCTCTTCTACTTCTTATTTACTATCTTTTGGAATTATAGCAAAACACATATGCTCATGCTTCATACCTTTAAGAAACTCTTTTCCATCAAAAATAACATATTCTGGCAGCACTACATACCCTTTCTTCTTTCTCCTTCAATGACTTCAACTTATGTTTCACTCCATCCTTGGTTAGAGTGTAGGTATTTTTGCACCCATCGTGTATATCATGCCTATCAAACTGCCACAACCTTCCCAAAAATATATGATGTATGTCCATAGGTATAATATCACATAGTACCTCATCTTGGTAGCTTCCAATCTTGAAATTCACTGAGCACTACTCATTGAACATGACCTTGTGGTCATCTTGCACCCAAGCAATATAGTATGGATGAGGGTGTTTCTGTCTCTTCAACTTCAACTTGGTGACCATCATTTCTGACACCAGATTGTCAGTACTTCCACCATCAATGATCACATCACAACACTTATCTTCACATCTGCACCTTGTGTGAAATAAACTCCTTCTTTGATCAGATGCATTCTCACCACTCAACATGACTCTTTTGTTAACTAGGACTTCTCTTTCAGCATCTCTAGAATGTGATGATCTGGCATCTTCATCAACATGTGCAACTTTGGCTTAGCCTTTTATTCTTCGATCTATCCTTCCTTGGTGTTGGGTACATTCAAATGCTCTATGCCCTTCTTATCTATAGTAAAAACATTTCCCACAAAAGCTTCCTCTTCTAGATCCCTTTCCTCTGCCTCTTCCTCTCTGATCTCTATTATTCTGATCATGGAAATGATCGGAATTGTTTCCCCTTTGGTTCTAATTGCTACTAATAGCCTCATACTTTTTCTACTAATCATCACTATGGCCTCCATAAGATTTACTGCCAGATCTTCCATCACGACCTCTTTCGCTATTCTTGTCGTCAAACTTCTTACTCAGTTTCTCCTCAACTTTTAGGGCAAACTGGTATGCCTTCTCAATACTATGCATTCAAACTAGAGCCATATCATCTTAAATTCTTTTCCTTAACCCATGAAGATAACGAGCCACTTTCTCATTATCAGCTTCTACATGGCCGAGTTTAATGAGAACTCAATAGAACTCTTTGGTATACTCTTGAATAGATTTTCTTGCTTGCTTGAACCCTTGCATTTTTTTCAATAGATCAAGCTCATAATCCATGTTAATGAATTGTCACTTTAGTTTAGCTACCATCCATTCCCATCTAGTGATTTTTTCCTTTCCCTTTCTATTTCACTCCAACTCAACCGCCTACCACCAAATCTTCGCATGTCCCTTCAGTTTTTCTTTCACAAACTTGACCCTACTAGGATCTTTGATATCTTCATACTCAAAGTACTCCTCTAGTTCATTGATACAATTGATCATCTCCTCTTGATTAAGATTTCACAAAAATGTGGGAACTTCAAACTTAGGTCTTTTTCCAATCTTGGAGATGGCTCTAAAAAGCCTCTCTTCCTCTAGGTTTAGAATTGCCTCTGCTTCGACATTTTCTTCTGCTTTGTCCTCATCCTTGCTTTCATCTCTTATAGGAAGATTTATTCCTCTACACATTTGTTCTTCCAATGCTTTCATTTGTATTTGGAGGTCTTAGAAACCCTTAGGTGTAACACCTACAACTCTTTTGCTACTCTCTCTTTGTGCAGGCATTTTTGTGCTTCCATTGAAACCCTAGTGCAAACTGCCTCACAATCAATGATCTGTCTACACACTCATCCCAAACCATAGTCTTGGTATGAACTACCTCACAATAAATGATCTATCCACACACTCAAGAAATTTAACTCTGATACCACTTGATGAAGAGTGTTCCCCTTGATACTGTAAATAGATAATAGAAACAAAGAAACAATAGAAAATATTAGAACAAAATATGGACTTCTTATTTGCACTACAAATATGGAATTATAGAATTCATAATTACAATATGCTAACCCACATGGGTGCCTTCATTATAGTAATATGCAAGACTAAGCTGCAAACTACCACCCAGAGTTTTCCTAGACAATGTTTGAGCCTTTTTTAAATATGCAATTTTATGCCGCCCAAGAAGGTTCTAGACATTGAAACTTAATACCTAGGGCCAAAAAACCCTAACAATACATAAAGAATCAACCAAATACATCTTTGACAATTATTTTAGATATTTTAGGTAGCTCAACTTTAGAAGGCCATAACTCTCAAACCATTGCTCCAATTGGCTATTATACCATTTTTTAGAAATGTTAGCTCTTGATCTACAAGCTCTAGACCACACAAGTACTCATTGTGTTAATGTTTAATGTATAGGTCAACGCTCTTCATTGTGCTCCTGGTGTAAGATATTTATCTATGTATGCTTATGGTGTATGAAAGTTGACATGATGGTCATGTGGTAAACTTCCTTGATATATTTGGTGATATGTATAGTCATGTGATGACAATTTGTGTTGAACACTTTAGTCATCTCCTTGTACTTTGAATGTGATTGATGTAGGAGCACCTTGAGGTAGTTTGTGATCCCACATGTTGCAGTGGTTTTGACTTTGGAGTTGGAGAACTTAATCAAAGAAGGAATGTTTCTTGGTCATTATTGGGATAGTTTCTAGTTGCGCTATAGACCGAAGTACTCAATCACTATAGGAGCTTGGTGAAGCTTGTGGTGCTTGGTCATTCTTGAGTTTGGTATCATATCTTGTATCTTGTGTTGTGTTTCCAAAGGAAAAATAGATATCTTAAATTTTTTTTTTTGTCCAAAGGGCAAGGGTTAAGGAAATAGGATTCAAGAAATAAGGAATAGGGATCTAGGGAATAGGGAGGCTAGAAGCATTAGCAGGCTAAGGGGCCGAGGACTTCAAGCCTTCAATAAAAAAGTTCTTCAAGTCCCTCCACAAGGAATCTATTGGAAAATATTATGTTGCTAAACTCATCCAACCATGTGAAGTCAGTCTCACTGACATCATCTAACAACAATCACTTTCATAGAAAATCCCTTTTGAGCCACACCCACTTCTGATGGTGAGTAAATTTCTATTCATTCATGCTGAATAGGAAGGGATGCTTTTGTATAATTCTCCCTATGCCTTGCTCCTAGCACTTGTCTGCTATGTCTACAAAAGGGATGCCAATGCCCGACCCTAGTGCCTACTCGACCAATACAAGAATTTTTACATCATATTCTAAAAATGTTTCCTTAAAAATGTTACACAGAAGCATCAGAATGTTTATTTGACTACATCCAAGGTCAAGAAGAGACATGAGGAAGCAAAAGGTAATATCCATGGACACACGGTACCTTTTATTATTTCTTAAGAATTCATGGCCAAGGACCATGAATATAGCATGGTGGATAAAAGGACTTTGGGCATCTAGCTTGCAAACCATGGCAAGGACATCATTAGGAATCCTACCCAAAAAGGGCTTTTGTAGAGCCATTGTAGTGCATATTAGGTGAATTGGCATAAGCATGACTAAGATTCAAGAAACTTTGTAAACCAAATTTAGATTAAGGAATTTGAGAAATGATAATGAAAGAGGAATTGAGGAGGCTATTTAATGGTAGTTGCATTAAATTGTTTGGTGTTTGCAATCTTTCATATCTTATTTTTCGTATTCCTATTAATTTTCAAGTGTGCAAAATGTACTCACATTAATTTCAAATAGTCAAATGTTTCTGACATTGAGTACATTGATTACATGTGTCTCCATTCCAGAGAATTTCATGTGACTCTAGGTCTTTTTAAGCGAGTGGCCCCAAAATGCATCTTTTGTCATTGATATGTAATTAATCAACGGTCAATAAAATTATTTTATTAACAATAGAAAACTTGAAAGTGACAGTAACTGACTTGGTAATAGTGACACTGACGTAACAACGATACGATATTATTAATAATAGACCTAAGACTATACACAAGTTAAAAATTGAAGTGACTACTAATTTTCTTTTAGATTAAACAAATTTTTAGTTTACCACTAAAGATTAGCTAAGATCATTATTATTCATTCTCCTACAAAACAAGTAATTTACCTTTGACATTATTAATTCATTTTTGGCAAGGGAAAAAATGGCCATCATTTATTTATAGGTCAGCAAGAAAAAACTTTAATTTGCCACATTTAAAATGATTTTTTCTAGGGCAAGGAAAAAATCACCAACATATAATATTTTATCTTCCTATATGGAACAAAAAATCACCCTCGACATTAAAATTTTCCTGCCCACAAAATGTTGGATTTGCCAGCATTTTAGGTATTGTTTTTGGGAGGGGTTTCTTAAAGTTATCACTGTTCATCGGCATCAATAAGTAAAATATAATACAAAAAGGGAGAAAATATTTTTGGAGGTCTAATTAGCCTTGTTGACCATCTAACATTCATTGGGGTATGTGGTATTTTTTTTTGTGGTTATTGCACATCATGATAAATGGCTGGAACATTGTCTTTTGGAGTATCATCCAACACTACATAATCATCTTCTTTCTTCTCATGTTGCTGTAATAGATTTTTGTGCAACACTTTCTCATTGAATATGACATCCCCGCTTCTTACAATTTCATGATATTCAAAATCCCAAAGCCTACAACCAAATTCATTAATTCCATATCCAACAAATACACATTTCTTTAACTTAGCTTCTAGCTTGGTTCTATTTTCAAAATCTATATGAGCAAATACTTCAAAATTGAAGGTTTTGAGAAAAGAATAACTCACCTTCTTACTAGTACATGCTTCCTCTGGAATACCACAACCCAAAGGAGTAGAGGGACCTCTATTAATCAAATATAAAACAATATTATCAGCTTCTACCCACATGTTTAAGGGCAACCCAACATGAAACCTCATGCTCCTTGCACACTCCATTATAGTCCTATTCATGTGTTCAACCACCCCATTTTGTTGTGGAGTCCTTGGAATAGTTTCCTATCTAGGAATACCATTAGTGGAGTAATAATCTTCAAATTTATGACTGCAATACTTACCACCATAATCAGATCTGAGACATTTTAATTTCTTACTAGTCTCATTTTCAACCAAACATTTCCTTTTCTTAAAATTTTGAAATACATCAGATTTTTGTCTAAGGAAATAAACCCATACTTTTTTAGTTGTGTCATCAATAAATGTAACATAATAATGAGAGCCATCAAGGGAAGATACCTGAGCTAGTCCCCATACATCTGTATGCACATGCTCTAATTTTTGCTTTCTATTTTCTTTCCCAGTCTTCACAAAACTCACTCTCTTTTGTTTTCCATACACACAACTTTGACGAAAATCAATATTAACACATTTTAGACCTAGTAAAAATTTATTTGAATGAAGTACTTTCATACCTTTCTCACTCATGCACCCAAGTCTATTGTACCACAATGCTATGTCATAATCTACACTAGCAATTTGTTCTTCCTGCTCAACTATAGCAATTGTTCCTGAACTTTCATTTTTCTCTAAAATAATTAAGGTAGAAGGAACAATATGACCTATACAAATATATAAGGTGCCTACTTTCACACCTTTTGCTACTACAAGGGAACCTTTTGAAACCTTCCAATTTTTATTAGTAAAAGTAACTACACAACCCTCATCACTAAGTTGCCATGCTAAAATTAAATTCCTACTCAACCGTGGAACATGTCTTACCTCATGTAGTAGCAATGATTCCCATTCTGCAACTTAATATTAACTTTTCCCTTTCCAAAAATCTAATAGGGTTCATTATCCCCTAAATAAACAAGTCCAAAATCCTCTTGGACATAATCAATGAAATAACCTCTATGAGGTGTAGCATGAAATGAAGCACCAGAATCTAAAACCCATGAATCATCAACACTTTCTATAGATAGAAGTAAAGCATCCTTTTCGGATTTGTTACTTACCATATTTGCCTCCTTGTCTCCATCTAGTTTATCTCCTTCATTTTTATTTTGAGTCCAACAATCTTTCTTTTTATGCCTTGTTTTACCACAATACCAACATTCATTTGGTCCTCTTGATTGAGACCTTCTCCCTTTGAGTTTTTTCTCAATTTACCATGATTTTTAGAATTATTTGTTTTGTCAGTCATTCTGCCTTGACTTTGTGCATTCAAAACACTTCCTGATGTAGATTCACATGAAGTTTTCATATGAGTTTCCTCACTCAAAATAACATCGATCACATCATCATATTTTAGGGTACTAGATCCAGAAAAAAAATTACTCACAACCATTACCAAGCCATTCCATCTTTTAGGCAAAGAATAAAAAATCAAGAGATCCCTAATTTTTTCATTAAAATTAATACCCATAGAAGATAACTAACTAATAATAGTATTAAACTCATTTAAATGATGCACAATAGATCCACCTTTTGTGATTTTCATATTAAATAAATGATTCATTAGAAATACCTTGTTTGAAGCGGAGGGCTTTTCATACAAGTTCTTTAGGGTTTTCATCAACTCTTCCATTGTCTTTTCTTTTGTACTATTAAATGCCACTGATGGTGCTGGGCATAATCAAATACTTCCAAGTGCCTTTGTGTCTAAAAGATCACAATCGTCATTTTTCATAGATCCCCGATTCTTGATTTTTCCTTCCAACAACTTCCATAAATCCTTCTGATAGAGATAGTCCTCTATTTGCATCTTTCATAACTAAAAGTTCTACCCATTAAACTTGCCAACCGTTAGCTTACCCTCATCTGCCATCACTCCCACTCAACCATGAGACTCCCACTCAACCGTGAGACTTTCTTGTAGAGGATAACTAAAAAACCCTTGCTTTGATACCACTTGTTAGGATTTAACCATGAATAAGAAATAATAATTACATGAAAATATAAATAATATCAAAAAATAATAGATCACATAGAAAAAAACACAAGACACCAAGATTTAACGTGGTTCACCCAAACCCTCGGCTATCTCCACCAAACATCAAGTCTAGTATTATTATGATCTAGTAATTACAACTTGATTATAATCCGTAATCCCTTATAGCTCAATACCACAGCAAGAACCAATTTTTGCATCACACCTTATGAAACAATCCCTAACCTTGATCCCTTTTATACAAGTATGTTTTCCACTTTAGGGTTAAAACTAGTTATAACATGTTGGCCATAAATTGGCAAATATAAATAATATCCAATTGGAAAATATTAACCATTGACCAATATAAACAATATTCAATTGGTGAATTTTAGCCCACCATTGGAGAATAGTAGCCCAAATATTTTTTTCGGGGTAATTCCTTGAACCCCAAATAATTTATGAAGTATGTACAATACTTCTCTAATCAGTTACCACAAACTTACACATTTCTGGGACTACTCTCATATACAATTTGGAATGGTGATTTACCAGTAATCCTATTGATAGAATTATTATATGCAAAATATGCTTGTGGTAAAATCATATCCCATCCTTTTGGCTTGTCTCCAACCAAATATCTTAGCAAGTTTCCCAAACTACGATTCCCTTCTTCTTTGTAGTGAAAATATTTCCCACAGAAGCCTCCTCTTCTAGATCCTTGTCCTCTACCTCTTCTTCTCTGATCTCTATTTTTCTATTCATGGAAATGATTAGAATTGTTTCCCATCTAGTTTTGACTACTACTTCCAGCCTCATCCTTATTCTTCTTATCATCATTATGGCCTCCATAAAATTATTTGCCAGATCTTCCACCGTGACCTCTTTTGCTATTCTTGTTGTCAAACTTCTTGCTTAGTTTCTCCTCAACTCTTATGGAAAATTGGTATGCCTCCTCAATACTATTTATTCAAACTAGACTCAAATGTCTTGAATACTTGGCCTTAACCCACAAAGCTAATGGGTCATTTTCTCCTTATTAGCTTTTGCATGGCCAGTTCTAATGAGAAGTCGATAGAACTCTTTGGTATACTCTTGAACAAATTTTCCCGCTTTCTTTAATCCTTGCATCTTCTTAAAAAATTCAAGCTCATAATCCATAAAAATGAATTATCACTTTAGTTTAGCTATCATCCAATCCCATCTAGTGATATTATCCTTTCCATTTCTATTTCACTCCAACTAAACCTACTGTCACCAAATCTTCACATGTCCCTTCAGTTTAGCCTTTGCAAACTTGACCCTATTAGGATGATCAATATCTTCATACTCAAAGTACTCCTCCAATACATTGATCCAATTGATCAGCTCCTCTAGGTTAAGATTTCTCGAAAATGTGGAAACCTCAAACTTAGGTCTTTTTCCAATCTTGGAGATGGCTCCATAAAGCCTCTCTTCCTCTGGGTTTAGAATTTCCTCTACTTTGAAATTTTCTTCTATTTTGTCCTCATCCTTGCTTTCATCTTGTATGGGAAGATTCATTCCTCTACCCATTTTTTCTTCCAATGCTTGTACCTATCTTTGGAGGGCTCTAAAATCCTCAGGTGTAACACTTATAGCTCTTTTGCCACACTCTCTTCGTGGAGTTTTTTTTGGTGCTTCCACTAAAACCCTAGTTCAAACCGCCTCACAATTAGTGATTCAATCTACATGCTCAACCCAAACCATGGTCCTTGTGTGAACTGGCTCACGATCGACGATCTATCTAGACAGTCAAGAACTCTGGCTCTAATACCACTTGATGAAGGGTGCTCTCCTTAAACCCATAAACTCATAATAGAAACAAAGAAACAATAACAAATGTGAGAACAAAATATGGACTTCTTATTTATGCTACAAATGTAGAATTATAGAATTCGTAAGTACAATATGCTAACCTACATGGGCACTTTCATTACAGTAATTTGCAAGACAATGCTGCGAACTACCACCTAGAGTTATTCTAGACACTAAAACTAAATACCTAGGGCCGGTGGACCCTAATAATACATATAGAGTCAAAATACATCTTTGACAATTATTTTAGATATTTCGAGTAGCCCAACTTTGAAAGGCCACAACTCATGAATTGTTGCTCTGATTGGCTATTATAACCACTTTTTAGAAACACTATTTCATGATCTATAGGCTCAAAACTATGATAACGCCCTTCCAGTGAGTTTTCATACCTCATCTAGGCACTCTAAGGTGTCCAATAGTGAGCCTGAAGATTTTTCTATAATTTTTTTAAACAAAAATCTGCAATAACTTATCCGATACTCATGCTTGAGCAATGAGATTTTTATGTTAAGCTTAAAACCCTAAAATGAACCTTCCCATAGAAAATTACATTTCGAGTTTGTATGACAAACTTACTAAAATAACAAGCTCCTAGAAATAACAACCCCCCTATGTACTAGTCCTTACTAAAATAGAAAAGACTGAAATACAAATATTTTTGGGTGATGCAAGATTTCTCTCACACGCAAGATGCTCTTGCATCATTCCCACTTTCTCTAGAGATTTCCCCTAATCACCTTCTCTCTCTCTCTCTAAAGATATGACCCATAATCTCCCTCCCTACCCTCTAGAAACAACCCGTAATACACACACACACACACACACACACACACACCTCCCTTCTCTCTAGTCATACCTCCTAAATATAAATATCTCCCTAATCTCTAGATACACCCCAATCCCCCTCCCACCTCTCTCTCTTTCTCAAGATATGGCCTGTAATCTCCCTCCCTACTCTAGATACACCCCCTAATATATATATATATATATATATATATATATATATATATATATATATATATATATATATATATATATATATATATATATATATATATATATATATATATATATATATATATATATATATATATATATATATATATATATATCCCTTCTCTCCACTCATACCTCCTTATATATGAATATCTTTGTAATCTCTAGATACACCCCCCCCCCCCCCCTTCTCTCTCTCTCTCTCTCTCTCTCTCTCCCTCCCTCCTTCATACCTCCCTCTCCTTATCCCTATTAAGAATATAATATTTTTCTAGTTTATAGTATTATTATGGATTGGGTTAAGGTTAGGTATATAATTTACTAGAAACTTAGTACAATTACATATAAAGATATGATTAGATTTAGGATCCAATATTTACAATTTAATTTGTATGACACTTAGTGTTATGGTTAGGGTTAATAAGTGATTAGTGTTATACTAAAATAAGGGACATGGTTAAGGGGAGTATGAGACTTAGATCTAGTGTAGGAGTATTTCAAGTAGAATGATGGTCAAAATTGATATATAAGTTTTAAACATGACTTCAATAGTCAAAATGATTTAGTTCTATCTTGTTCATGAAAGAGAATTTTTAAGTCCCAACACAACTATTTAGATGATGCAAAAGTGTCAAAGAAAGATAAAAATTAACTTTATGAAAACATTTCTTCATAATAATGTGACACATTATATATTGTTGAATGTTTAATAATGATAACACAAGTTTATTACAATGATTAAGAATTCTATTCAATAAATTTTCCTTTCATGAAGGATATCAATGCAGAGTTACAATTTTCCATTAATGTTACTCAAATAAGGGTTATACTTACAATAAATATGTTTATTAGAATTAGTATATGGGATTATACTAAATTTACCATGCAACATATATATATATATATATATATGTGAGATGTCTTTTTTAATTAACATATTTAGTAGGCACTTTCATTGAAGATATCTTTTGTAAAAACAAATTATTTTTCTCTTGTTCTCTTCTTCATAAAAGTTACATAGAACAATAGGGAACACAACTCCCAATACAACTAATTAGAAGAAGTAAAAGTCTTAAACCAAGGACAAGAATAAACTATATACAAATATTTTTTCATAATGATGTAAATATATGACATATTCTTCAATGATTAGGATTGTATTGTGACATTTTTTTGAAAAATGATCATGAAAGACTTCTTTCATCATTGAGGGAAACATATCCACTTTTACAGATGTGTCATGCAAAATTTTGTAGCATCTTGCAACTTCATTATTTTATTTCATCAAAATAGTCAAAAAATTCACAATGTTGTATTCTCCATAACTTTAATTGTAGTTGTGCATGATTCTTTAATTATTCATAGGAACTTGTCAAACTCAGTCCCAAAGAAATCATTTGAGGCCATTGAAGCGGTTGGGCTAGTATGAATAATGTTTGGTTCTTTGTTAGAGGCATCCATAGTTCAAATAGTAACTTATAAACTTAAAAAATAAAATCAATATATAGAAATAATTAGAATAAAATAAAGTTAGTAATTAGAATAATTTTTTTGAAATGAATAATGCTCAATATAAGATAATAAAAATTGTTGGAATTCTTTAGAATAACTAAGAGAGGGGTGAATAAGTTATTCAAGGTCTAGATGTACAAATAAAACTTTTCACAGCTTAGTGAACCCATATCCATAAAACATTTTCATCATGCATGCATCCATTAGATTATGTACTCACTTAAACTTGTAGTCTACTGTCAAATCAATTCGTAGAAATGTAAACATGAAACATCACAAATTCAATAACACATTTGACACAATGATTTAACATGGAAAGCCAATTTGGGAAAAACCACTGGTAACATGCTACTCATTCTCACTCTTTTGAAGTGATGCCTTATGAAAGGCCAACCTTATTAAAGGTTACAATGCACACTGTTAAATGTGACCTGGTTAACGGATTTCAATCACCCTATTAGGAGTGAGCCTTGATAGAGGACAATAAATCATTCACTTGGAATGTCACTTAGTTAAAAGATTTACAAATGATTGTTAGATCAACCTTAATCCAAAGGATTTATCCTAGATTGATACAATGATTAGAGAGTAACAATAAGGCTTGATTTGATAGTAAATTACAACTCCATTTGCAGATTACAGATGTTTATTTTAGTCCTCCATTCTGCTTGGCTTTCACACTCTTCAACTCTAATAGCTTGTTGATCCTTCAAGCATCAATAACCTTAAGCCTTCTTGCTTTTCTTGCCAATGCAGACTCTTTACTTAGGTCATTGAATGATGAAAATACCCTAGACTCCTTATCTTCCTTAGGCTCTCACACATGACAACTCTTGCTTTTGACTAGCCATCTCTATAAATAGAGAATTCAAATATTTTGTCGTTCATCCTCCATCATCCATTTTAGGGTTAGGTTGGATTAGGTAGGATTCAATGAATCTACCCCTCATTTCATTTTATTCCCTTCTAGAAACTTCTTTTTCAATCTTCTTTGTATTCACCTCAAAACGGTTCACCATGGATTTTGTGCCACCAGTTCATCAACCTTATCTTCAAAACGATTCACACAATCCAAGAAAATAAATTTATTAGTTTAGATTCATCAAATTCTTGATCTTTCTCATAATGCTGACACTTGACATTAATTGGCTTCTGATGCTTGGCACATATTGCATTGTTTTTGACACCCTCTATTAAATTACTTGGCACAAACTAAAGTTTACTGGTGCTCGACATCAACTAAACTTTACTCAGCTTACACTGTTTCACTAGGTTTGCACTAAAATTGACTTTGATCAGCTCCAACTAATTTTTTTCTTGGCTTGCACTAAATTTTCTCAACACCTACTGATTAGAATGTTAAGATTGATAGACAAACTTCATTTAACTTGTTCTTCTGAACTTAATCAATGTAACCAACCGTTGCAACATTAAGTAGATTATCAATACACTATAATATCACTATCTTAACTGATTCTTATACTCCTTTTCATATCATAACTCAACCTTTCCTCTAGGTGCTATTTTTGATCAAATCCTCTTCATCAATCAAATAAATGATAGTACTTAAATCATATAAGCAATTGTATTACCAACAACTAGCAGTTTTGACATCAGTGACAAAAACATGATTGAAAAAAATTTATCATACTTGTATCAATCTTTTTTCAAAAATTTCCCTCTTTGGAATTGATGGCAAACCAAATTGACAAAACTTAATCAATAAGACCAACAAAATACCTAAAAGAAAATAATTCCTTGTATTGAAATCTCTCCCTCTATCAATAACTTTTATCTTTTGAATTGGTTATAAAATTCTATTCTGACCAACAAACAAGCAATCAACTCATCCTTATGACTCCCTCTTGATCACTTCTTATATCTCCCTCAACATTATCTCTCTCTTACTAGGTAGATGTAATCAATAGATACACTTTCTCCCTTAGCACACTTACTCCCTCAGTAGTCTCTCAGTTTTTCTTAGTATACTTTCTCCCTCTTTGACAACAATGCTAAAGACATGTCATCTCATATGCAGATATGAATATTTTCAGTTTCTCCCTCAGTCACCTAGCTTGTGACTGATTTGTAGTTCCAACTCTTTGATTACTTTAGGCAACTCCTAAAGTAAGATCCACTACATCAATGTGTAATATATGTCAATTAACTTGTTTGATGCAGGGCACTCCTCATGCTTCTTAGATAGCCTTTGATAGGGGTATCACCCCTAGTTTACCTCTTAGATACTCATGAACATCCTTAGGTAATGCTTTTGTGAAGATATCAACAATTTTCTCTTTTGTGTTAATATATTCCATCTTTACCTCTTTATCTTGAACTAATTCTCTCAAGTAATGATACTTGATTGTAATGTGCTTAGCCTTTGTATGCATTATAGAATTCTTTGATATATTTATATTACTTTTATTATCACAATAAAATATCACTGGTTTAGTGATTTCCTCCTTCATATCTTTGAGTAGCTATTTAATCTATACTTTGTATAATTTACCATAGCAGCAACATATTCAACTTCAGCAGTAGATTGAGAAATGTAGTTTTGTTTCTTGTTAGTCCATGTAACTAGCATTTTTCCCAAGGAAAATGCTCCTCCACTGGTGCTCTTTTTGTCATCAAAATTTCTAGCCCAATCAGCATCAGTGTAAGCTCTTAATTCAAAATTTTCATTCTTCTTGTAGTATAGACCAAACTCTTTGGTTTCTTTTAGATATCTCATTATTCTCTTCACAACCATTAAATGGTTCTCCCTAGGATTAGTATAGAATATTGCAACTATCCCTATAAATAATGCAACATCAGGTTTTCTATGTACTACATATTGCAATTTTCCAATCATAGACTTATAGAATGTTTGATTCACCTCAGCAGAAACATCATTCTTTAACAACTTGTATCCTGTGACCATAAGTGTTTAATGGATTAACCTAGGGGTATGGTACCCTATAAATATGCCATAAACTAGTTATACTTGTGATTTTGTTGGTAGGGTCAAATACCTCGAGTTGAGTAGCTCATTATAAGTGTTAGGGACTAGAAGTGGCCACTAGAGGATCTAGTGCAATAGAGACAAGGGCCATGTATAGGTTGGCTCTATATGTTGGTTTTGGTAATCAAGTGGAAACATTAATAAAATAATTGGGTTATGAGGGTTTGAGAATTTACATTAATCAAGATAATTAGATATCATGACTAGAAATACCTTGTTGAAGTACTCAGGTAGGGACATTTTACTCTAAATATGGTTTGGCTCCCTAATAGGTTGATCCAACCATTATAACCTACAAGTGAACATGGTACATATCCTTGTTGGTGTACTCAGGTAGGGACATTGTACACTGCAAGATGGTATTTTTACTTGATATGTTGATCCAAACATATAGGAATGTATGATGACATTCACCTAATTGTTGTATAACACATTATTTTTTATTTACCTTTGGTTGTTCATTTGGCTTTATGATTTTACTCTTGTGTTTTCTTGGATAAACCTTATATTTTTCTTAAAACCTATATGGATCATGGTTTTGTCTCATAGCTTCAGAGAGTAGTTCTTTTATGGTTCCATGCAGTTGGGTGGCAATTTTTTTTGGAGGCTTTTACATGGTTCCACTATTGGAGACTTTTTTGATGCATTTAAAGATTTCTAAATATATTCTTTTGATGAATGATACATTGTAAAGGTAAATATTTGATGCATCATATTTATGTAAATATTGTAACCCAAAAGGGGCTCATTGTTGTATTCAATAAAAGCAATGTAAAAGGGAGGGTAGCTTTAGGAAGAAGGAATGTGGGAAAAAATTATGTGTATGTTCTCTCTCTCTCTCTCTCTCTCTCTCTCTCTCTCTCTCTCTCTCTCTCCTATGTTGTTAAATGAAGAAAGTCTCATTTTATATGTGGGATAATATGTACAATGTTAATATTATTGTTAAACTTTCAATAAATGGATAATGTCTTGTGGTTCTAGAATAATGTTATAAATTTTATTTCCTTTAGGTACTTTATTTTGTAAGGATGTTAGTAAGAAAGTTGTAAATGAACTTTGGATAGTAACATAATTTGAAAAATGCATTTGTTTAAGGGAATGTACATAAGAACATTAGGGAACCTACATGGACAAATAAATGTTTTAAAAAAATTACTCACTAAAACTAGTAACTGCAATTTGGTCCTTCTAGGTTCCCTAAAGGGGCATAACATATGGTATTAGAGCCCTAGGTTACTATATTGAGAGCTCCAAGGCCTAATATGCTAGAAAAACCAAGACTTAGGAAAACATAGAAAACACATTTTAGATTTTTTTTAATCATAATATATTTTGTTCTTTAGGATGCCTCCTAAGATACAAAGGATAGTAAGGGGTGGGGAATATAACTTGTAGACACTTAAAATTGTCCCAAAAACTATATTAATTTATTAATATTTCCCTTGACATTATAATTAATTATTAATTATTTAATTATATTTATCATATTATTTTACTTATTTGATTAAATTTATTTAATTAAATAGGTTCACTTCTCTATTGTATTTAAATTTAATTTGAATACTTCCCCCTAATGTGTTAAATTTATTTAATGTATAGTGCTTAATAAATCCCCTTTTAAATAAATTCCAATTTAGTTAATTTCTCTCCACTTTATTAAATTCT
This sequence comes from Cupressus sempervirens, assembly GCA_028749045.1. Lineage (NCBI taxonomy): Eukaryota > Viridiplantae > Streptophyta > Pinopsida > Cupressales > Cupressaceae > Cupressus > Cupressus sempervirens. Next base: position 353,975,334 of record CM053787.1, on the reverse strand, counting down.
ATAATCCTATAATTAAATTAAATCATATTTAATTTAATCCTAATCCCACCTAAAACCTAGTCTACCACCCATCACTCTCATCCTTCTCAGCCTACCCACTAGTTAATCCCACTTTATAATCCTAAATACTTTTCTAAACATCTTTTAGCCCCTAAGTGGTTACTCACACATGTGTGAGCAACTCAAAGCCCAAGAAAGCCCCTCTTTCATTAATTCCTCCAAAAGCCTCTTACACTCTTACACACTTGTCCCCCTTTCCTTTCTCCAAGGTTGCACACACTTGTGCGCACACCTTGAACCATTTTAATCACAAAAAGACTTATTTTGACCTTTGTATGGCTTGTCCCCTTAGCCCATGTGTCTTCCTTGTGGCATGCATATGGATGAAACATAGATGACACCTCCCCAAGACCTCTCTCAAGCCTATAAATAGAGCCCTTGTCTCAAGCATTCATCATCTCCTCTATATGCAATTTTAGCATGCTAGTTTATGCTTAGAGCTTCTTAGATATTTTTATGCATTATTGCTAACTCTTTGGTAGTTGTTTTAGATCCCATTTCTTGCATTGATGATTTAGTTTATTTTCTTGCATTCAACTCCATTTCCTAGAAAGTTTTAAGAATGGCTTCTTCCATAGCCCTGTCTTGAAGCATTTATCACTCATCTAGCATAGGTTTATATCTCTTTTTCATACTTCCATTATCGTGGGATTTAATCATAACTATGTTTGAGGAGAGCATATCCACATCCCTCATTATTGAGCACACCAACAAAGTATCTTATGGGTGCCCTTGTTGAGTTGCTCCAAGGTTGCATGAGGACTCTTGGCTTTTGGTTGCATAGTTTTAAAACTGAAGTAGATTAGTTATGTTTCAATTTTATCTAAATCTTTGATATATACGTGCAACTAATATTTTCTTGTTTACACATTCTCCAAATAGTTAGGTTTTAACATATTCACAATTCACCCCTAAGGTTTCATCACAAAATATCTCAAGGAGAGTGAGAGGACAAGTAATAAATGAGGGTAGTTAAATCCCTCATTATTGAGCACACCAACAAAGCCTCTTGTGGGCACCCTGTTGAGTTGCTCCGAGGTTGCGTGAGGACTCTTGTCTTTTGGTTGCATAGTTTTAAAACTCAAGTAGATTAGTTATATTTCAAATTTATTTGAATCTTTGATATACATGTACAACTAATATTTTCTTGTTTACAAGTTCTCTCGATAGGTTAGGTTTTCACGTATACACAACTCACCCCTAAGGTTTCATCACAAAATCTCTCAAGGAGAGTGAGAGAACAAGTCATAAATGAGGGTAGTTAAATCCCTCATAGTGAGGCTGTGAACTAAATAAAATCACACAATATATGATGCAAATATTGGAACAAATTGAAAATAAAATGAACTAGGGTGAAGAGATTCATTGTCAATGTAAGAATCATGGGGAAAGAGAAGTAAGTCCTAGAGGAAAAGTAGTAGAAGATCACCAAACACTCACTTCCACCCAAATAAAAGATCTGGAGAGATTGCAAATACCCAAGGTCTAGGGGATTGAAGGGGGATCAATAGATAAAACTTGGATGTTTGAATTAGAGAGATGCTTCACAATGTATTCTTTTAGTAGCAATGTAAAGGCAAGGTGTTCCATAATACACTTAAGGAAAAGTGCATCTATATGGTAGCTACAAGAGGAAGATAGGCTGTAAATAGGTATAGATGACATCTCTTGGGAATTATTCCTATAATCCTTCAAGAATAGATACCTCTTTTATCAAAGCAGATAGGGTAGAGAAGACAAATTCCACCAGCTCAAGAAGAAGAATATTGATGGGGACACAACAAAAAAGGGAAATTGTATTAACTGAGAAAATAAGCTAGTACAAATAGTACAGAGAAAATAAACTTCAAAGCATGCCCTAAGGGCTTGCAATAGCATAAATCTGGAGATAATTTCTCCTTTCAATACCTCCTCTCAAACTCCACTCCGAACTGCCTTTTACAATGCCAGAAATCTCCTTAAATAGACCCTGGAGGGTTAAGGACTAGGAGTACATTCTAGAAAGTGCTAGTAGGCATCCACCGACCAAATAGAAGGTTCCAGAAGCTGTGGTAGAAGTCGGCGCAAATCTAGAAGAATTTAGAAACGGTAACCAAACTTTTGGGAGGCATAACTTTTGAACCGTAGCTCTAATTGATGAACCGTTTACATTTCTGAAAAGCTCTCGAAGTGCTCTATAGCCCTATGGACCAGCTTTTCTTGTCCCCCATTTTTTGGCCCTTTTTGAGGTCATTTAATGCCCCTAACCTAACTTTGAAGCATTCTTAGGAGGTCTCCAAAACTCAAAAAACTACAATAACTTTCAAACCGTGGGGCCTATTGACCTGATTCTTTTTCTGGAATGCTCTAAATCATGATTACATTCATCTGGCCAATTAAAACCTTCTAATTTACCAAAATGATGGCCCAATTACATGCTCCTATTTTTTTGGGATTTTCTAACACACTGATAGTGGAACTGTGAGAGTTGGAACCTTTATTTGACCCAAATGGGTATCCAAAAATGAAAACACATGAAACATAAACTAAGTCTAAGTACATTTTTTTTGGGTGACACAGGATTACCCTTATACCTTTGGATGCTCCTGCATCAGACACCCAGGGTAGATTGAAAAGTGACCCTGTCACTTTATGAATGGTAGAGGAAATCCCAAATGGGAAACCTCAGCTGCTGAAATCCAAGTTGAGTCCTCGATCGATTGTCCTTTCCATTTGACCAAATACTCTTCATACTACCTGTTTCTGGTACTCCTACCCACATGATGATCTAGAATGTCTTCTATCTCCTCCTTCTTAGAAGCAGGAATTGGACATGGCTCTAACACCAACTCCTCATCTACACCATCATCATGATACTCTGTTAAATCTACAATGTTGAAAATGGGAGAAATGTGAATACCATCTGGCAGCTCCACTTCATATGCATTTCCTGAGTCATGTTTCTTCAAAATTTTGCAAGGGCCAAATTTCTTCATTTTCAGCTTGTTGTAAGTATCGACTGGAAATCTTTCTTTTCGTAAGTGCACCATGACTAGATCTCCTACTTGGAATTCCTTATGTCTTCTCCTTTGATCAGCCCTAGCTTTATACTCTTGATTCATCTTGGTAATGTGTGCATGAACCTCCTCATGTAGACGCTTGATATGTTCAGCAAATTCTTTCGCTTCAGCACTTGTCCTCTCCCCTTGCTCTATCTTCCTCAATTCTGGTGCAGCCCTTGGGCTATTCCCAGATACAATTTGGAATGGTGATTTTCTAGTACTCCTATTTATAGAGTTATTTTAAGCAAACTCTGCTTGTGGTAGAATCAAATCCCATCCCTTGGGCTTATCCCCAACTAAACATCTTAGCAAATTTCCCAGACTTCTGTTTACCACTTCTGTTTGTCCATCAGTTTGTGGGTGATGCGTGGAACTAAATTTCAAGTCTGTTCTCAACTTTTTCCACAATGTCCTCCAAAAATACCCCACAAATTTAGTATCTCTGTCAAAAAATATACTCCTTGGAAGACCATGTAGTCTTACCACCTCTTTGAAAAAAAAGTCTGCAATATGGACAACATCATGAGTTTTGTGGCATGGAATGAAATGTGCCATTTTGGAGAACCTATCAACCACCATGAATACTGAGTCATTACCCCTTTGTGTCCTTGGCAATCCAAGAACAAAATCCATACTTATGTCCTCCCATGGCCTTGATGGAACAGGCAATGGCTGATATAGGCCATTATTGTGACTAAACCCCTTGGCAACTTGACAAACCTAGAAACTCTGTACAAAATTCTTCACATCCTATGAAATTTGAGGCCAAAAATAATGTTCTCTAAGAATGGCAATGGTCTTATCTCAACCAAAATATCCTGCCATCCCTCCACTATGTTTCTCCTTAATCAGATTTTCCCTCATGGAACTTCTTGGAATGCACAATTGACTACCCTTGAACAACATGCCATCCTGAATCAAATAGTCTAACCACTTGGTTCTATCTATAGAAATAGGTTCTTTACAAGCTTTCCATGCTTCAGCAAAAGCAGGATCCTCGGGGTACAAATTCTTGAGTTCATCAAACCCAACTACTTCAACTTGCATTACTATAAGCATCAACTATCTCCTACTTAGTGCATCTACAACCCTATTAGATTTTCCACTTCCATGCTTCACCATAAATGTATAACTCTGCAAGAATTCTACCCACTTCATATGCCTCTGATTCAATTTACCTTGGTTATTTAGGTACTGTAATGCCTAATGATCAGTATACAAAACAAATTCCTTTGGCAATAAATAATGCCTCCATTTCTTTAAGGCCTGAACTATTGCATAGAACTCTTGATCATAAACAAAATACTTCTTCTTTGCATCATTTAATTTTTCACTAAAATATGCAATAGGATTACCTTCTTGGCTTAATACAGCCCGAATAGCACTGCCACTGGCATGACAATCTACCTGGAAAACCTTTCTAAAATCTAGAAGTGCCAACACAGGCTGTTATGTCACCTTCTTCTTCAGTAATTCAAAACTTCTCGTAGCTGCTGCAGTCCATTTGAACTCTTTTCTATCCCCTCTTATTGTATCAGTTAGGGGTGCACATATCCCACTGAAATTCTTAATAAACTTCCTGTAAAAACTAACCAGACCATGAAATTATCTTACCTCAGTAGCAGACCTTGGAGTAGGCCATTCCAAGATGGCTTTTACCTTCTCTGGATCCATTTTGAGACCTTCAGGTGATATAACAAACCCCAAATAGACTAATTTTGCAAAGATACACTTCTTTAGAATAATTAACAGTTTCTCTTCCCTTAGCCTTTCAAGGACACTATGAATATGTAATAAATGTTCTTCCAAAGTTTTGCTGAAAATTAAAATATCATCCAAATAAACAATAACAAATTTTCCCAAGAACTTCTTAAGTACCTCATTCATGAGCCGCATGAAGGTTCTTGGGGTGTTTGTCAATCCAAAAGGCATGACTAACCACTCATAAAGACCCTCCTTGGTCTTGAAGGTTTTTTTCCACTCATCTCCTTCTCGAATCCGTATCTGGTGATAACCACTCTTCAGATCTATCTTTGTGAAGTACTGAGCTCCACTCAAGTAGTCCATAAGATCATCCATCCTTGGCAAAGGAAATCGATACTTGATGGTGATCCTATTTATAGCTCGAGAATCTGTACACATCCTCCACTCTCCATCCTTATTTGGTGCGAGTACTGCAGGTACTGCACATGGACTCAGGCTTTCTCGAATCAAGCCCTTCCTCAACAACTCCTGAAACTGTCCATTTAGCTCCTCTGTTTTAGTAGGAGTCATCCTATGAGCAGCCTTGTTAGGCAAACTAGCTCCTGGAATCAGATCTATCTGATGACTGATTTGCCTTATTGGTGGCAATCCATCTGGAACATTATTAGAGATAATATCTCCAAGCTCCCCTAGTAAATCTAAAACTTCAAGTGGTATTTCACTACTACCTTCTTTATCTTTCCTAGGAATCAAAGCATAGCACATATGCTGATGTTTCATGCCATCTAAAAACTTCCTTTCATCAACAAGACAAATCCTAGCACTGCTACATACCTTTTCACCTTCCTTTTTCATGGGCTTCAATTTGTGGCAAACTCCATCCTTTGTTAGAGAGTATGTGTTTGCATGTCCATCATGTACTACATGTCTATCAAACTGCCATGGTCTACCCAACAATAGATGGCAAACATCCATCGAAATAACATCACAAAAAACTTCATCATGGTAACTCCTAATTTTGAATTTCATTAACCATTGTTCACTTACCAGGACCTTATGATCATCTTTTACCCAAGAAATCCGATAGGGCTGGGGATGTTTCTCCCTCTTGAGCTTCAGCTTAGAGACCATCTCTTCTGATACCAAGTTATCAATGCTACCACCATCAATGATCACGTCACAACATTTATCCTCACACTTGCATCTGGTACGGAACAAACTCCTCCATTGTCCTGGTTCAATCTCACCACTTAGTAGGACTCTTTCATTTACCAAGGTCTCTCCTCTTTCTGCATCCTCTGAATGTGATGATTGTGCATCCTCATCCACATGAGCAACCCTAGCTTGGCCCTCAGCTCTCCTATCTGTCCTTCCTTGTCATTGAGGGCATTCAAAGGCACGATGACCTTCTTCATTGCAATGGAAACAGGTACCATGGAAGCCTCCTCTTCCTTGTCCACGTCCTCTACCTCTTCCTCTTTGATTTCCAAAGTCTTGATCATGGGAGTGGTTGAAACCCTTATTCCTCTGGTTCCTGCTAGTACCCACATCTTCATTTTTCTTTTGGGTTTCATTGCGGCCTCTAGATTATCTACCACTTCCCCTTCCTCCTTGACCGTGCCCTCTTTGTCTTCCTTCAAACCTTTTATTCAGCTTCTCTTCAACTCATAGGGCAAACTGGTATGCCTCTTCAATGCTGGTCATTCTTACCAGACTTAATTCCTCCTGGATGCTAGGTCGCAACCCACTGATATAACGAGCAACCTTCTCCTTATTTTCTTTTGGATGCCCCACTCTAATCAAGAGTCGATAAAATTCCTCTGTATATTCTTGGACTGATCTTCCTGCTTTCTTTAACCCATGCATCTTCTTAAACAAATCAAGCTCGTAGTCCACAAGAATGAACTGCTTCTTCAATTTGTCCACCATGCGATCTAACCTTGTGATCTTTTCCTTTCCTCTTATGTTTCTTTCCAATTGAACCTCTTGCCACCAGATTTTTGCATGGCCTTTCAGTTTGGCCTTTGCAAACTTAACCCTATCTGGGTCCCTGATATCCTCATACTCAAAGTATTCTTCCAGTTCATTGATCCAATCAATCAACTCATCTGGTTTTAGATTTCCTGAAAATATACCCACTTCGATTGTGGGTCTTTTCCCAAACTTAGTAATGGCCCTAAAAAGCCTTTCCTCTGCATGATTCAAAACTTCCCCGTCAAATTCCACTTCTGGTCCTATAACTTCTTCTTCATTGTCATCCTCATTGTCGTCACCAGCGGCAACATTTTCTCCTCTACGAAGCTCCTCTTGCAATGCTTGTACCTACCTTTGGAGGGATCTAACCTCCTCAGGATTAATAGCTCTGGCCCTTTCGCCATGCTCTCTTCATGGAGGCATCTTCTAACTCGAACCCACAACCACACAGTCCTGGTGCAAACTGCCTCACAGTCGGTGCTCTGTCTACACACTCAAGAAAACTAGCTCTGATACCACTTGATGGGGACACAACCCAACAACAGAATAGACACAATAGAAAATGGAAATTGTATTAACTGAGAAAATAAGCTAGTACAAATAGTACAGAGAAAATAAACTTCAAAGCATGCCCTAAGGGCTTACAATAGCATAAATCTGGAGATAATTTCTCCTTTCAGTACCTCCTCTCAAACTTCACTCCGAACTGCCTTTTACAATGCCAGAAATCTCCTTAAATAGACCCTAGAGGGTTAAGGACTAGGAGTACATTCTAGAAAGTGCTAGTAGGCATCCAACGACCAAATAGAAGGTTCCAAAAGCTACGGTAGAAGTCGGCGCAAATCTAGAAGAATCCAGAAACGGTAACCGAACTTTCGGGAGGCATAACTTTTGAACTGTAGCTCCGATTGACAGATTGTTTACATTTCTAAAAATATCTCAAAGCGCTCTATAGCCCTATGGACCAGCTTCACTCGTCCCCCATTTTTTGGCCCTTTTCAAGGTCATTTAATGCCCCTAACCTAACTTTGAAGCATTCTTAAGAGGTCTCCAAAACTCGAAAAATTGCAATAACTTTCAAACCATGGGGCCTATTGACCTGATTCTTTTTTTGAAATGCTCTAAATCATGATTACATTCATTTGGCCAATTCACACCTTCTAGTTTACCAAAATGATGGCCCAATTACATGCTCTTATTTTTTCGAGATTTTCTAACACACTGATAGTGGAATTGTGAGATTTGGAACCTTTATTTGACCCAAATGGGTATCCAAAAATAAAAACACATGAAACAGAAACTAAGTCTAAGTACATTTTTTTTTTTGGGTGATACAGGATTGCCCTTATACCTCTGGATGCTCCTGCATCAAATATGAAAGAAAGTTATTATATAAACTTAAACCCTACTCAAGACATAAGGAAGATGGGCTGATCTTAATACAACATTTCATCAAGCGTCTTAGTGATTGTATATTAGGAGGAGTAGCTATTTTTTAGCAAAAAAAATCTCAAGGATTCAATAGAATTTTTTTTTTATTTGGAGAAGAATGTAGTAATGGGAATGAGTGACTTGCATGTCAGAAGTTAAGCAGTATAGAACAAACACACAAACAAAAAAAATTATAACTAGGGGGCTCTAGGATGTAAGAATAATCATTCTTCTTTTAGGAATAACCAAGACCATTAAAAGAAGAAATTCAATAATCAAGGGGGAAAGCAACAGAGAAACAAAAACCATACCAACAAAAGGTTCAACACATGACCATCTCAAAGTACTCAAAACTTTAGTGTTCAAAAACCAAGTGCCCTCTTAAATGAAGCTTCAAAAATAATAATGGATGCTTTTCTAGTAGGAAACATGTAAACTACATAGAAAATTGTCTACAAAGGAAAATAAATAAATTCATACAGAAACATAGACAATTTATGAACCCACGATAGCAGATGTAGCTTACCCATGATATGACCTAACAGGTAGAGGATCAACAATGGGAAAAGTTCCAAGGGACGATGTTTGAAACCTTAGGTTCATAGAAGGATAAAATAATCTTCATTTTATTTGATTCAAGAGAAACTAACTCTTTCCTTTTTGTAATGCCCCGCCAAGGGATCCAAAGAATAAACCTAAAGTTTCACTAAGTTTGGTAACCATTTTTTTTAAACATGGAAGTAAAGCCATTTACAACTTATGCATAGTAACAAAAGCAATAGCAATAGTACAAGTGAAAGTAAACATAGCATACATATATAACAGGTTACATTCTTCATGTATCCCTTAACGTTGAATCATATCTAATTTATCTATTCAACTAACATCACATCCTCATGAAATAATAATGAAAAGTCCAAACGTACTTAAACAATATACAAGTGTCCTTTAAGAATTACATTTTAGATTTGCTCAATCATCCATTGTACATGTCACAAGGTATGAAAGGCATAAAAGAATATACATTCATGTAAATAAAGTATATCATCATCCTAATTCTAATCCATGATGCAATAACATAAATGAAACCATACATGATACATCATCATAAAAGATAACCATAAATCATCAAACATAAATATCTAAGTGCACGGTTCCTCCCAACTATAAATAGCATCATTAGACCATCGTGGAACCTAGCCATCCTTCCGTGTGTAACATTCCAAATCACCGAAGAGATCATCGGTATTAACATAGTTGGAATGTCACTCCTAAACCATACTACATCATATGCAGAAAGTAATCTAACATGCAAGTAAAGCATAAGATGACATCATCTAACATATGCAAATCATCAATGTAAGGATACGAGTCCACCATCATAACCAAGAAATGCATCAGCCATGATGTCTTAAACAGATCTCAAATAATAAGAGTGATAAACACTACCACCCGATCGCGTGGAACCTAAATGGTCCACTCCCACCATGCTAAGGAGATAATCTCAAGTCCCATACAGGTTATCAAAATCACATAACATAAATACTCTCTAAGTCTAGGAATCCTAAAAGTATACTAACTCAAAGGTTCCAATCACAAACTGACATCTAATCCCAGAGGCACAACAAAGACATGTAGGAAACCTACTATGCAAGCGAGAAAGTGTCATCGCACAGATCATGCTAGAGTTACCCTGGTAGTCTCTTAATAGACCCTAACCCCCTAGTGATCCTTGTGTGGCCACTAGTATCCTCTCATACTGACGAGGCATCCTACGGAATGCAAGGTCACAACCAAGCGTTCTCTCTATTCCCATCCTAGTCTGTACTAGCACTCAAGGCATGGGCGAGAACAAAACAATTATCTTTTTAGGTTCATTTAGTTAGTATTAGGTGTGAATGTTTTCGCTTATTAAGGAAACTTACAATGAGTTACCTTGGTAGCCTCTTAGGGCCCTGGCCCCCATTGCAAGCCACTTCTCGACACTACAAGTAGATAACCTACCCCAAGCTCATGGAATCATAAAAATCACAAAAGATAATCCACAATATAAACATCAAATCTCCATGAGCAACTGAAAAAAATCATAGATAATCATGACCACAACAGTTCTCTATCGGCAACTAAAGGTATCCCTGATAATCACAATAATCATTGGTTCTTAATAAGCAAGCAAAAGTATCTAAATTGATCGAAGACTCCAAAAATGGTTGAGTCAAAAAATGTCACAACATGACATCATCAAGATCAGATAAAAATTCAATTCCATCAAATGACTGAAAAGTAACTCAAGTATAATTGATCGATGACTCAAAATGGTTAAGTCAAATGCCTCATACATATGAATCTCAGCTTCATACAAGAAGACTGGAAAGCATTAACAATCAGTAAATACAAACATCTCATAGAACATACCATCACATAACCATGGTTGGGTTTATAAAGATCGGAATCAAAAGACATCATCATGACATCACAATCATAACCCCTGAGCCTCTTGTAGACGTCCTATAACTAGTCAACACATAGTTGAATAATGTGTGGGGGTCTCAGTTTTTTATTGCAAGTATACTTCAAGTGTATAAGGTTCTTCGCTTAAGTACAAGTCAACCCGTCTATCCCCTTGATTAAAATATAGAACAATTCCCTAAATAGTCAACAGATAATTATTTACTTTTTAAATCATTTACTTTGTTTTACTTAAATCAATGTTATTAATGATTAAATAAAACTTCCTCAAAATCAATGTCACCAATCATTTCTCAAAAGCACCTCTCAATATTTAAATTTTAAGATTAAGACTGATCACCTTCAATTAAGTGTCCCACAAATTCCCTAAATTCGTTATTATCAACTAACAATTAAAACTCTATTATCAATTAAATTTAATTAATTCTACGATTAAATTAACTACTAGCTATGTCAATAACTACATGATTATCAACTGACGATAATTTCATACATTAAGAGCCAACTATGTTTCATTCCATCAATGTTCAAATTAATACTTTACTAATAACAAATTATAATAAATCCCCAATATTAATATCTCAAATAAATTCCTCCTATGTATGTTGGTTGATTAATTGATTAATTATTCCCCTCCAATTATTAACCAATTCAAATTGATTAATATCTTTTACAAAACTTTAGTCATTAATTAATATTAACTTTAATCAGATTAATTATTAACTATTTAAACCATTTATTCTTTTATTTACTTAATAATTTGCTAGACCTATCAAACAATACTAAACTCAACTTCTTCTCTTGAAAATCCCCAAAGTAACAACTTAGATATTTCATTTATAACATTCTTATTAACTATGATTAAACTAAATTCCAATTAAAAATGATTAAATTAAAACTAAATTATTTATTTAAAAATCTAATTAACTTAAATATAAAAATTTCATTGATATCTTATATATATAAAATAATAATAATAAAAAATACATAACAATTATATATATATATATATCTAACAAATAACAATTTTCTTTTTTATCACAATTGAAATCGAATTACAACTCAGATCGTACCATAACCTTTAACCGACATTGATATATCAAATGGCGTATTTCTCATAATGCGGCCCATTTTTTTTGAAGCTATTGATGCAGCGACAATGTCGTGCATTGACGGTCGTTGCTACAGTTAGCCCTACAACTGTAGTCACAAGTACGATTGCGTCAGCGAGCCGCAGGCCGGTGTACGTATTATATATATATATATATGAAGGGTCGGGTGGGGTGAACTTCAAAACATTTTTCAATACAATTTTGACTGCAAATTCAAATTTTAATATATATTTCCCCACTGCGATTTAATATTCAAAATTTCAATATATATATATATATATATATATATATATATATATATATATGCATATGCAGAATTGAAAATATAAGCATGTATAATTCTATAGAGAACATATACACAATTTCTCTTTTTTTTAAAGGGCTTCTAATTTTAAGAATTTCCCTATAACATATTTGTTCTCTAAATTTACCCATTAATTCTTCTAATAGATTTGACTATAAATTTTAACCCTAGCCCCATAATTTCATTGGATCTACGCATGAGGGGTTTTCTCACTTAAGAATTAAATATCTATGACAAGATTAAAATAATTGGAACATTCACACATAGAATCCTCAGAAAGTATTCAAAAGACATGAAGAAGATAGGAAGTGCAAGAAGCAGAAATAACATAGGCAAAATCACAAGTGTCTACCCGGACATTGATGCTAATTCCCTTCTCCTCAAAATTTTGCAGAGCAAGCTCCTTCCTTCTCCAAAGTCCCAAGTCCTCCAAACACGCTCCAAACGCTGTCCCTAAGCTTCTAAGAGTGCCTAAATATAAAGAACTCTCAGGAAGCACCTAGAATGTCTATAGAAACAACCAGAAGGTGTTGACAACTAAGCATAAGTCTATTCCAACCTTCTAGATGAGTCATAAGGTTGTAGACACCATGTGCTTAATTGGTGCACTAACTCCTATGTTGTTGACATATGTGCAATCAAGAAGTATGTTTACTCCTAGGCAAGCTTATAACTTTTATTTTAATTCTCTTATAAATTTTATTATTATTATTTATTTATTACTTTATTATTATTTTTATTATTATTAATTTTAATTTTCTAATTTCTTTTTATTTAATACTTTTCTCAATTAATTTTGATTTAATTAATTAAAATCAAAATATCTAAAGATCATGATATTATATTAATTTTTCCCAAATAATTAATTTATTAATTAAATCTATTTATTAAGACTTAATTAATAGAAAATTCACCATAGACCTCCAAGATAAGATATAAAAACCCATCATAGAACAATTCATACAAAATTAGTCTAAAGGTTAAAAATCACGAATTATGTCATCCGACACATTCGGAAGGTAAAATATCCAGATACTTGTCCTACCTCACTAGGAGAAATGGTTTAAGGGTTTGGGATTTGGACTTGAGAATTTATCTCCCCTCTCTTACCATTGAGGTAGTGCGATAGGGTATGCTCATCCTGGCAATTTAGGGAAGTTGATACCCGGTACCTGCAACCTACATAAAAACCATGCATGTACATACAATATATATAATGCTAAGCTAAAAAGGCAATAGGAAGTGGTGCATCATGTAGATCCTGACTAGCAGGTGACTACGACTCCCTTCCTTAACCACATCAAAAATGACATACATAAGAACAAACACGCACACCATACACATGCAAGTATGGGGTAAGTATCCATAAGAAAACATAGGTAATAATAAACCATCTAACTAATCATCATCAATAACTAGAAATAATGTAATAATCATCATGCATATATGAAATGTAGAGTCTAAATAATCTCATCACATATTAACTGAATCCATAACATAATGTTTGATAGTCTCGAAACAATGCTACTAATCCATCAACATAAAACTAGTCTAACATAGTCTGATAATAGTAGCAACAATATGTCCAAAAGAATGTGAACGAGGGCAGGCACTACAATTTCTCCTTCCTTAGTCAAATTATGTGGGCTTAAGGAAAAGAGGCATGGTGATAAGTGGCAAGAAGAACTAGCTATTGGAATTCTTTAGAATAATTGAGAGGGGGGTTGAATCAATTATCCAAGGTCTAGATGTACAATTAAAATTTTTCAAAACTTAGTGAACCCATATCCATAAAAACATTTTCATCATGCCTTCCTCCATTAAATTATGCAATCATTTAAACTTGTAAGTTAACATCAAATCAATTTGTAGAAATGTAAACATGAAACATAACAGATTTAATAACACATGTGACACAATGATTATACATGAAAACCTAACTTGGAAAAATCACCAGTAACATGATACTCATTCTTACTCTTCTAAAGTGATGTCGTATGAAAGGCCAACCCTATTAAAGTTTACAATACAGACTGTTAAATGTGACCTAGTTAAAGGATTTCAATCACCCTGTTAGGAGTGAGCTTTTGTAGAGGACTTTAGATCATTCACTTAGAATTTCACCTGGTTAAAGTATTTACAAATGATTGATAGGTCAACCTTAATCCAAAGGATTTACCCTAGACTGATAAAATGATCAAAAAGTAACAATAAGGCTTGATCTAATAACAACTTACAACACACTTGTTGATTATAGATCTTTGTTTCAATCCTCCATTTTGCTTGGCTTTCACATAGTTCAACTTTGATATCTTTTTCACCCTTCAAGCATCCATACCCTTAAGCCTTCTTGCTTTGCTTACTGATGCAATTTGTTCTCTTAGGTTGCTGAATAGAGCAATACCCTAGACTTCTCATCTTCCTTAGGTTCTCGCACATGACAACCCTTGCTTCTAACTAACCATCTCTATAAATAGAGAATTAAGATATTTTATCATTCATGATCCATCCTCCATTTTAGGGTTAGGTCAGATTAGATAGGATTTAATGTATCTATCCCTTTATTTCATTTCATTTCCTTCTAGAAACTTCTCCTTCAATCCTCTTTGAATTCATCTCAAAATGGTTCGTCATGAATTTTGTGCCACTAGCTCATCAACCTTATCTTCCACATGGTTCACACAATCCAAGAAATTAAACTTGTCAACTCAGATTCATCAAATTTTTGATCTTTCTCATAATGTTGACACCCGACATTAATTGATTTCTAATGCTTGGCACATGCTATGTTACTCGACATCCACTGTTAAATCACTCGTCATGAACTAGATTCTACTGGTGCTCGACATCAACTAAACTTTACTCAGCTTACACTATTTTAGTCAACTTAAACTAAAATTTACTTTTCTTAGCTCCAAATAATTTTCTACTTAGCTTGTACTAACTTTTCTCAACACCTACTATTCAATTTTTTTAGCTTGGTAGACAAATTTTGTTTAACTTGTGCTTCTAAACTTAATTAGTGTAACCAACCTTTGCAACTTAAGTAGGTTATTAATGCACTATAATGTCACTATCTTAACTAATTCTTGTACTCCTTTTCCATATCATAACCCAACTTTTCCTCTAGGTGCTATTGTTACCTCATTTGATCAAATCCTGTTCATCAATCAAACAAATGATAGTACTTAAATCATATAAGCTATTATCTTACCAACACGTAGTAGGTTTGACATTAGTGATAAAATAATGATTGAAACACATTTATCATACTTGTATCAATTTTCTTTCAACAATCTCCCTCTTTGGTATTAATGGAAAACCAAACTGGCCAAACTTAATTAGTATCACCAACAAAATACCAAAAAAGAAAACAATTACTTGTATTGAAATTTCTCCCTCTATCAACAAGTTTCATCTTATGAATAAGTTAAAAAATTATATTCTGATGAACATACAATCAACTAATCCTTATGACTCCCTCTTGATCACTTCTTATATCTCCCACAAAATTATCTCCCTCTTACTAGGTAGATGTAATAAGCAGGTACACTTTCTCCCTCTATAGTCAATATTAGGTAGATTGGGATTACTTCTTTATCTCCCCCAGCTTTCATGAAACTTAGTGCACTTTTTGCCTCTTTGACAACAAGGCCAAAGACTTGTCATCTTCATATGAAAATATGAATATGTTTAGTTACTCCCTTTGTCACCTTGCTTGTGATTGATTTGTAGTTCCATCTCTCTGATTACTTTAGGTAGCTCCTAAAGTAAGATCCACTGCATCAATGTGTAACATATTTCAATCAAGCTTGTTTGATGCAGAGCACTCCTCATTCTTTTTACATAGCCTTTGATAGGGGTATCACCCCTAGTTTACCTCTTAGATACTCATGAGCATCCTTAGGTAATGCTTTTGTAAAGATATCAACAATTTTCTCTTTGGTGTTGACATGTGCCATCTTCACCTCTTTATATTGAACTAATTCTCTCAGGTAATGATACTTGATTGCAATGTGCCTAGTCTTTGTATGTATCACAGGATTCTTTGATATATTTATAGCACTTGTATTATCACAATAAAGTATCACAAGTTTAGTGATTTCTTCCATCATAGCTTTGAGTAGCTATTTTTTCCATACAATGTTTATACAATTTACTGCAATAGCAACATATTTAGCTTCAATAGTAGATTGAGAAATGTAGTTTTGTTTCTTGCTAGTCCATGTAACCAGTCTTTTGCCTAAGAAAAATGCTCCTCCACTAGTGCTCTTTCTATCATCAATATTTCTAGCTCAATCAACATTAGTATAGGCTTTCAATTCAAATTTCTCATTTTTTTGTAGTATAGACCATAGTCCTCTATTCTTTTTAGATATCTCATTATTCTTTTAACAACCATCAAATGATTCTCCCCAGGATTAGCAGAGAATCTTGCAACTATGCCTACAAATAATACAATATCAGGTCTTCTATGTACTACATATTGCAATTTTCCAACCATAGACCTATATATAATGTTTGATAACCTAAATTGAATCATCCTTCTTTGACATTTTATGTCCTCTCACCATAGGTGTACTTACTAGCTTGGAATCCTCCAATCCAAAAGCTTTCCATATCTCCTTAACATACTTTGACTGAGTCATGTATATACCATATTTGATTTGATGTATTTGCAAACCCACAAAGAACTTGATCTCTCCAAACATAGACATCTCAAATTCTTGCTTCATTTCATTTGTAAAAGCCTTACATAAACTATCTTGACCTACAAATATGATATCATCAACAAAAAATTCAAATAAAAAAATACCTTTGCCTTCTCTATCTTCAATTACAGGTTGTTGTTATCATCAGTCCTTTAAAATCCAATCTCCATAATATAATTATGAAGCCCCTCATACCATGCTCTTGGTACTTGCTACAAACCGTATAAAGCTTTATGTAGTCTACATACTATGCTTTTGTTGTTAGCATCAAAAAATTCTTCTAGATGTTCTATATAAACCTCTTCCTGCAATATACCATTCATAAATGCAAACTTAACATCCATTTGATAAACTTTGAAACCTTTGTATGCTGAGTAAGCAAGCAAAGTTCTTACTCCTTCCAATCTTGTAATAGGGGCAAATGTCTCTCCATAGTTTATCCCTTCTTCTTATGCATATACTTTATAGACTAATCCTACCTTGTTCCTTATGATTTCACCATTTTCATCTAACTTTTTTTTGTATAACCACTTGGTACCAATCACATTTTTGTCTTCTGGTCTAGGAACTATAGTCTATGTTTTATTTTTCTCAATTTGTTCAATCTCCTCTTCCATGGCTTTTCTCTATTCCACATCTTCTAAGGCATCTCTCACTAGTTTGGGTTCTTGCATGCTCAAAAAAAATGTATCATTCCTCAACTTGTTCCTTGTCATTAGTCTAGCATCTTTATCTCCAATGATTTTTGCAGCAAGGTGATGTCTCTTGACATACTTAGACAATCTTGGTTCTATTCTATTTTCTTCATTTGGTCTCTCAACTTTTGAATTACTATGTGTACCTCTGTTGGGTATTTCAACATATCTTTCATGTACACTAATCTTAGAATCAAAATGTGCCTCAACTTCATTTTGTAACTCAACACCTGAATGTAGTTCAGTTCTCGAATGCAACTTGACATTCATAGTATGTGACCCAGTAGTCATTGAAACTTGTTATTGGTTTACAACTTGATTTGTAGAATCTTCTTCAATGGGCATACATTCATAAAAGTATACAAATGATTTGTATTCTTATGGTTCCTTCATAGGTTCAACCTCATATAATTATGTATATTCATCAAATTTCACATTTGCACTTTCCACAACTTTGTTAGTATTAGTATTTAAATACATATAAGCTTTACTTCTCATAGAATAACCAAGGAATATACCTTCTTCACTTTTTGCATCTAGCTTACCATTCTTGAAATCTTTGAGAATATTGCATTTTCTTCCAAATACCTTAAAATATTATACATTGGGTAAGTATCCATACCATAGTTCAAAATGTGTTGAATGAGTACCTTTCTTGACTTGCACAAGGTCCAAGGTACAGACAGTTGTACTTACAAATTCTCTCCAATATTTCAAAGCAACATTCTTCTCCATCATCAGTGACCTAGCACAGTCCATTATAGACCTATTCCTCCTTTCAACAATTTCATTTTGTGGAGGGGTTCTAGGAACAAATGTCTATCTTTTGATTCCTCTATCATTACAAAAATCTCAAACTCATTTAATGTAAATTCTCCTCCTCTGTCAGATCTCAAACATTTCAAACATTTATCTATTTCTTTCTAAACTCTTGCTAAATATCACTTAAGCATTTTTACAGAATCAAATTTCTATTTTAGAAACATAATTGTCATAATTCTACAATAATTATCCATGAATAGCTTAATGTACTTATCTCCTTTGTAGCTTTGCACTTCAATTGGTCCACACAAGTCAATATCAACAATCTCAGGTATTCCTTTAGATGCATGAGTCTTACTCTTAAAACTTGACTTTGTCATTTTGCCTAATTGACACTGTTTGCAATTTATATTGTTAGGATTCTTCAACTTAGGCAAACCTTTAACTCTTCTCATGTTATTGATACTAACCAAGTTATCAAAATTAATATGATATAACCTCTTGTGCCATAGCCATACATCATCAAATTCTACAATTAAACAAGTAGCATCTTCTATATTGAGGTAGAATAGATTATCTCTATTTTGATCACCTTTTCTAATTAGTTTTCCATTAGTGTCATATATCTTAGCAATTTTTTTCTCAAACTCAACCTTACATTCTAAATTATTTAGTTGTGACACACTCAATAAATTATAGTTAGGTCTTTATACCATAATAAGCATTGTCACATAAAATCTTTTCTGTGAGTTTGATAGAACCTTTTCCTTTTATTAGACATGGTGCATCATTACCAAACCTTACACTATTTCCATCATAACAATTCAAGGTAATGAACTTACTTTTATCTGCAGTCATGTGATGTGAACACCCAGTGTGAATGATCCATCTATCATTCTTGTTTACACAAGACACTAGTGTAGTTGCCTCATCGTCATCCTCATTAGATTCATCCTTCATTGCAATGTACATGACTTCATCATCATGATCATCAGATTCATATTTTGTTTCCTCTTCAATAATGTAGAAAGACTTCTTGTATTTATCTTTTTAATCTTTGTTGTCTTCATCTGTTCTACTTTTGTACTTGTCACCACCTCTGTAGTTCTTCTTCTTTGGACATCTAGTAGCAATATGATCAACCTCATTGCAATTGAAACACATGATAGGTAACTTCACTTTGAACTTGCTTTACCTCTATGGAATCTCCTTACCATTAGTGCTTCAATTGCATCATTGTCACTGGACAAATATTTTAACTTTTTCTTCTTCTTCTTCTCATTGGGTTCCTTCAATGATAGATTGGCTTTGAAAGAAAATTCAATATTTTTAGGTTTGTAATTATAAAAATTAGATAGTTCAAAAGCATTGAGCTTACCTACTAGACCTTCAAGAGTTAGATCATTCTCTAACATACATCTTAATTATTGTATTGTAGAAACTCTAATAACATAGATGGGAAAAAGTGTTCTCAAAATTTTTCTTAGTACATTATCATTATCTATTTTACCAATAGCTCCTCTTGTTGCATTAACAACATATTTTATCCTAGAACAATATTGAGCAACATTCTCACTTTCTTGCATTCTCATATCATCAAACTTACCTCTAAGACTTTCAACTTTGGCTCTTAGAACATTTTTGTCACATGCATAGATAGTGTGTAGAGCATTGCACATTTTCTTTTCATTGTCACACCCTTTGATATCATCAAAATCAACATAGTTTAGGGCAGAGGCAATTTCTAACATTTCCTAGTTGTGTTCTTTCTTCTTTTTTAGATCTTTAGTAGTTAGGGCTCCAACAGGATCAACATGCTCTATGATGATGGTAGATTGTACATGATTTCCAAGTCCTCCTAAGTGTAGCTTCATCAAACTTTACAATGCAAGAAAGTTATCTCTATTAAGCTTGGGTACCTCTCTTTTTGACATCTTGATCTTGTTGCTTCTAGTATCTACAGACTAGTCCTCTTAAGCAGATGGCTCTAATACCAATTGTTGGAACTCTTTGAAAGAATTGAGGTGGTGGGGGTGGGGGGGGGGTTGAATCAGTTATCTAATGTCCAGATGTATAATTAAAACTTTTCACAACTTAGTGAACCCATATCCATAAAAAAATTTCATCATGCATGCATCCATTAGATTATTCAATCACTTAAACTTGTAGGTCGTTGTCAAATCAATTTGTAGAAATGTAAACATGAAACATAACAGATTCAATAACACATTTGACACAATGATTTAATGTGGAAACCCAACTTGGGAAAAACCACTAGTAACATGCTACTCATTCTCACTAATCTAAAGTGATGCCCTATGAAAGGCCAACCCTATTAAAGGTTACAATAAACATTGCTAAATGTGATCGATTACAGGATTTTAATCACCCTGTTAGGAGTGAGCCTTGTTAGAGGACTTTAGATCATTAACTTAGAATTTCACCTTGTTAAAGGATTTACAAATGACTATAGGTAAACCTTAATCCAAAAGATTTATCTTATACTGATACAATGATTAGAAAGTAACATTAAGGCTTGATCTGATAATAACGTACAACATACTTGCATATTATAGATCTCAGTTTTAGTCCTCCCTTCTACTTGGATTTCACACACTTCATATCTGATAGCTTATTCACCCTTCAAGCATCCATACCCTTAAGCCTTCTTTCTTTTCTTGCTAATGCAGTTTCTTCTCTTAGGTCACTGAATGAAGCAATACCCTAGACTCCTTGTCTTCCTTAGGTTCTCGCACATGAAAACCCTTACTTCTGACCAACCATCACTATAAATAGAGAATTAAGATATTTTACCTTTCATCCTCCATCATCCATTTTAAGGTTAGGTCAGATTAGGTAGGATTTGATGAATCTACCCCTTTATTTCATTTCAATTCCTTATAGAAACTTCTTCAATCCTCTTTGAATTTCCCTCAAAATGGTTCATCATGAATTATATGCCACCAAATCATCAACCTTATGTTCCAAATGGTTCACGCAATCCAAGAAGTCAAACTTGTCAACTCAGATTCATCAAATTCTTAATCTTTCTCATAATGCTAACACTCAACATTAACTGGCTTCTAATGCTTGACACATATTGCATTGCTTGAAATCCACTATCAAATCACTCGACATGAACAAAAGTTTATCGATGCTCATCATCAACTAAACTTTACTTGGCTTACATTGTTTTACTCATCTTGTACTAAAATTGACTTTTCTTAGCTCCAACTAATTTTCTTCTTGGCTTGCACTAACTTACCTCGACACCCACTATGCAAATTATCAAGCTTGGTAGACAAACTTTGTTTCTAAACTTAATTAGTGTAACTGACCTTTGCAACCTTAGTAGATTATTAATGCACTATAATATCACTATTTTAATTGATTCTTGTACTCTTTTTCCACATCATAACTCAATCTTTCCTCTAGGTGCTATTGTTATCTCATTTGATCAAATCCTCTTCATTAATCAAACAAATGATAGTACTTAAATCATATAAGCAATTATCTTACCAGCAAGTAGTAGGTTTAACATTAGTGACAAAACAATGATTGAAACACATTTACCATACTTGTATTAAACTATTTTCAACACTAGCTTAAGGAGAAAATAGTTTGATAGACCAAATGGTGGAAAGTTGAAAAAATAAATTACAGCCTTTCTCTACAAAGGTAGACCTTTAGTCTATTCCTTTGGGCTCCTATGGTACACTTTTGGGCATGAATTGGTTAGATGTACATGAATCTAGTATAGAATGTCAAAAGAAGGAAATTATTTGTAAGGATGATCTTGGAGAAGAAAAGAAAATTGTGGGAGTTCAAAGACTAATACCCCTATGAATGATAACAACTATGAAACTAAAGATGACTATGAGAAAAGGCTGCCAACTTTCATAGTGACAATGAATGAATTTGAGGGTGAATTAGGAAAAGTAAAAATACTCAATCATTCCTTACTATAAGAAATTTTAGATCTATTCCCTAAATAAACTCCAATGATGTCTCCAAAAAGAGACACTCATGTCCACATTGATTTATTGCTAGGAGCAAAACCCATCTCTAAAGTGCCCTACTGAATGACTACTCAAGGGTTAGAAGAATGAAGATTACAACTGGAAGAGCTTTTAGAAACAGGATATAGAAGGCCAAGTGTATCCCTTGGATAGTGCCAATGATATTTTTGAAAAATAAATATGAGTCACTTAGGCTATGCATTGATTACATGAAACTAAACAATGTTACCATTAAGAATCGACGCTTGCTACCTACAATCAATGATTTGTTTGATTAGATGAAAAGGACCAAAATATTTTCCATGATTGAATTGAAATCAAGGTATCATCAACTTAGGATTTACAAGGAATATATTCATCAAACAACATTTTACACTTGATATGGCCACTACAAATTCACAGTAGTACCATTCAAACTAATAAATGCACCCTCGATGTTTATGATCTTGATGAATAGAATATTCATGACATACTTGGATAGACTTGTTATAGTCTTTTTGGACGATATACTTGTGTATTCTAAAACTATTTAAGAACATGAGAAAAACCCAAGGAAAGTGCTTCAATGTCCTAGATATAACCAACTTTATGCAAATTTGGATCAGTGTTAATTTTTCTAGGCTAAGGTCAAATACTTTGGACATGTGAAATGTAGAGAAGGATTTTTACTAGATCCTACAAAAATACAAGAAATAGTAGACTAACCAACCCCCATGGATGTCTATGAAATTAGACATTTAATGGGTTCAATTGGGTATTATTGAAGGTTTCTAACGGGGTTCTCCAAAATTTCTCACCCAATCAACTCTCTTCAATGGAAAGGAAATAAGTTCATTTATTTAAAAAAATGTGAAGAAGCATTTCAATGCCTTAAATAGAAATTAACTAGTGTCGCTATCTTAGTAGTACTCAACCCATTAGGGGACTTTGTAGTGTGCAAAAATTCTTCATTGCAAGGAAAGAAGGACAAGTAATTATTTATGAGTCCAAAAAAACTTAAGGATCATAAACTCAACTATCCCACCCATGAATTAGAACTTGCAACAATGATTCATGCTTTGGTAAGATGGATAATTTTTCTCGTTGGGCATAAGTTTAAATTGTACATATAGATTGTAAGAATTTGCCTATGGAAAAGAATGAAAATGCCAAGATCAAGAAGGTCAATTGATATAACAAGAGAGACAAATGATATGATCCTCAAATGACCTGATTCATATATGATCAATAATGAATAATTAGGTAATTAGATATAATACATGTAGATATGCCTCAATATATAGGCAATGCAAGATAACTAGGAGTTATGCAAGTGATCAACACAACAACTAAGCACATTTCCACAAAAGGTGGATTATCCTCCATTGTGCATAAAATTATGTGTGACAATGAGAGGATAAGAAAACAATAGTGTATCACACAAAGAGAGGTGTGAGACAACATGTGCTCAAATAAAGTGAAAACTCCTATGTGTCTACATGACAACTAATATAAAAATGCATTATCCTAAGTAAACTTAAATAAGGTGTAATTAGTAATATTTAATTACACCAATACACCCCCTCCCCCTTAAGTGCAACTTAGGGGAATTCACTTAAGTTTAAAAAATCTAGATGACAATACAAGATGGGTCTTGACCACAAGGCCATGTTAGGTACCCATGTACAAGATGCAAAAGAAAAAGACATACAATGAAATATCTCATAAAGTAGAGAAAGATGGAAAACCTCATGGGAAAAACCCTCTCCCAAAAAGTGAGATGAAAAAGAAGAGCAAGATTTTCTGCCCCCAATTATGACATACATCATGCATATACAATATAGAATCCCCAAATAGGAGAGAAGAAGTAGAATAGAGACCATGTAGCCCCCCTCATGGTAGAGTGTAAACCTATGGTAGATGCTCCAGGCTCAATGGAGAAATTTCTCTATAAGGGTAGAACAACATTCCTCCCCTTAGGAAGGAACAAAAACAAATGTACATGTTGAATCCTCCCCCATTTGTAGGAAGAAACTTTAGAGTGTATGGAATCTCTGAAACCTACTCAACCATCCCCATGTCAATAATGAAAGGTTCCTCCTTTAAACCATGTGTACTACACCACTATGGTGAAAAATGAAAATAAAGATCAACTGAGGATGATTGTAGAACATGTATCAAAGATTCAAGTATTTCCTCTGAAGGGAAAGTGACCTCCTCCAATGGTTATATCAGATGATCTACCATCATGTCAACCTCAAAAGAATGATCAAGTAGAGAATTAAGATGAGAGTCATCATGATCCCTTGCAAAAAATGAAGAAGGATCATCTTCATGAAAGAGATGATGAACATCATGAATTTTATCCACCAAATTTGCAATGTAGGACTCCACAAACAAACCTACAATGTCTATCAAGTAATCATCCCACGTAACTGAGTGTGGAAGACAATGAATATCTTATTGTACTGAAACACCTAAATTCATGGTTGTGTGAATGAAAGAATCATCAAGAATAATAGTAGATGCAATATCAATAGCTAGAGGAGAAGAAATGGATGTCTCCAGAATTTGATCACATGTGACAATACTCAAGTTCAACTAACCAAAGTTCTCCTCAAATTTTGAAAAGTCATTAGAAGTGTCCTCAAAAGTTGTTAAATAATCAATGTCATCATCATGAGAAAATTTTGAGAAGTAGTATAGCTGAGATTCATGATCAACCATCCTTGTATAAATGGGTTCTATAGTCTCCAAGTCTCTAATAAAAACTAAATTAGGTGTAAATTCCATAGTCCTTGTCTCCCCATGAGTGAGTTGATAGATGGAAAGAATATTATGACTTAGGTGAGGTCCACACAACACATCTTTGAAGTATCCCTCCCCCTTATCAATATTTTATTTCCAAATAAAATTCATGTAAGTATGATTTCTCACCAAGATAGGTGGAGTATGAGAAGGATCAAATGATGAAAACATAGACTATGAGGATTTCATATGATGTGAAGCCCCTGAATCTAGAAGCCATCTCCCTAAATCTTGACTTAAAGTAGCTACTAAGGCTTGAAATTTTCCCATGTGATCCTTTACTTTATCAAAATTGGATTGTGAAGAAGAAGTTGAACTGGTCATCCTTCAAGGTAGAGTGATTTGATTCTTCTTAAGAAGATTCTTAAGCTCATTTATCTCCTTGTTACAATGATGTTCTTCATGTCCATTATTCTTGCAATCTACACAAGCAATAAAATCACTCTTGGATTAGTTTCCATTATTATTGGAGTTGTCTTTTGGTGAGGATGTTCTTTCTCTTATTGTGGCTTTTGTTTCCATAGTTTCTGCTTCTTGTTAGATCCTTTTCCTTGATTCCCTTTCCTAGCCACCAATGCTTTAGACTTTTAAGACTTCATAATTCTCATGCTTATCAAGTTTGATTGTTCTACCATCAACATATATGTGAAGTAATAAAATGAAGGCATGGTATATGAATAACCTAGGGTCAAATTATGATTGTTGAAGCTAGAAAAAATGGTACATACTCTAGAGGGAGTTTCCTCATCAAATTATGGATCAATATTTCATCCTTTATGGTAATTCCACAATCCTTAACCATGAACTTAGCTCACATGCCTTGGTGATGTAGTCTTGAATTGTGTCAAAATACTTAGGATCTAATCTCATGACATTTTCATCAAGTTCAAATCCCTTAGCTTTGTCTACTTTTGCATACAAGTTAGCAAACTTATCCCATGCTTCCTTTATAGATTTACAATTGTCAATATGGAAGACAAGATCATCATGTACATACTTCCTCAAAGTACCAATAGAAATCTTATTGCTATGATTCCATTCCTGTAGTTTATGAGGATCAGAAGGTGCAACCATGGTTCCATCAATATAACCAATTAAACCTTTTTACATAATTTTACTCCATGCTCTAATTTTCTATGTAGTATAATTATGTAGAGTTAAAATCAAAAATCAAGAAGAACCCATGATGCAAAATAAAAACCACAAGAGAAAGAGAAGAATAATCACTCAAGAAACCACCAAAATCACTCAATCATAACTCCCCACCCTCTCCATTTTTTTTAATGCTTTTTCACTTTATACTTAATGCACATACAATAGCCACTTGTAAAAATGTACCAAAGTGGACTTCTAATTTTGATGATTACGATATAAATTATGAAGGTATATCAGATTCAACAAGATAAGACATGAGATAAAATTATGGGGTAACATGGTGCAGATGAAAGTAGGGAGCCTAAATAATATAATAAGAGGGTCTTGTAGGGGGTATGCATGTGCCTATATAAATGGTATGACATGAAGGGGGTTTTGAACAGTAGGCCCTACTATTCTAAAGGAGTATCTCAAGGATCTAATTAATTATGAGTGCCAAAATACACAAAAAATGGCCAAATGCTGAAAGTACTGTGTCCACTCAAAATTATTCCAAATTGATATTAGATTCATAAAGTAGATAAAAAATTATGCAATTTAAAAAAAATGGCACAAGAAAATATATCTATATGATCTTGAATGAAGCCTTTGAAGTTGTAAAAAGAAAGATTAAACAAGAACAATCACTAAGATCTACAAATAGTGAAAAAACTATCCTCCAAAACTAGAAAGTAGCTGCACTAATGGAAGATTTAGGAAATGTAGTCCAAAATGAAAAGCAATTATGTCTAATTTGGAGTCCTCAAGAGTGAGTTATGTCCTCCCACACTAAAAACTAATGTGAGGCCCACATTTAATTTTAGTAGATCTAGTAAAGGTCTGGCGGGGCTATGCTCCAGTAGAGGGCTGAAGGAAATGATGCTAGGTTGGAAAAAGACTGCACAGATAAGGCTTAGGATCTTAGCACTAACCCATGAGGTGGATTTAGATTGAACAAATGAACTCCTTATATATGGCTATGCACAGGGTAATGTCATGGGAAATAAGGGAGATCAATCTACTCGGTCTACTCGATCACCTTGGCAAATCAAAATCTATGATGTCAATGTGTGATGTCATTGTTAGGCTCCACTAGGGATGCTTGAATGAGATCAATTTCTCATCATAGGATTTGAAATGGTCAAACAACGTGTGATGGAGGGGAGTGTGCCATGCTCGATGTGCTCTCTAATCAAATCATTGTCACTTTTACCCATCATAAACAATATGGACCAACAATATTTGTAATCTAACACGATACAAAGGGCTACATCCCAAGAACTTTTGTAGAACAATAATATGCCCCAGAAATGATAAAATTGATAAAATAAATTTTAGATCTGAAATTGAAGGAAATCTAAAAACTAAAATATTTTTGAAAAAAATGTTACCATAATTTTCAAATCGAGTTACTATCCAATTCGTAAATTTTGTTTTGCTTTGATTTTGACTTTCACCAAATGTAGACAAATTTATAGTCAAAATTCATGGAAATGACCACCCAAATGCAATAGAGAGATCATATCTTGTTAAACAAACTCCCAAAAACTCCCTATATTATGAATCTGAATTGTGGCACTCTAAAATGTGAGACAAATGATGCTGTCCAATGGCTATCTAGTGAAACTCCTTTGGCTTTGATACCAAGCAAGAATTTGTCTAAGGAAAATAATGAAAATCCAAGGATCAAGAAGATGAATTGACAGAACAAGAGAGACAAATGATATGATCTTCAAATGACTTGATTCATAGATGATCAATAATTGATAATTAGATAATTAGATACAATACAAGTAGATGTGCCTCAATATATAGGCAATGCAAATATAACTAGGAGTTATGCAAGTGATAAAAATAACTACTAAGCACATGTCCACCAAAGGTGGATTATCCTCCATTGTGCATAAAAGTACGTGAGATAATGAGAGGAGAAGAACAAAAAGGTGCATCACACAAAGAGAGGTGTGAGAGAACATGTGCTCAAATAAAGTGAAAACTCATATGTGTCTACATGATAACTAATATGAAAATGCATTATCCCAAGTAAAATTAAGTAAAGTGTAATTAGTAATATTTAATTACACCAACATAGATCATAAGAGTCTACAATATATCTTTACTCAACTCAATTTATATGTTAGGCATTGCAAATGGATGAAATTTTTGTACG
This sequence comes from Cupressus sempervirens, assembly GCA_028749045.1. Lineage (NCBI taxonomy): Eukaryota > Viridiplantae > Streptophyta > Pinopsida > Cupressales > Cupressaceae > Cupressus > Cupressus sempervirens. The sequence continues at coordinate 353,946,960 of CM053787.1, read as the reverse complement.
AGAATGACTTTGATGTAAAATATATTCAGAGGAAAGAAAATGTGGTGGAAGATGTTCTTAGTAGAAGAAGACATGAGGTTTCTTCCCTTATCCTCAATATCAATATATGAAGTTTGATCTTGTAGGAATTGACTTTTGATAGATGGTGACATGAAGTTAAGGCAACAATCAATTTAAGAGTAAATCTTGAAGGAAGATACCTAAGATACTATTTGGAAGAAGGTGGACTTCTAAAACATCAAGGAAATATATGTGTCCCTAAGGAACTAAGGAAATTTATTCTTTTAGAGGCACATAGTGCAACCTAATTATCTTACCCAGGAGTTAAAAAGGTGTATTTAGATTTGTGGTAGTTATATTATTGGGATGGTATGAAAAGGGATATAGCAGAATTTGTAGTTAGTTGTTTGGAATGCCAGAGGGTGAAAGAAAAAAATCATCATATGATAGGTATCATTTAGCCTCACACTGTACCCATATGAAAATGGGATATAATTTCTATGGATTTAATAGTTGGACTACCTATGACGCCTCAACGATATGTGCTATTATGGTGATTGTAGATATACTAACCAAGGTACCACCCTTCTCCTTCGTTTGATGATCCTGCATAGCTAATATGGTAGCCATGATATCTGTAAGGTATGTAGTCTGAATTCATGGGATTCTTAGAAATATTATCTTAGAGAGGGATCCAATATTCATATATGAGCTCTAGACATCACTATAATAGGTTTTGGGTACATACAATTGAACTTCAACTCAACCTATCATCTTGAGATTGATGGAAAGAAAAAAAGGGTGAACCATGTATTGGAAGATATGCTTAGGATGTATGTTATGGATTGGAAAAGTTACTTGGAGGACTACCTATATCTGGTAGAGTTTTCTTATAATAATGGATTTCACAATTTGATCAACATTACATCTTTTCGGACATTGTATGATAATCCTTGCCATACTCCACTAAGTTGGAATCATTTAGGGGACATGGTGATTTTGGTCTAGAGATGCTACAAGATATGGATAGAAAGGTGTAGAGAAGCAAGGATCACTTGATGATGACACATGATAGGCACTACAAATAAAAAAATTTCCACTTAGTAGATAAACAATATTCAATTGGGAGTAAGGTCCTCTTGAGAGTAAGGTTATAGAAGATCCCAATAAGATATGGGAAAGGGTATAAGTTAGCATCTTATTATTTTGGACCATTTGAGAACCTAGAAAGGATTAGATCTATTGCATATTTACTTTCCCTAATGCCTATACTTGCTCAAATACATGATGTTTTTCATACAAATGTACTTAAAGATTATATTATTGACATTTCTAATGTTTTGGGTTAGCATTCCTTATAGTTTGTAGATAGAAAATTGGCTTTGGAGCCAATATGTATACTTTAGTAGAGGACCCTACACCTTAGGGGTTGCACTGAAGAGTAGGTTAAGGTCTAGTGTGATCCCAATGATGAGTTTTTTGCTACTTGGGAGGATGCTAATAGATATAAGATGTCTTATCCATACTTATTTGTTGGATTTTAGGAAAAAGCCTAGTCCTAGGGGACAAGGTTGCGATGCCATCTCAGTAACTTGTTTTGAAATTTATATTGAAACACTTGATATGTTGTTCTTGTGATAGGGGTTAGATAATATTTCAAATTTCAAGTTTATTAGGCTATACTTCTTGATATATAATGGGTATGTTCCTAGTATTGAGTTATTGGTTATTTCTTCATGATGATTTGGAATATGATTTTGGACTAAGGTTGCTAACCCATCATGTGCCTACATCATTGTCTGATGTGTTTTCTATGTGGATATGGTTTATATATGCATATGGGTATGATATTATTTTTCACTTGGTGATGCAGGTGTGTGCAATTATAGGTATTACTAAACCTCTATTTAATCTATTGATTTAGAGATAATCTCATGATAAATGTAGGCAACCAAACCTTAGAAAATCTAGTTGGGAAGTCAACTATTTGATATGGAGCTTTTTTGGCTTTTATCTTTTAATTTGATATCATGGCAATTAATTTTTCCACTTTATGATTCTATGCATGCTTGTAACCTTGATTTCATAATGTCTTAATCAAGTATATATAGGTGCACACATATATGCCCAAATAAATATACACATTATATGTTGTAATAGATAATGTAATATTGTGTGAGCATGTGTATGATACTATAATCCTTATAAATAAAAGATAAAATTAAATTAAAGAGAGTAAAAATATAAATAAAACCTAACAAATAATATAATATAACTAAAATAATCCTAAAGATTCATACCCATGGCCTTCTACCTTCTAAATACACCATTCACCATCTCATCCAACACGCTCTACAAGAATCATAAAGGAAGAGATGAATAAAATTTGGAAATTTGGAAATAAGCTAGTATTGAGAATTTGTAAAAAGACATGATTGTTGAATGCTTGACCTTGTTGGCGAGAGAGAAGTGTCTTGACCATTGTACCATAGAAAGAAACAATTTGAGATGGAGTTCTCATGACATTATAGGAAAGATAGAGATAAGTAAGCATATTAAATAACATAAAAATAATAGTTAAATGGGTTGATTTATTTAATCAAACCACAAGGGTTTCTGGTTGTAAAGACTCCAACCATTACAATGACAACTTCACCCCTATAAATAAGGAGCCTTCCCTAGAAATAAAAAAACAAGAAAAATCCTAAGGAGTAAACTATAGATTTTTTTTTCCAAAACTTGGTTGGAAGATGTAAATCCTTTTCTCAGAAAACCCATAAGGAGGAGTTTTTGGAGATCCAGTAGGAGGAAGTATCATAATAATAAACTTAAATAGATAAAATTTTGATAATGCAAAATCTAAAAAAAAAGGAGTTGCCTCTGTATATGTGTGATTTATGTTATGTTGCATCTTTTGAGATAGGTTTCAGCCTCAAAGGAATTAACTATAGATTTTGGATTTTATACATTTTAAAGAAATTTTAGTCTTAGTAAAATTTTAGGAAACAAAAAATGTAGCATATCCTTGTATATGTTGTCCTAAATTGGTACTGAAAGGAGGATGAATTAGTAAGAGATTTCAAACTAGTTAGCTGAACTACAAACTAAACAAAATTTAACACCAATGAACTAAGTAGTATTAAAATAATGAGGGTAACACTATAAAACCATGCAAGCTCACATACAATACATCAATAACACATGCGTTTTGTACATGGAAACCCTTAGTAATGAGGTGAAAACCATGATGGGAGTAATATACCCACTAGCCTTTTAATGCATATACATGTTGCCTTGTTAGAGGCTATGACAATTACTTCTGAGAACACATTTTATTAGGATTGTTTGTAACATGTGAGGATTACAAAATCTTTTTAAAGCTACCTGGTTAGAGCATTTACAAACATTCCTTCTAGGAGGTACCTTGTTAGAGGATTTACTAAATCTTACTATGAAGCTTGCACAGTTAAGAGCTTACAAATAGATGCAATGATGCAAAATTAATCTCAATAAATGATCTAGAAACAATGGTATCTTTCCTTGTAGATCTCCTTGATAAATTCTTGAAGATTCTTTGATCTTCTTCCTTTCTTTGGATTGCCATGTGAACTAAATTGGTTCACCTTTTCTTTACTATCCTTGATAATCTATCTACTGTTAGACTCTTTCTTGTTTCTACTATGATCTATTCTACCCTTCTTTTATATTAAAACATCTACTTCAATAGTAAAAAATAATATGTCAAAGTCACTTCTTACTTCCTGAATCTCATGTGGCAAAAAAACCAACTTAGAAAATCCCACTCATATTCAAAATTGAATTGTGTGGATGCATTATTCATAGAATACTTGTGACACCAACAAATAGGTTCCTATCTTTATAAGCCTTCCTATCTTCCTATGAGCCTATTTATAACTTCTTCCTTTGTGTATTTTAACTTGATGTAGAAGCATATTGGGTTGCATGGCTATCCTACATGTTTCCCAAGTTCCTTAGTTGTTGCTGAGTTGCAATGCTTGCATTGCCAAGTTCTCTTTGGTTTCCAAGTTTGTAGTTGTTATTGAGTTTTCTTTGGTTACCAAGTTTGAAGTGGTTGTTGATTTTGTAGTTATTTTTGAGTTCTCTTTGGTTATTGAGTTCGAAGTGGTTGTTGAGTTTGTGTATGTGTCGAGCACTTCCAAATGCCAATATTATTTTGGGTCTTCTTTGACCAAGTTGTCTATGTCTGGTTCTAGTTTTGGCTGATCTTGATTATTTAATTTTGGGATGTGTATTTGCCAAAATCTGACTTGAGGATGGGTTTTCATAAGGGTTTATTTAGTTGGTATTTGTAATAGGTTAACTTGTGGCTATGCAAGTATTTAAAGGGGTCTTGGGTAGAGTCCTAGGGAGCATAGTAGAATAGGAAGAGCAAAAGCAAAGTTGGAATGTGAAGTTTATCATTAAAGATTGATGTCTGAATTGTAATTATTGTGGTTTCACAATACACACCCCATTTTGACTAGAAATGAGGACCCCCTACTTTATTTTTGGCTTTTCATATCCCTAGTCTAGGGTTTGAGTGTTTTTCTAGTGTTTTTCGACCTAATCGGGGTCTCAGTTCAAAAAACTAGTCTCTAAAAGTCAAGTTTTTGAGGGAAGAAGTCATTTTGCAAAAGAAAAAAGGTGCCTCAGTGCACCTCCCTAGGTGTGCTAGTGAGCCAAAACATGAAGAAAGTACTTACAAAAGGTAAGTGCATAGTAGTGCAGTAGCGCACCAGTGCAACTGCACATCTACGCACCCCCACTCTCTCCCCACTTAATTTTCTTTTAAACTTTGAGCTCTGAGCGCACCATCACACCCAATTAGGTGCGCCTCCTCCATTTTCACCCTACACAAAAAAACACAAAAAAAACAATGTTAAAGCTTTGAATTTGAGGTACACAGTAGCGCACCTTTGTTCCTATCAAAACAAAACATAAAAACCTTAAAACAATAAAACAAAGCAAATCTCCAAATTGCTGCACACCCTTAAAAACACAAAATATCTGCCCAAGTCCCAATATGAGGTGTGCATCAATGCACCCCATGAGGTGTGCTATTGTGCAACCCATATGTTAAAGTTATAAAAGGCTCACCAGGTGCACCTATCAGGTGCATCAGGTACACCCTTTATTGCAAAAAAGGGGTAAAAGTTAGGTTTTATTGGTGTTTTTGAGTCATAGTTAAGGTTTGTTTCAATTAATATTTTCAACTCTCCAGACTAATCTTTGCTTCTTTGTGTATGTAAAAATGGCATCCTTAACTTTTCAGGGTCATAACTTTTGACCTAGAGCTCGAAATTCAAAACCATTTACACCATTGGAAAGAAGAACTAAAAATCTAATTTCAGTCTCTAAAATAGGGAGCCTTCATCTACCCAATTTTATGGACCGATGAAAGTTTCAACTTGAAATTTTGAGCAGAAGACCTCTGAAAAAGCCAATTAAAAATGCCTAGAAAATCTTGTGAAAAAGTTTCAAACGTTTGATGATTCTGGATAATTTGGATCCCCTAGTCTCTCATCGAGAAGGATAGGGCAGTTGGAGAGAAGAAAAAGATCAAAGATATAGAGGTTGGACACATGAACCAGAATAGGTTCCTCATCTTACACAATTATTAATGACCTGATTCAACACAAGTGCCTTGGGATTTCAAATAGAAGAAGCAAGAGTTCAAATGTATGAAAGTGTTTGGCTATAAAGCAAGTATAAATAATCAAAAGGGGGAAAATTAAATATACAAAAGTGATCTAAAACCCCATTTGAGAAAAACCCAGAAACCATTTTCAAAATTGAGAACTTGTTTTTTTGGCGAACTGAGCACCTTGTACAAATCTTATGCAGGTGCACTACTGTACCAAGTGTGAAGGTGCACTTTTTCAATGGTGTTCTGGAAGATTTTGAAGAATTTAGAGGTACACCAATAGTTAACTACTAGTTCTAAATTTAGAGCTTTCCATGCATTGGAAACGCATTTTGATAGGAGTTTAACTCCGACAGACACCTAGTGAAGATGAAGCTTCTATTTTTTGCACTTCCAGACACTCCTATATTAACTGATGTCTCTCTCTTTCTTATTTTATCATGTTTTCTTTATTTAAAGACATGTAAAGGCTCAAGTGTCCAAATAATGATATAAATATGGATGAAGTCCTACTAAGCACCAATTAGAGAGTCAGTTTACACATAAATAGATTTTTTTTATTAATTTAGAAGCATATGATTGGATAAAGATATCTCTCACTCTCAACAAAAATTTAGGAGAAGATTTCTTATAAATTTAGGAATGTAATATATATTCCAGGCTGCCATTATTTTGATGCAATAATATATGTTGTTGGTGCTCGCATTTGGAGTGTAGTAATTCTTGCCTAAGTGTGTTATATTTTGTGAATGTATGTTCATGAAGTGTAATTGACCCAATAGTTTTATTGCATTGTTATGGTTGTGTGATATTTTAATTCTAGTGTTTTCTACAGGTTTACAACTCTACTAACATACTTAGTTTGAGAAGAGATCATCATATTGTTCCTGCATAGCTTTTTGTCTTGCATGAGTGCACTTTCTTTGGCCTTGCAATTTGATGAAAAGTGAAACATCTTACAGTTACTAAATTTCCATCAATGATTGCAGCAGTGGAATTAAGGAAGCACTGCTCCTATTTTCATTGGTTACCTACTGATCTTTTGAAAGGCTTAACTTGCAGATGTGTTGTTTTCGTAGCTTATATCCGTTAGGAATTTCCCTTTCATGTTATTTTCTTAAACTTCTTGTTACCTTTTATTTGTTATTTTCTTTGCTAACCCTTGGTTAAATTAGGAATTGATATACTTGCATTGTTATATTGCATTTATCAAAAAATAGAAAATACCAAAAAACATATTTTTTTTGTGGTTAATTTTAAAATAGCAAGCAAATTGATCATTTGATCCAAAATTGGTTCAGACCAAAAAAGGCCTAGTTGTGAAAAAACACATTTATCTTCAACTGAGTGAATTCCAGTAGGTCAAAAGATCACCTAGAACCTTGGAGTTGATCCCAAATCAACTTTTCAAGAGAAGAGTTTGAAAGGATTCCTACCGTTAAGAATTGTGCATAATGACAGCTCAATAGTAATGTTGGTCATAACCTAGAAGGTCTTACAGCTGTGAATGTATATTGATGATTTGATGAATCTATAAATCATTTTTACTTTTCTATCTCCTTTGGGTGATGTTATTTATGTTATTTTTTGATGTGTTTACTCTCATAGGTGGCTTGGATAGCTAGGTGTGCCTTTGGCCCTAGTTATCTCTTATTCTCCGTGTGTTAGGTGGTATCAGAGATAACTAGAGATAACTACAGCCAAAGGAACACCCAACTATCCATTGTGGTTTCACAATGCACACCCCATTTCACCTAGAAATGGGGACCTCCTACTTTATTTTTTGATTTTTCGGATCCCTACTCTAGGGTTCAAGTCTTTTGTAGGGTTTTTCCTGATGTCTTTGCTCAGATTTGGGTCCAGGTTCAAAAACCCAGATTCCAAAAGTTAGAATTCTAAGAGGATAAGTCATTTTGCAAAGAAAAATGACACACCAGTGCACCTCCATAGGTACAATCATGTGCCAAAGATTCAAGAAGACATTTTCTACATGGTAATGCATAGTAGCATAGTTGTGCATTTATGCATCACCAAGTGGTGCGCTAGGTCTTGGGTCTATAAAACCTGGGACCCCTACCCCTCTCCCTACTTCATTTGCTTCTTCAAACTTTGACACTCGCATCAGTGCAACTCTTGTAGGTGTACTACTATGCCTAAATACCTTTACCTACGCAAGATAAACAATGTTAAAATACCTAAAAGGTACTCAGTTGCACACCTTTTTTCTATGCAATGAATCTTAAAAACTTTAAAAATGTTAAAGAACTTAAATCTAAGTCTAGGTGCGTAGTAGTGCACCTATTTGGGTGCGCTACTACGCACCCTCTATCCTTGTATAACTCAATCTTAATCAAAGTGTGCGCTAGGTGCACCTTAGAGGAGCACCAAGTGCACACTCTAATTTTTCAAAGGATAAAGGTGCACCTAGCGCACCTCCAAGGTACATCAAGTGTGCTCTTTTTTTCCTATCAGGGTTAGAAATATGGTGTTTCCATATTTTTTAACAATTTCAAGGTTTTACATTCTGGGTCATTTTTTTAAGTCATAACTAGGGGGTTTTTTTAGGGTTTTATTTTTCAACTCTTTGGATTAATGTTTGCTTCTTTGTGCAGATAAAAAGGTGTCCTTAACTTGTCAGGGTCATAAATTTTGACCTAGAGCTTGAAATTCAAAACTGCTTACATTGTTAGAAAGAAGAACTAAAAATCTAATTTCAGTTCCTAAAATAGCAAGCCTTTAGCTACCCAATATTAAGGATCGATGAAAGTTTCAACTTGAAATTTTGAGTAGAATACCTTCGAAAAAGCCAGTTAAAAGGATCTAGAAAAACTTGTAAAAAAGCATGCAAAAGTTTCAAACATTTGATCATTTTGCATAATCTGGATCACTTGGTCCCTAACGGAGAAGGATTAGGTAGTTAGAGAGAAGAAAGAATCAAGAAATTTACAATGAAGATCAAAGATACAGAGGTTAGGTACATGAACTAGAACAGGTTCTTCATCTTATGCAATTATTAATGACAATATTCAATACAGGTGCCTTGGGATTTTAGAAGCAAAAGGAGTTTAGGTCTATGAAATTTTTGGCTATAAAGAGGGTATAAATCATCAAAAGGATCAAAGTAAGTACAAAAAAATGATCTAAAACCCCATTTGAGAAAAACCCAAAAATTGTTTTCAAAACCAAGAACTTTGATTTTTTTGTGAATTAAGCACCTTGCACAAATTTCTCCCAAGGTGCATAGGTGTGCTTCTCCCAAGGTGTGCTTCTTTTGAGGTGCACCGACAGTTAACTACCAGTTCTAACTTTAGAGCTTTTCATGCATTAGGAACACATTCCAACAACAATTTAGCTCCTACAAACATCCAGTGAAGGTTGAGCTTCTATTTTTGGCATCTCCAGAGACTCCTACATTGTCTGATAGCTTTCTTCTTCTTATTTTCTCATGCTTTCTTTGTTTTAAGACATGTGAAGACTCAAGCACCCATTAAATGATATAAAAAAGGGTGGATCCCTACTTAGCACCACTTAGAGAGTCAGTGTGTATATAATCAGATTTGCTTTATATTAATTTAAAGCATATGTTTTGCAATAAAATATCTCTCACTCTCAACACTGATTGAAGAGATGATTTCTTATAAATTAAAGAATGTAACATGTAATCGGGGTCATCATTAATTTGATGCAATAATATATGCTATTGGTGCTCACATTTGGAGTATAGTGATTCTTGCCTAAATGTGTTATATTTTGTGGATGCATGTTCATGAAATGTAATTGAGCTAATAGTTTTATTGTGTTGTTCTGGTTGTGCAATATTTTAATTCTAGTGTTTGCTATGGGTCTAAATTTTTTGTTGACATACTTAGTTTGAGAAGAGATTACCATATTTTTCTTGCATTGCTTTTCATCTCGCATGAGCACACTTTTTGTGGCCTTGCAATTTGATGAAAAGTGAAACATCTTACGGTTACTGAATTCCCATTGATGATTGCATCAGTGGAGTTAAGGTAGCACTACTCCTATTTTCATTAGTTACCCACTGATCTTTTCAAAGGCTTAACTTGCAAAAGCATTGCTTCTATGGCTTATGTCCATTAGGATTTTACGTTCATGTTATTTGCTTAAACTTCTTGTTACCCTAACTTTATTATTTGCTTTTACAAACACTTGGTAATTTAGGAATTCATATAGTTGCATTGTGAGATTGCATTCATCATAAAAATAGAAAAATAGAAAAATATATTTCCTTTTGTGTGCTTTATTCTTTTGAAATAGCAAGCAAATTCTACATCTTATCCAATTGTTCTGAACCAGCAAAAGCCTTCTCGTGAACACTCACATTTATCTTCAATTGAGAAAATTCCAATAGATTGCAAGATCACATGAAACACTGGAGTTGATCCTAGATCAACTTTTCAAGAGATGAGTTTGAAAGGATTCCTACCGTTAAGCATCGTACAAAATGACAACTCAATAGAAGTGGCACTAGAAGGAGGGCCTAAAAACTATTCGGCTCAAAAAACCTAAGATTTTGTTTGAAAATTTTATGGTTTTTGGAAGTTCAAAAAAAAAGAAAAAGAAAAAAGAAAAGAAAAATCTAAGTTTGTGAATTTTCAGTAGGTGTGCAAGGTGCACAAGTGCACCAGGTGTGTTGTTTTGAGAAAGTGTGCTTCTTTAGAGGTGCACTTTTCTAGAATAAACACAAGTTCCTAGAACTTAGCCACTTTCACAGGCATCACAGTGATAAAGGGATACTGAGAACACCCATTTACAATACATATTCCATAATCATCATCCTCTCTACATTCTACTTCACACATTCCCATCATTATATAGCATGTCTTTCTTCAATGCCCAAAGTTCACCTTTGAATCTAATTGGTCCACTGCATGACTTATCCAAAAATCCTAAATTTTTTTGCCATAGTTAATCTATGGAGAATCATGAACAACAAAATTTTCAAGGAAATTTGTAATCAAAACTAGATTCAGGATATGGATGTGGTATGCTACCTTTTTCCTTACACTTTGGGGGGAACATAATTCAATTGGTACCTCAATCTACCACCAGCATCAATAAGGGATTGGAACTCTTTTGAGAGAAAGTTTCTGGAACAATTCAAGATCTATATTGATCCAAATATCCTACAACATCAGTTCATCTCAATTAAGAGGGATCCCCATGAGACTATTTCAGAGTATAATCATCGCTTCTATAGGATGTATCAAAGAATGGAGTTTCGATAGATTGTAACACAAGAGGCTGCCATCCAAATCTATTTTGGAACAATGGATTCATTAACTTCTATTTTTATGAGAAGGCTCCCACCCAGAGACATTGATACCATTAAAAAGGTCTTCAAAGAGGCTATTGCATTCATGAAGCAAGTTATTGCTACTCCAATGCCAACAATTACATATTCAGGGTATGAGTTTCAAAAGACTACTTTCTTTGAGTAAAAGGTAGCTGCATTTGCTAAAGTAGAAAATAATATGGCAGAAAATTTAAGGCCATGAAGGAGACAATGTCTCTTATATCCAATAAACTCATAAAAATAAAGTTGAATTCCTCAAGAAACCAAGGCAATCATCCAAGACAACCTATTACCTAGAATAATTATTCTCAGAATTAGAGCAAAAATTTTGGCCTTTATAGTAACATCAACAATGAGAATAATGGCATTATAAGTATGAGTCCAAGTGAAAATGGATATGGGTAGAATGCTGTTTCGGATCAGCCTCCTGAAATCATGGAGGAACAACCTTTATAGTTTAGTGCATTGACGTTTGAATCATACGGTAAATCTATAGGAGGAAAAAATGATGAAGATGATCAAGAGGAGTTTGTGTTCCCATTTAATGAAGAAATTCTTCCAAGTGTTGATGTTGCAATAAGTGTGAATATGCCAAGAAATTTTGAGGACGTAGAGAATTTTGAAGTTCCAAAACTCCATGAAGTTGCAAAAAGTGATGGAAATGTAGAAGATATTGAGGTTGGTAAGATTTTTGAATCAAGAAGTAATCAAGAAAAATATACCAATGCTTCCTATTGTGATATTGATTCCTCATTGAATAATGATAAGATACCTCTTTCAAAATCAGATGTCATTGGAAGAGATGGATAGGCTGCTCAATTTGGTCTCAAGATTGACAGAGGAAATGTCTATTTGTGGGTATTCTACACATATATAAAACCATGCAATAATTGATTCATGTAGAATCCATCTAGAAGAAAGTTGTCTAGATTTCTTGTTAGCTTGGGAGATCGCAATGGAGGGAAAGTATGATTTTGAACAAGCTTCTATGGGATATGAGATAGAAAACATCTTGACAAATGATATTAATGAGTCCTATAACTCGAAAGGAGGGCTGATGATTGACTTTTCTAGTCTGAATGAAACTAAAGTATTTCCATGTGCACATGAAGTTGTGTACCATGAGATAAGGCCACTAGAAGGAGATATTACAATGTGTGAGTGTACCCTTATGGTGGGAGACTCGCTAGATCTGGTGATATATTTCCATTATTTCTCTTAGTTTGATGTTTTTCAATTTGAATATGATGTTAAAGGTAAGAGAACTTGTTTCTAGATTAATCATGGTCATGGAGAGTTACCACAACTTCTAATTTTGTGTGATTTGTGCTCAAAATTTGAACCAAGATTATCAAAATTTTATTTTTCTGAGTACAAAGACAAATCAAATTTTCTTAGGACTATACAGGGTTGTTCATTAGTATTGCAAATCATGAGAAATCTATTGATAACCACCCTACATTCTTATTATTCAAGGTTTTTTGTTGATATATGGTTAGAAATATGGTTATTTGGTGTTTTTAGCAATTTTAAGGTTTTCTGTTCTTGGTCATTTTTTTGGTCATAACTAGGGTTTGTTTAGGGTTTTACTTTTCAACTCTTTGGACTAATATTTTCTTCTTTGTGTAGATAAAAATGTGTCCTTAACTTGTCGGGGTCATAACTTTTGACCTAGAGCTCAGAATTCAAAACCGTTTACACTGTTGGAAAAAAGAACTAAACATCTAACTTTAGTCCGTAAAACAATGAGCCTTTGGATGCCCAATTTTAGGGATTGATGAAAGTTTCAACTTAAAATTTTGAATAGAAGACCTCCAAAAAAGCTAGTTAAAAGGACCTAGAAAAACTTGTAAAAAAGTATGAAAAATTTCAAACATTTGATCATTTTGGATAATTCAGATCACTTGGTCTCTAACTGGGAAGGATCACGCAGTCAAAGAGAAGAAAGAATCAAGCAATTTACACTGAAGATCAAGGATATAGAGGTTGGATACATGAACCCGAATAGGTTCTTCATCTATGCAACTATTAATGACAAGATTCAATACAGGCACCTTGGGATTTTAGAAGCAACAAGAGTTCAAGTCTATGAAAGTTTTTGGATATAAAGAGGGTATAAAACATCAAAAGGATCAAATTAAGTACAAAAAAGTGATCTAAAACCCCATTTGAGAAAAACCCAGAAACCATTTTCAAAACTAAGAACTTTGATTTTTTGGTGAATTAAGCACCTTGCACAAATTTCTCCCAAGGTGCATAGGTGTGATTCTCCCAAGGTGCACTTCTTCTAAGATGTGCTAATAGCTAACTACCAGTTCTAAATTTAGAGCTTTCCATGCATCAAAAATGCATTCTGATGGTAGTTTAACTCCTACAAACATCTAGAGAAGGTTAAGCTTCTATTTTTGGCATCTCCAAAGACTCCTACATCATCTAATAGCTTTCTTCTTCTTATTTTATCATGCTTTCTTTGTTTTAAGACATGTAAAAACTCATGCACCCATTAAACAATATAAGCACCATTTAGAGAGTCACTTTGTATATAATTAGATTTTTTTTTATTAATTTAGAAGCAAACATTTGCATTAAGATATCTCTCACTCTCAACACCAATTGAGGAGATGATTTCTTATAAACTCAGGAATGTAACATGTAATCAGGGCCACCATTATTTTGATGCAATAATATATTCTATTGGTGCTCACATTTGGAGTGTAGTGATTCTTTCCTAAGTGTGTTATATTTTGTAGATGTATGTTCATGGAATGTAATTGAACCAATAGTTTTATTGTGCTGTTCTAGTTGTGCGATCTTTTAATTCTAGTATTTTCTATAGCTCTACAAATTTCACTAACATCTTAGTTCGAGAAGAGATCACCATTTGTTCCTGCATAGTTTTTTGTCTCACATGAGTGCACTTCTCGCGGCCTTGCGATTTGATGAAAAGTGAAAAATCTTATAGTTACTAAATTCCCATCAACGATTGCATTAGTGGAATTAAGGAAGCATTGCTCCTATTTTCATTGGTTACCCACTAATCTTTTCAAAAGCTTAACTCATAGACGTGTTGCTTCCGTGGCTTATGTTTGTTAGGATTTTACTTTCAAGTTATTTGCTTACACTTCTTGTTATCCTACCTTCATTATTTTCTTTTAAAAACACTTGGTTAATTTAGGAATTCATATAGTTGCATTGCTAGATTGCATTCATCTTAATAATAGAAAAATAAATAATAAAATTTCTTTTTGTGTGTTTTTTTCTTTTGAAATAGCAAGTAGATTCTACATCTTGTCCGAATAGTTTCAAACCAGCAAAGGCCTCCTCATGAACACTCACATTTATCTTCAAATGAGCAGTTTCTAGTAGGTTGCAAGATCACTCAAAACATAGGAGTTGATCCCAAATCATCTTTTCAAGAGAGGAGTTCAAAAGGATTTCTGCTATTAAGCATTGTGCAAAATGACAACTCAACTCTATCCAAGCCACCTGCAAGAGTAAACACAATGGAAAACAACACAAATAACAACAACCAAAGGAGATAGAAGAGCCAAAATTCTTTATAAATTTATCAAATCATCAATATACATGTCCAACTGTAAGGCATTTAAAGTTACAACCAACATTAGAATTTAGACTTCAATCTTCAATGACAAACTTCACATTTTAACTTTACTTCTACTCTTCCTATTCTACTACACTCCCTAGGATTCTACCCAAGACCCCTTTAAATACTTGCATGACCACAAGTTGGCCTGTTACAAATACCAACTAATAAACCCTTACATTAAATGAAAACCCAACCATAAGTTGTCTTTTAGGAAATACACATCCTAAAATTAAATAAGGTTGGCCCAAAATGGAACCAGACATAGACAAATCAATCAAAGAAGACCCAAAATAACACTAGCACTTGGTAGTGCTTAGCACATACATGAACTCAACTCAAAAACCATAGAGAACTTGAAAACCACTTTGAACTTAACAACCAAAGAGAACTTGTCAACAACTATAAACTCGACAACCACTTCAAACTCGGCAACCAAAGAGAACTTGACAACAAGTTCTGCAAACTCAACAACCAAAGAGAACTTGACAATGCAAGGCATTGCAACTCAGCAGCAACTAAGGAACTTGAAAAACATGTAGGATAGTCATGTAACCAAAGATGCTCCTACATCAGATAACCAGGGTTGAAATAAATGATTCTCCTAAATCATTGAGATGTCACAACCTGAGTTGAATCCAAATCAGCTTGGGAAATTCATACAACATCTTCAATTGGTTTGTTCTTCCATTTTGCCAAATACTCATAATAATATTTTCCTCTTGTTCTCTTACTAACTCTCTGATCTAGTATCTATTCAACTTCTTCAATCTTCTTCTTAGGATAATTATCTAATATAGAAACTTCATCATCTGACTCATGATACTATACAAATCAGCAACATTGGTTATAGGAGATATACCATGTCATTGGGTAACTCAACTTCATAAGCATTACCACTATTAAACTTCCTTAAGATCTTACAAGGTCCAAAAAATTCATCTTCAACTTACTTTATGTCCAAATATGAAATCTTCCTTTCTTCAAATGAACCACCACCTCATCACCAATATCAAAAACATGTTGTCTTCTAGACTTATCAAATTTCTCCTTATACTTATGATTACTTTGTTCCAACCTTAACTTCACTTACTCATAGAAACACTTCCCTTCTCTTCACCAACAATATCCCTTAAATTTGATATCACTTTAGGTCGCATTCTAGTAACAATAAAAAAAGGTGTTTTTCCTGTACTCCTAGTCACAAAATTGTTATATGAAAACTCAGCTTGTGGCAAGACTAGCCCCCAATTACTTGGCTTATCTCCAAATAAACATCTTAGTATTACCCAAGCTTCTATTCACAACCTTTGTCTGTCCATCTATCTATGGATGGAATCTAGAACTAAACTTCAACTCAATACCCATCTTCTTCCATAAAGTCTTCCAAAAAAAATAACAAACTTACTATCTCTGTCAGAAATAATACTTCTTGGTAATCCTTGCAACCTAACAATCTCTTTAAAGAAAATCTCAGTAACATGCACAAACTCCAATGTCTTCTTGCAAGGTATGAAATGAGTCATTTTAGAGAATCTATCCACAACAACAAATATAGAATTGTATCCCTTCATTGTCATAGGCAATCCATGAACAAAATCCATACTGATGTCACTCCAAGGTTTCTCAAGAAAAAAAATAGGTCAATATTTTGGATTACTCTTTTTGCAACTTGACAAACTCCAAAAATATTTACAAACTTCTAAACATCCTTATACATTTATGGCCAATAATACGTATCCTTCAACATACTCAATGTCTTATCAATTCCAAAATGTCTAGCCAATCCACCACTATGCTTTTCCTTAATCAAATTACTTGATAGAACTGTTAGGAATACACAACTAAATTCCCTTAAACAATGTACCTTCTTTGATGCTGATCAAGGGGGATCTCTGATGCTAATCAAGGGGGATCTTTGATATGGAAGAATGCTAAAAAATTTAAACATATATTAAGGAAGGGAGTTAAATGGAAGGTTGGTAACGGATTGAAAGCCCTTTTTTGGGAAGACATTTGGGTTTTGGATCACCCCCTTCGTGATGACCCTAGATGGAATGGGTTTATGGTGTAGTGTAAGAATTAGTTTGGTACTTTGGTTAGTGATTACTGGAATAATTATATGTGGGTCAATCTTCTTAGGGTGGACCTAAATTTGGTGGAGCTTGCTAAATGCTTGAATGCTTGTTGTTTGAATCATGAAGAGGATGTTCTGATTTGGAAACATGATCCTAGTGGAGAATACTCCATCTCGTCTGCCTACACAAATTCTTTTGAGGATCATGATGTACCTTGCTAGGCTACGGCTTGGGTGAAAGGTATGACTCATAAAGTTAATATTGTTTTTTGGATTCTTTTGCAAAACAAAATTTTAACTTTTGACAATCTTAAGAAGAGGGGGTTTTTCATTGTCAATCGATGTGTCCTCTACAAAAATGATGGGGAGTTTGTGGACCATATTATGCTCCATTGCTCCTTTACTAAGCAGGTGTGGGATTTTATTTGGAGTTTGATGAACATGGATTGGGTATCCCATGCTACCATCCAACTGTTCTTTTCTTCTTGGAGAGTTCCTTCCAAGAATACTTTAATTATCAAATTGTGGGAACTTATTCTTCCTTATCTTTGCTGGGGTATATTGAAGGAACGTAATGACAAAATCTTTAGAGGGGTGGAATCCAATCCTACTAAGGTTTTTCATAAAATTAAGGTCCTTTTTGCATGAAAATATCAAAATTTGTGGTAAGGGACAACAACCTTTGAATGAATGGGATGTTGGGGTGATGAATAACTGGAATATTAGGAATATGATTTTAAATACTAAAGATCCCAACCCTAGGGAAAGTGCTAGATGGGATAGCCCTCTGACTAATTGGTTCAAAATTAACTTTGATGGGGCCTCGAAAGGGAACCCAGGTATTGCTGGTTGTGGAGTGATGATTAGAAATTCTAATGGAGACTTTTTTGGTGGTATGGAAATACCTTTGGGTTGTCAAACCAATCATGTTTTTGAAGCCTCTGCTACACTTTATGGTCTTATTTATGCTAAATATCTGAACTTGAAGAACATTTGGATTGAAGGTGACTCCCTCAATATTATAAACTGCTTAAATGAAATTTATCCACCTCCATGGACCATTAGTAATATTATGTCTAAGGCTGGTCAAATTATTAACTCCTCTCAAAATTGCATTATATCCCATAATTATAGGGAAGCTAATGGTTTAGCTGATTGGGCTTTTAATGTGGCATGTTGTAATGATCAAACAATCATATGGGATTCATATGACACTTTAATTATTGATGGCCACGAGCATGTTAAGCATGACATATGGAAATCCCAGCAAAAATCATTTAATTATGATGTTGTCAGAGAATTATGATCTTAACTCGTTTGGAGTGACGTGGGCAATTATGTTTAGAAATGTGGGTAGAACACATAGTTTTTGGGTTGCCTCTTTCTATCCGTGCTTAGGTAGTGGTTTTGGTAGAGTTTTTGGGGACTTTTAGTGTGTGCAAACCAGTGCTTTTTTTGTAGAGATCATGGGAGGTAAGAGGAAATGGGTCGAACCGCCTAGCTGCGTGGATTGGAAGAAGAAATATGAGGTGTGGGATATCCTCAGGTGAAGCAATTTTATTGATTACATGGAGAGACTCAAAGGTAACAACCCAGCTATTACGCACCAGTTTGTGAATCTTGGAAGGATGGTTCTGTCATGGTTGGGAACCAGAGGCTGGAGGTTACAAAAGAAATCATAGCGGAGGCAATGGGTTTGGAGTTGGATGGGATGAATTTCTATAGGGAAAGGAAGATCTTGGATAAGGTGATTGACAACTTTACTAAGACCGAATAGGAAAGAAATTGATTGGTTAAAATAGGTACTTATTTTAACCCGACTTCTATGTCTCATCCGTGGCAGTTTGTGTTCTATGTTATTATGGAATATCTGGCTTTGGATGGAAGATATACAAAACTGTATGGTTACCATTTTGTGTTGGCAAATCATTTTCATCATGACATTAGGGTTAATTTTCCTTCATACCTGTTGCAATCTCTCTCCAATTCTACCCTAGCTATTCAACGTGACTTGACTAGTGAACATGTTTGTCATACGGGATTAATGGTTTTGATTATGAATGTGCTGAAATCTTAAAAAAATCCCAAAACCTAGAAATTTTAAAGGGGAAGATCAAGATACTGAAGGAAGTATTCCAAAAAAGGGTTACGACTTTGAGACACAGGATGAGGTAGAAGGGGGTCTGGTTAGTCCTAAAAGAGGTTTGAGTGGTAGCACTAAAAATAAAAAAGAGAGTGTTGAGAAGGATGACTCTGATTGGGAAAGGGAAAGTGATTTTTTTGATGAAATTGTTAGAGAACATGCAAAAAATAGGGGATGTAGCAAAGGGAAGGGCAAAGGTCGTATTGATGAGAGGGTTTCTCCTCTGTCGGATGATGAGCCCCTTGCTAATCGTTTGGAAAGAAAAAGAAAGTATTTAGGGCGACAGGAAAACAAACATGTAAAAACAAGGATTGAGGCTTCTAACTTTTCTGATGATGGTGAATAGGGGTTCAAATCTAATGGAGGTGATTGTGTTGGTGGTGGAATCAGGCCCTCTAAAGGCTTATTTGGTAACCTTGGTTCTATAATGAAGGACATCGACATTCTTAAACATAAAATGGTGCTGTTGAACAAAGAAATGGAGCATCTTAGCAAGATGGCCAGAGAGGGGAAAGAACATTATGTCAACATATTGACAAGCTCTCGAAGGTCATAGGTAATGCAGAAGAAGTGAAAAATATGATGCATAAGATCCTTGTATTGGAAGCCAAGCAGAAGGTGATGGACAAGGACATTAGCAGTATCTAGGGGAAGGCGTCTAAATTTGAAACCAGGCTGGGTAACATGGATAAACATCTCAGACAATTGGGTGATAACATGACTAGCTTCCTGAAAAAGAATGAGGCAGATAAAAGTCAGGTTTCTCCCCCAGGGGTAGACTCTCAAGGTCCTAGCAAGTGTACTTGGGCCAATTCAAAGAAAATGGAGGAAACCACTAAGAAGGATGAGGTGAATACTACTGCTGAGACTATGTATTCTCTGGTGGACTAGGCTGTGCAGTTGATTAATACTCCTTAGCTGGTCGGTTGCTATTCCTTTGTTGGTCTTTTGCTATCTTTTCCAGCAATGTTGTCTATGACCTCTTTTTGTTTTCTGAGGTCTGTTTCATGTTGTTTGTTTGTTCTCTTTTCATGATACTTTCTTTATACTCTGCTAATGTAAGGTTTCGAGTCCTTTAAAACCTATTTTTACATAATCAAAAGAATGTACCTTCTTTAATATAATATTCATCAAACTTACTTGGTTGTTCTATTAAACTAGGTGCTCTGCACTCTCTCCACATCTCACAAAAATCAAGATTGGTACCATACAACTCCTTCATCTCATCAAAACCAAGGACTTCAACCTTCATCTCGGTCAAAAAATAACATCTTCTACTCAATGCATCAAAAACTTGGCTAGTGACTCCACTCTTATGCTTAATCATAAATGTGAAACTCTGCAAGTACTCAATCCACTTCATATATCTTTGATTCAAGTTGTATCGTAAAGGCTTTATGATTAGTATACAACACAAAATCCTTAGGAATCAAATAATGTCTCCACTTCTTCAATGTCTTAAAAATAGCATAAAACTCTTGATCATGCATAAAATAATTCATTTTAGCATCATTAAACTTCTCACTAAAGAAAACAACAAGTTTACCTTCTTGACTCAATACAACTCCTATTGCACTACCACTTGCATCACATTCAACTTGAAACACCTTATTGAAATTAGGCAAAGCCAATATAGGTAACTCAACAACCTTTTGTTTTAGAGTCTCAAATCTGTTATCATCTCCATGTGTCAACTTGAATTGCTTTTTATCTCCTCTCATTGTCTCAATCATAGCATTACAAATAGAACTAAAATTCCTTATAAACTCCCTGTAAAAACTAGCCAAACCATGAAATGATCTTACTTCACTTACATTCTTAAGTGTAGGCCATTCCAAAATTACTTTAACCTTCTCAGGATCCATTCTCAAACCATCAATTGAAATCACAAATCCCAAATACACAATCTCCTCTTCAATAAAAGAACATTTCTTTGGATTAATCATCAACTTTTCCTCTTTCAATCTTTTTAATACTTGTCTAACATGGTAAAGATGATCTTCCTTAGTCTTACTAAATATTAGAATATCATCAAAATAAACAATAAAAAACTTACCCAAGAATCTTTTGAGAACTTCATTCATTAACCTCATGAAGGTGCTAGGTGGACTAGTCAAACCAAAAGACATAACCAACTATTCATACAAACCATCTTTTGTCTTGAAATTAGTCTTCCAGTCAACACCTTCTCTAATTTTGATATGATGATAGCCACTCTTCACATCAATCTTGCTAAAATACTTTTCTCCACTCAAACAATCGATTATGTCATTTATCCTTGGCATAGGAAACCTATATTTCATTGTGATCTTGTTAATAGCTCTTGAATAAGTACACATTCTCCATTCTCCATTCTTCTTAGGTACTAATATAGTAGGTACACCACATGGACTAAAAATTTCTTTGATCAAACCTTTCTACAACAACTCATGCACTTGTCTGTTAAGTTCTTCATTTTTAGTAGATGTTAATCTATATGGTTCTTTATTCAACAAACTAGCTCCAAGAATCAAATCCATGCAATGACTTATACTTCTCATTGGAGGTAAACCATCAGGTATATCCTCTGTAACAATATATTTTTACTCATTCAAAAAATTTGTAATTTATACTAGCACTTGGTCAATACTACCAATTTCTATTGTCACTTGGTTACCACTACCTTCTTTTACTTAGTCGCTACTATCTGGCACTCGATTAACACTATTTTCTAATGCTTGCCACTAACACAACTCAGTCTTTTAGGAATTATGGAAAAATAGATTTGTTTCCTTTTCATTTCCTTTTCAAATTACTTTCCATTAACTTTGCAAATTCTCACAATAGTACAATTAACCTCATCTAGACTTTCAATCAAAGGCAACAATATTTTCTTTCTCCCATTCACCCAAAGAGTATATTGATTCAATCTTCCATCATGTATAACATATCTATCATATTTCCAAGGTCTACCCAAAAAAATATGACAACAATCCATAGGCATAATATCACACATGATTCATCAAAATAATGTCCAATCTTGAACTTCATAATACATAGTTCACTTTCCAATATCTTATGCTCTTCCTTGATCCATGAAACATGGTAGGGTTTAGGATTCTTGAACCTCTATGGCTAAAAATTTATAACCAATTATTCTAATGCCAAATTTGTAGAACTTCCACTATCAATGATCACCTCGAACCATTTTCTAGCCATCTTACATCTTTGAAAAGATTTCTCCTTAGAATAGGTTCCTCATCACTTCCCTTATTACATAAGGTTCTTCTCACCATCAAATTTTCCCCACCCTTAGCTCCACTTGGTGAAACCTCAGTGTCTCCTTGAACCACAACATTTATGTTACCTTGCCCACTTTTAGAGGATCTACACTCAAAGGATCTATGCCCTTCTTTACCACATCTAAAATAATTACCATGGAAACCACCTTGAGAATAAGAATTACCTCTTTCTTGACAAGAACCAATACCTCCTCAATAAAAATCACTAGCTTTCCACTCAATATTTCCTTTATCATCATTCTTCCATTTAGATTTTCCCTTATCTTGCACACAATTGTCAGATCTACCAACTTCTCCATAAGATCTACCTCTACCTCTCTCGAATCTACCACCTCTACCTATTTGTCTTTGTTTATGCTTTGTTGTCAAGATCTATTTAGTTTTAAAGGCATATTAGTATGCTTCCTCTACACTTTCTAATTTCACAAAACTTATCTCATCTTGAATCCCAGATCTCAATCCATTTATGTACCTTGCAATTTTCTCAACATCATCATCCACATGTCCAAATTTTATTTTCAATCTATAGAATTCCTTAGTATACTCTTTCATAGTCATGTCCCTTTGTCTCAAATTTTGCATCTTTCTCAACAAGCTAACTTGGCAATAAGTAGAAAAAAACTTGTTTTTTACCTTATTCACCATTTCCAGCCAAGTCTTGATCTTCTCCTTTCCTCTCTTTTGTCTATTAGTTTTTGAATGCTGTGACCACAACGAGGCATGTACTTTCAACCTATTAGCTACAATTTTCACCTTCCTATTATCAGGAGTGTTTTCATACTCAAAGAACTTTTTCATTTTAGAGATCCAATCCAACACAACATTCATATCCAATTTTCCATCATAAGGAACAAATTCTATAAAATATTTTTAATTTTCCCTAGATAAATGTCTCAATAATCTTGACTCATCTTGATCTTCTTCAGGTTTTGGATTAGGGTTTGGTGTTGCTGCTTTATCATCACTCACATTATAAAGGTGCACTCCTCTCCTTTGGGCTATCTCCACAATATCTAATCTAGCTTTAATTTGTTTCAATGTATCCAATATGACATTGTTATCATTTCCCCTAATTCACTTAGGGTTCTACATGATCTAATCTCCATAACAATGAACCTCAAGCTATGATACCACCTAACATAGGGAGAACAAGAGATAACTAGGGAAAAAGGCACACCCAGCTATCCAATTCACCTACATGATTAAACATAGTGGAAAACAAAACAAATAACAACAAACAAAGGAGATAGAAGAGCCAAAATACTTTATAGATTCATCAAATCATCACTATACATGCCCAACTATAAGGCCTTCTAGGTTATGACCAAAATTAAAATTTAGACATCAATATTCAATGATAAAATTCACATTCCAACTTTTCTTTTTCTCCACCTATTCTATTACACTCCGTAGGACTCTACCCAAGACCCCTTTAAAAATTGCATGACCATAAGTCAACTTGTTACATGTACCAACTAAATAAACCCTTACATTAAATGCAAAACTAGCCACAAGTTGTCTTCCAACAAATACACATCCCAAAATTAAATAAGAAAGGTCAGCCCAAATTGGAACTAGACATAGACAACTCGATCAAAGAAGACCCAAAATCATATTGGCACTCAACAGTGCTCAACACATATACAAACTCAGAAACCACAGAGAACTTGAAAACCACTTTGAACTTGACAACCAAAGAGAACTCACCAAAAACTATGAACTTGAAAACCAAAGAGAACTTGACAACATCCCCAAAGTTGACAACCAAAGAAAACTCAACAATGCAAGGCATTGCCACTGAGCATCAACAAAGGAAATTGACAAACATGCAGGATAGCCATGCAACCAAGATGCTCCTACATCATAACTACTTTAGTTGAGATGTCTATTGTGTCACTCTTCTTGATTTTCCTTTGATCATGTCACATCATTGATGACTCTCCATGGTAAATCCACAAATAACTATTCATTAAGCCTCTCTTACCTATCATGACTCCTCATAGTCATATCCTTTATCTTGACCAATGTAACTTTCTACCACTTGTGGTTCATGCTTGAACCCACATGTCTCTTCCTTTACTAGTTTCCAATAAATTAAAACACATAGAACTTGTGTGATGCTAAGTTTTAGTCATCGCGCCTAGTTGACTCACTAAAGCCAACAATCTTCCCCTTTGGCATTGATGGAAAAACCATTGATATAGCTATGATTGCTCACTGCCCATCAACTTTTTCTCCATTTCCTAATACTTGTCTTCTATATCTATGCCCTTAACTCTTCTCCAATAGTTTCTCCCCCTTACTTCTTCTCTTTCCTTTTGTCACTCATAACCTTTTCTTACTTGAAAATGCTGTTTATTTTTCTCAACAATGCCTCTTCCTTTATGTTTCTTTTCCTCTTCTCCTTTTCAATATCTTCTCCTTCATGTAATATCTTCTCTTATCTTCTATCCCATTTTTTAATTCAATGAAAAATGGTCAGACTTTATCTAATATATTCTTATATTATCTTTGTGCACTTCCGATTTGCATGGCCCATGATGCCTTTAGGTTGGTGAGAGAAATATTCCCACTTTCTATATCAGCTATGTTTTTGTCAATTCTATCTAATTCACAAATCGGTGGCCTTGGATATGAGTGCCTTTGCATCTTTAATGTGCCCTTGAATAATGTCTATTAGGGGTGAAATAATGCTCTGAAGCTCTAAGAGCTTTATTATCCACTTGTCCTTTTCAACCTTTACTCTATGAATCAGGTGAATGGTATCCTAAGTCTTCATTATATATTTTTTCACTTAATCTATTGTTAGATTAAGTAAATTTTGCACTTGTTGAAGCACCTATTAATATTTCTTACTATTTTCTCGAATTCATGTATAAATGGGCTTGTACAAGATATCTTCTATAGGACTATTGTAATAGCCGTAAGTGCCTCAAAAAATTCATCTTCCACCTCTTGTAGTGTCACCCTTATCAACTCAATGAGGTTGATGGGCTATCCAATTCTCATTGCTTCAAGTTTCTTTTTTGTTACCATCTCAAAGTCTTTGAGTTGTTCCTCAATGTTGTCAACTATATGAGTAAGTTTATAGTTTATATTAGTGTTAGGATGATAGATGACCTCTATAGCTAGATCTACAATTATTTCCTTGGTCTTGACTAGTATTTTAGCCCCTTTTTTTGGTCTCTTGTTAGTTTCTTTAAGCTTCTTACACTTCTCTATTAGTCTTGAGTATTCTTTGAGTTCTAAAAGTCTCATATCCTTAAGTCTCAATTTTATTTCCTCAATCAATTCATTAATTGTGTTCCTTTTCATTTCTATTTTTTACATCATGTTCAAAAAGTTCTCCTTAATCTTCTAAATTGAATGATTAGTATGACATATGCTGACCTTTTACCTTTTCTTTTTTCTCAATTTCCTCTTCTGCTATGCTTATCTTTCTCACGAGGACTTAGTCCTCATGCATAACTTTCAAATAGCTTGGATCTTGATGGTGTCACTTCTCTCATAGGTGAATTCATCTTTTCTTGTTGAACTTCCTCTTCCATGGTGGGTGGTTCATCTCTTACCAATGAAGTCTCATGTTTATGTGTTTGATTATTCTTGAGAGTCTTCTCCTTTGGTGGAGTATCTTCCCTAATTGAAACTTGTATTGGCTCAATTGATTTTTCCTTTTTGAATCTTATTCTTTATTTGGAGATGATTTAGCTACATGTATATATTTTATTATTATTTATTCTATTTTTTTCTCAATCATAATCTCTAGAGACTTGTATTTTTCTTCAGTAGCTTGTCTTATTGGTGAATCAAACATATGTGTTGTGTCTTGTGTGAAAAATGGAATATTTCTTTCTTGTTCAAAATCCTAATTTTGAATCTTCCATGCACTTTGTTCAACTATTAGCTTAGGGGACTTTTCTTTAGTTATTTTGGCTTGTTTCTTGTGGCCATATTTTACTAGTGATTGGGGATTCTTTATGGTGACCAAATTCTATTGCACTCATTCTATTACAAGACTTGTAGAAGCTTCAACTTGTCTTTTTCACCTATACCTTTGGAGAGTGAGAAGTGTAATTGAATTGATATATATATATATATATATATATATATATATATATATATATATATATATATGAATGAGTTTCTTATTAGTAGAGGACTAGGAAAGATCCCCTAGTATAGGGTATCAAGAGAGAACCCTAGAAAAGGCTAAGAGAAAGCCTTGGATAGAGCAAGAAAGCTCTACATGTGAGAAACCACCCATCAAAGTGGTATTAGATCCATTGAAAGGCTTGGGAAGTGTATAGTGGATGTTAGTAGAAGGAGAATCCATAGACAAGAAGATCATGGTGGCTAATGTAGAGTTGGAAATGGATCTAAATGAGCAGTAAGAAAAGAACAAACTTCTTGAGGAAGTTGAGGAAGAAATAAAGAAAAAGTTAGAGGAAGTTGTTGAGACTATAGATAAAGTGAAGGACTATTTAGAGGGTGAGAAAGACAAGGGAAAAGACAAAGTGGAAGAAGATGAGGAAGTAGCACCTACACCTGATCCTCCATTAGGAGAGAAACCTTTCCTCAAGGCATTAAAGGCATTGAGTGGAAAATCATTAGAAGGCATACCTTTTTTCATTGGAAAAATGGATGCTGAAGGAGTTATAGAGTGGATTGAAGGCATGAAAAATCACTTTGACTGTGATGATATTTCAAAAACACAAAGAGTAAAGATAGGAAAACCAAGATTGAGAGGGAAAACATTAACTTGGTGGAAGTTCTTATAGGAAGAAAGAGAGAAAGAAAAAAAGAATCCTATAACCAATTGGAAGATTATGGTAGCCAAGATAAAAGAGAATTACCTACCACAAGAATATGATATTTAGCTACACAAGAAAAGACAAAACCTAAGACAAAGAGACCTAGATGTATTTGCCTATATAGAGGAATTTTAAAATGTAAGTCTTAGATCTAGAATCTAAGAAGTTAAAATTATCAAGGTGGAAAGGTATCTAAATGGACTTAGATGAAATAAACAAGAGGAATTGAATCTCTTTTCCCTTACTACTTTTCATAGTTGTTATCAAATGGCCCTTATAGTGGAGGACAAATTGAAAAAGAAGAAAGACTCTAGTAACAAGGGAAGAGGAAGAGGTAGAGATTCAAGAGGTGGACATAGAGGTGGTTCTAGTAGAAGAGGAAATGAAAAGAGAGACCAAGGGGACATTAGATTAGGTATGAAATCTCAGGACTCCAATAATAGGGGAGGTTATAATAGAGGTAGAGGGTTTTATAGTGGTGGAAGAGGCATATCAGGTGGGTTTGGAAGAAGCTCACATTTTGCTTCCATGAAGTGTTATAACTATGGCCAATTGGGCATCCTTCTTATAGATGTACTAAAAAGCCATCATCTTGACAAGGAGAGAAGAAAATCAATTATGTACAAGAAGAGTTCTGCAAACATACAGAGGTAAGATTTGACTTGGAGAAAGGAGAGAGCTTGATGCTTAGGAGAGTTTTGATGAAGGAACTTGTCAAGGATGAACATAAGAAAAGGAGGGCTCTTTTCAAAGTCAAATGCAAGATATTAGGAAAGGTATGTAGAGTTATTATTGACTCATTTTAGAAGAAGCAGTTTGAAATGCAAAATTTACCAAGATACCTCATGTGTGTCCTTACAAAGTCACTTGGTTGAATAAAGGGTAGAACATATTGGTTAATGAGCAAGAATGGGTTGATTTCACCATAGTAAAGTATAAGATAAGATACTTTGTGATGTCCTACCAATGGATGCATGCCACCTACTATTAGGAAGGCCATGAAAGTATGACAAGGAGACATTCCATCATGGTAAGAAAAACAAGTACTCATTCAAGAAGAATGGAGTCACTTACAAGATACAACCACTATTGGAAGAGGAAAATGTGGAGAAGCTTGAAGCAGATGCACTTTTGATGAGTGGAAATTTTTTCTTAAAGAATCTTAAAAAAGGAGAAGGAATTGGTTATGCCATCACGGTGAAGCCAAAGGAGGAGGAGTCACCAAAGTAAATACCTATACCTACAGAAGTACAACAATTGATGGATCAGCTTAAAGACATCATATGTGGTGGAGCACCACCTACATTACCCCTAAAGAGGGAGATAAGTCATTAGATAGACTTCATATCAGGTGCCTCTTTTCCAAAAAAAGCTGCATACATGATGACACTTGAACAAAATAAGGAGACTGTAAGGCAAGATGAAGGAAGAACATATAAAACAGTTGGAAATTGTCTAAGGAGACATTAAGAGGAGAAGTTTACAATAAATCTAGAGAAAAGTGAGTTCATGAGGGAAGAATTTGTTTACTTAGGATTTTTAGTGTCACAAGGTAATATTAAAATGGATAAGAGAAAGGTGGAGGCTATCCTAAGTTGGCCTACTTCTGGGACTGCTACTGAAGTGAGGAGTTTCCATGGGTTATCCCAATTCTATAGGAAATTTGTAAGAAGGTTTAGTTAAATCTATGCTCCTATGAATGACACCATAAAAAGAGGAACGAATACCAAATTTGTTTGGACCAAGGTAGTAGATGAGAGTTTTGAGAGACTTAAGAAGTAGGTGGCTACTCAACCAATATTGGTTTTGCCAAGTTTTTAAAAGTTTTTTAAATTGTGGAGTGTGATGCTAACACCATTGTAGTTGGAGTAGTGTTAAGCTAAGAGGGAAGGCCTATAGAATTTTTCAGTGAGAGACTTAATGAAGCAAAGACAAGGTACTCTACCTATGAATTGAAACTATATGCACTAGTTCAAGCTCTCAAGAAATGGAGGCACTTCCTGCTACCCAAAGAATTTGTGGTATACACTGATAACTAAGCACTAAGTTTCATAAACACTCAAGAGAAGTTCAACCTTAGGCACATCAAGTGGATGGAATTCTTGTAATCTTACACCTTTACCATAAAGCACAAGAAGGGGCTCAATAAAAAGGTGGTTGATGCCTTAAGTAGGAGGTTGTTGACTATTCAAGAGGTCAAGTTGCAGAGCATAGAGATTGAAGAGTTCACATATTTTTATGGTGGAGACACTAACTTTGCAGAGGCATACAAGGTGTGTAGTAATTTTGAAAACCATTTCCATAGTCAATTTGTGGAGTTTACCTTGCAGAATGGTTTGTTATTCAAAGAGAAAAAATTGTGTGTGCTAAAAGGGTCTATGAGGGAAAACCTTATTCAAGAGAAACATAATGGGAGTATGAGTGGTCATTTTGGCCTTAACAAGACCCTAGACCTAGTAGAAAGGTTCTATTACTAGAATAAGATAAAAAGCGATGTGAGAAGGTATGTTGAACAATGTGTCATATGTCAAAAGGCTAAAGGCACTTCATCCAATGCAGGACTCTACCAACCATTACCCATTCCTAATAGGCCTTGGGAGTGTATTAGCATGGACTTCATAGTTGGTCTACCTAGAACAATGACATTTTTAGATAGTGTTTTTTTAATTGTGGTTGACAGATTTAGCAAGATGAGTCACTTTATACCCTGAAAAATTACACATGATGCTAGTCATATGGCCCACCTTTTCTTCAAAGAGATAGTTAGAATTCATGGTTTTCCATTGAATATTGTTGGAGATAGAGATGTCAAAATCATGGGGCATTTTTGGAAAACCCTTTGGAAGAGATTAGGCACCAATCTAGCTCATAGTTATTCCTACCATCCCTAAAAAAATGGGAAAACAAAGGTGATAAACATGGTTCTATTAAACCTATTAAGGTGTCTGACTAAGGAGTATAGGCAAGGTTGGGAGCAACTCATTCCTCAGGTGAAATTTTCCTACAATAACAATAAAAATAGAACCATAGGGCTAAGTCCATTCCAAGTTTTCTATGGTGGACATCCAAGAGGCATAATGGAGCTTAGAGAGCTACCAGGACATGATAAGGTCAATGGGCATGTAGATGACTTTTCTCAGTCAAGAAGGAGGTTCATGATCAAGTAAAGAAAATGTTAATGGAAGCCAATCAAAAATTGAAGATGAAGGAAGAATAGAGTTGCAGTTTCAAATAAGAGACTTTGTCATGGTGTTCCTAAATAAGTCTATATTGAAGAAAGGCATGCAAAGTAAGCTACCAATGAAGAGGTTTGGACCATGTAAGGTGTTAGATAAAGAAAGATGAAGGAAGAATAGAGTTGCAGTTTCAAATAAGAGACTTAGTCATGGTGTTCCTAAATAAGTCTAGATTGAAGAAAGGCATGCAAAGTAAGCTACAAATGAAGAGGTTTAGACCATGTAAGGTGTTAGATAAGTATGTGCCAATGCCTACAAAATTGATCTACCCAAGGACATGTCAATTTCACCATTTTTCAATGTTCAAGACTTAACACTATATAAGGGACTAACTATTGATGAGGTACAATAGTAGACAGGGCTAAAAAAGGATGTAGTAGAGCTCCAAGTACCTAAAAAGATGCAATGTCAAGCTGAAGGAATACTAGACACTAGAGTTAAGAAGAACACAAGGAACAAGATCTACAAAAAGCAACTAGTTAGGTGGATGAATAACTCTAAATATGAAGAAACATGGATTGTAGAGAGTGACTTAAAGAAGCATGGAATCAACATGGAATTCCTCTCCCCATAGGTAACTTGGTTTTTCCTTTCAGGGGAGTATGATGCATGAGCACCTTAGGGGAAAGGAAAACCTTGATAGTAATTATTTTTTTGGATTTTAAATGACTTAGCCAGCCATTGAAAAAATAAAGACTAATGATAAAGTCCCAAGGTGAGTTGGAGTAGCTGTTAGAAAGTTGAGGAGTAGCTGTTAGAAAGTTGAGTGTAAGGGTTGGTCATGTTGGATTGTTAAGACCTAGTTAGTGCCACAAAGTCTTAATAGGGCCAACTATGGTCAAAGTTTCCATATATCTCAAATGGAGAAAATAATGTTAAAATAAGGTCCTTAGGTGTTTTTGGATCAATTTTAATGGATTTAAGTCCAACTAGATAGGTTGGAGGGGTGACAAGGTCATATTTGCAAAATTGTAAAAGTTGTTTATGACAACTTTTCCTCAAATTGAAGAATTGGCACTAAAAGGGTTTGGGTTTCAAACCAAGGGTGAGGATAGTTAAGAATAAATTATATGAGGCCAAATCAATAATTTTTGAAGGCTTGGAAGTTAGGTTTTACGAACTATTTAGGTGAAGTGCAAAAAATATACATAGGAAATGTGGTTTTGGCTTGAAGACTTACTATTTTGGATTGATTCTCCTCTTTTTGCATGGATTACTTGCTTCATACCATGTGATTGATCTATGTGTACTTGTTAAAGAAGTTTGGATTCTTTTTAATAGGTATTGCAAATTATCTTGTTTTGTGTTTCTTGCTAGTCTATAAATAGTAGTTTGGAATAAAATGGCTATAACTTGAATGCCCATGGTTAAAACCTAATGGCCTTTCAGATTAAATAAGCAGCCTCTATATACTATGTAAATATGGTTTTTGGGAGTTGGAAGAGAAATATTGCTTATTTTGTAAGTGAGCGCTAGGCAAGGCAGAGTTGTTTGGTTAGGAAACAAGAATGCTTGCAAGAAGGAATTAAAGTGTTTGCTCGATTGGAATGAGAAAATCTTGGAGGGAGAAGTGAAGTGAGAGGAGTTAAGGAAACATAGACCAAAGGAGAATTTTTGAGGTGTAGAGCTAAGAAAATCAAGAAGGCAATGCCATCATTACCCTCTAAACCCTCAAAAATAGGGTTTTCAAAAAAAGTATTATATAGACGCCATGGGAGTTTGAAACCTAGAAATTTTTTGAGTCTAGGTCATTGTGAAACAAATTCTAGTAGAAACCTAGAGGGATTGTTAAGGGATTTTTGAAGTTATTTGGGTTTCCTTGGTTGTAGGAGGCCTAATTGGGGCTCATAGGGCTACAAGGCCTAAAAGAGAAATTTGGTGATTTTGAAGAGTTGGGTTTGGAAAGATGGTGCAAAAAGGTTGGAGAAAGATAGAGATTAAAATTAGGATGATAAAAAGGTGAAATTTCCATGCTCGGGTCTTTGGTGAGTTTTTTAGTGTATTGAGCATAGGTTTTCTTGGCTGGGGCTTGGAGAGTGAGAAGTGTAATTGAATTGATAGGTGAGTTTCTTGTTAGTAGAGGAATAGGAAAAGATCCTCTACTATATTTTATCAAGAGAGAACCCTAGAAAATTCTAAGAGAAAGCCTTGAATAGAGAAAGAAAGCTCTAAGTGAGAGAAACTCCCCATCATATAGGCTACACTAATTACTTCTGTAAACACATTTTGTTTGGAATGTTTATAACCTGTGGATGACAAAATTCAGTTAAATCTACCTAGTTAGAGGATTCACAAACACTCCTTCTAGGAGGTACCTTGTAATATGATATACAAAATCTTAATATTGAAGCTTTCTCAATTAAGAGCTTACAAATATATGAAATGATGAGAAAAAAATCTAAACCAATGATCTGAGAACAAAATTATCTTTCCTTATTGATCTCCTTGATAGCTTCCTAAAGATTTCTCGATGTTATTCTTTTCCTTGATTTACCTTGTATACTAAACTCGTTCACCTTTTCCTTATTGTGCTTGACAACCCATCTTTTGGTCTACTCTCTATCATCTCTAGCTATGATCTCTTCTCCTCTTCTCTGTAGACTATAAAACCTACTTCAATATTTATGAATAATATGTGAGAAGTCTCTCTTTACTTCTTAAGTCTTGAGCACAATAAAAACCAATTAAAAAAATCCCACTCATATTCAAATTTAAATTGTGTACTCATATGAGCTAGTCATAGAATACTCATGACATCGACAAGTAGGTGGCTAGGTTTTTAGGCATTCTTGTCTTCCTATAAGCCAATCCATACCTAAGACCACATCATAAGATTCAAGAGGAATGACCCGAAGGTTAATTGACACAACAAGCCCTCCTAGGATTAGTTCACATTGTTGCACCATGAAATCTGTGGAAACCCTAGTGCCTAAGGCTAGTTCCACTTGCCAACCCAAACCTTGCTCTATCACCTCTAGCTCACATTTAGCAACTAAGGATGGTGAAATAAAAGAGTCCATATCACCTAAATCAAACAAGATGGAGAGAGGTGTACCTTAGATAGCTCCCATAGTCTTAATCACAGTCCCTTGATGATTTGCTTGATGGTGGCCCACTGCTACAAATACTTTTTGATACCTACATCTTTTACTGTAGGCTCAGATGTTGTTGGCCTAGAACTTGAATTGTGAGATGTACACTATGAGAAGTTGGCTGCAATGCATCCAAACTATCCACAAGAATAACATCCCATGCCTCTACTAGATCCCCTCCTTGCTGGAGGTGCACTTGACTATTGGTGGCTACCCTTACTAGCAAAACACTAGTTGCTCTATGCAGGTTGAGTGTTTTGATTTCGCTTGTTGTGCTAAGAGTTACAGTAGTTTCTAGCATTGGTACTACTACCACCACTTTGTGCTGGAGGGTATGATCCCTTCTATTGTTGCTAAGGTTGTTGTTGGTTCTAATTTCCCTTAGGAAAGGGGGGTTTTTTGTTCCCACCTAAGTTCTGGTTACCCTCGGATCTTGATGTTGTAGGTTCTCCCACAAAGCCACCATGTCCTTGATTAACACTTTTCTCTACAAGTATGGCTTGATGTACCACATCTTTGAGGGTTTTAGGTTCTGTTGAGTTGTTGTTATGTATGATGCTAAATGGTAGGAATTCTTGCGAACTCCTCTCTTTAAAAGTTGATTTTGTGAATCAACTCCAAGGTTCCAGGTTGATCTTGCAACCTACTAGAATCCATTCAGTTGAAGATAAATGTAATTGTTCACAAGGAGGCTTTTGTTGGTTCATTTTGATTTTCAGATGAGACAAAGAATCTACATGTAGCTTCAAAATAAAACATGCAAAAGAACTATGTTTTTGTACTTTTTATTGTTTTTATGAATGTAATCTAACAATGCAACTAGTATGAATTCCTACTCTAACAAGGGGGTTAGCAAAGAAAATAACAAGAACTTTAAAGAAAATAACATGAAATTGAAATTCCTAATGGACATAAGCTATGGAAAATGACATGTCTACAAGTTAAGCTTTCTAAGAAATTGGTAGGTAACCAATGAAATGAGCAACACTTCCTCCATTCCACTGATGCAATCGTCGATGAGAAACTTAGTGATCATATGATGTTTCACCCTTCATCAAATTGCAAGGCCATAGAAAGTGTGCTCATGCAAGACAAAGAGTTATGTAGGGACAATTCGATGATTTCTTCTCAAGCTAGTTACGTTAGCAAAATTTGTCAAAACCATAACAAACACCAGAACTAATGAAATGAACAACCAGAAAAAAAGCAATAAACCTTTGGCTCAATCACAATTTCATGAACATAAATCCACAAAAATATGACACATTTAGGCAAGAATTACTACACTCCAAATGCGAGCACCAAAAGCATAATTTTATTGCAAAATAATGATGGCCCCAATTACATATTACAATGGAGAATTTATAAGAAATCATCTCCTCAATTTGTGTTGAGAGTGAGAGATATCTTCATGCAAAAAAATACTTTTAATTAATAAAACAAACTAATTATATACAAACTAATAATCTAACCAGTGCTAAATAGGACTCCATCCATTTTTTATTCATTAATTGGATGCATGAGCCTTTACATGTTAAAAAAACAAAGAATTTATGAGAGAAGAAAGAATGAGAAAGCTTAGAGTCAAAGTGGAAGTGTTTGGAAGTGCTAAAAATGGAAGTTGATCCTTCACTGGGTGTTTTTCGGAGTTAAACTGCCATCTAAATGCGTTTCCCATGCATGGAAAGCTCTATTTTTGCAACTAGCAGTTAACTGTCAGTACACCTATGGAAAAGAGGACCTACAGACCTGTTCATCTATGGAGCTACAAACTTGCGCATCTCAAAATGGTCCAAAACCTCAAAATTTAATCGAGTGTCAAAATTGAAATTCTGGCATTTGGGTTTTGTTTCCCTTCATCCCAAAGCTATGTTTGGATGTTTGCCCTTGAATTTCTCTATAATATCAATAATTTTAGTATCATTCAATAAATCTAAAGCCTTATATTTTTCCTTGACCTTATGTCTGTAATTGTCTACCTCAATTCAAGTGTTAGTAAAATCCCTGAGTTTGGTATCCAATTCTAACAATGCTTCTTCTGTTTTGAAGGTTTTTCAAATATCTTCGTCATTAGAAACTTCCTCAAAAATCTTCTTAAAGCTCTCCACTACTACCTTTATAGGAAACAACTTCTCTTGTTCCTCATCTTCAAAAATCCTTAAGCAAGCATTGTTGTAATGCTTCTCTGCTTCCAAAATTCACTCTTGGGCTTGGTCCTTGAGCCTATGGTTTTTTGCATATAATGTTTCCATTACTTTATTACTATCAGCAATCTTCTCTATCCAATCATCAATCAAATCTAATTCTTCTACCGTGTATACATCTACCAAAACTTTGTACCTTTTCCCCTTTATTGCTTGCAAAATTTGTAAGTCCTTACTCCAGGCCCTTACCTCATCCATAATGCTAAAGTCCTACTTCAAAATTGCTACCATTTTATTCACATTCTCTTATGTAGCATGCAGTAACTTTAGGTTCCCCTAGATTATCAAAATTCCCTTATCTTCAAAACTTTCCTACCATTGTTGATAGGCTTTCAAAAATGGGTCTACATGTATAACTCCCCCTTCTCTAAGTAATGTATTCAATGTCTCCTCAGGGTGATCAGGATCTAGAGGACCAACCACTTCGACCAAATATCACCTTAGGATCTCCATCTGTCATCAAAATGTTTGAAGTTTGACCTTTTTCTGCTCCATGTTCCTAAAAAATTCTTTGATCCCCATGGTCACCACCAATTGGGTTGTATCCCATGTGGGCCTCCCAAGCATGACCTCTTTGATTTGATAGTCTTGAGGACCAAGGCTTTCTACATCTATATCTTCAGGATCTTCAAAATCTTCACCAACTCAAAAATGTCTTCCTCATTAGCACAGAATTAAGGCTTCGTGCTCCTCATTATTTCTTTTCGGAGCCATCTTGGGATGCGCTCAGCTAAAGACCTACCTCTCGAGGAAGGAGTATGTTCTGCTACCTCCTTTCCCTTATCACTCCTCCTTGGAGTACTTTCCCTTTGGAAGGGCTCTTCTTCTATGGTCTTTGTCTTAAAAGACCCTGCAGCTTGCACCTTAGTGTGTTGGGAAGGTGGTTGAGAATATTCTACCATTTGTTCTTCCTTCGACACTTCATCAGTCACCATTTGTTCTGGTTCCTCCTCTTGTGAAGGTTCCTTATGAACCTATTCTTCTTCTAAACTCTGAGGCAAAGGATTAATCGAGCCCTTATCTACCATTGTGACTTATGGTGGAGATGGGGGAGTGAGATCAAGACCGTATGAATCTGGCAGCATCTATGTCTAGTCTTCTTGTTGGGGTTCACCTATAGGGGTATCCTTGATCTTGTCCCCAACCAACTCTATTCCCATGGGCATAAAATCAAAATATAACATTTTGAAAATGTCATTGCCCTCTTCACTCTGCTCATCCACCCATTGTTGTATTTTATCTTTTGAAGAAAAGACTTCCAAGGGTTCCTCTAGGGTGGATGGCAGTGTTATCATGTAATTTCTTCTCCTTGACTATTTTGTGGCTCTAGCAAGTTGGGTTCTTCCTTATAAAGGCACCTATTCATCTTCTTCTTCCTCCTCTTCCCCTTTTGGAATGGTCTTGAGGACAGATGGGAAAGACACCATTCTTTTGGTCACCCTTTGCCTCTTCTTCATTTGGATCTTAATCCTTTTTTGTTTCACAGAGGCAAAAGGGGATGTTGGCTCTTCTTGTGGAGGATGAATGGAAACCTACTGAATCTCTCCCTCTTTTGATTGGTTGGGTACAAAGGGAGGCAGTTGAGGGTCATCTTGGACTTAAGTAGCCCTAGTATCCTTGGACCCTTGTACACTTTCTTCCTGCTACTAGGGAGGTGCCTTTGCTTTAGCTTGTCCTATTTCAACCCTTCAAGGAGAGCTCCTTTTTCTCTTATTCTTTCCTCTTCTCTCTGGAGGATGATAGTTTCCAACCGGGTGGTCAAGTTGGTATACTATTTTAGGCCTAATGGGAGACTGGGCCGCAAAGGTAGGAATTGTAACTTTCTTCCCTCTACCTTTCTCTGGGCAGGCTTGTTCATGAAAGATCGTGGTATCAGGTATTAGATCAAGTTGGAAAGGTTTCTTGACCTAATCCCTTGTCATTCTAATTACATTCCTCACCTGATGATTATTATCATCACCCTCCTCCCTCTCAACCTCAACATTCATGATGGTTCTCTCTCCGATTTTGTTCGAGTTTAACAGGGAGTCCAATAACTCACCAAAATCTTGCTGCCTTATTTCCTTTGGAATGCTTAGTTTGAGATCCTTCTCTGCCAAATACAAAGTCATCCTACAATAGTCCCTAATATAGACATCATAGTCATTTGTTGTATTCATCCAATGGTCTTCAATGGCCTCTTTGTGATGGAATTCTTTGCCAGCTAGACTCTCCACTTTTCTAGTGTTATAAAAATAGGGCTAGGGAGAGTTGTATTCTGCAAGGGGATAATGCTCCCACTTGCACTCAAAAGATGAATTATCTTGCTTTCGCTTCACTTGGTATGGTCCTATGACCAGGGCCCATGCCCAACATGGTCTCTATTGCTTCTTGACCCTATCATATGTAGACTTAATCTGTCGTGCAATCTCCAACAACACCAATTTATCGCTTGGATATCTAGGGAGATTCTTAGGGTTGATAGAGGCACCATCTACCAGTAGATACATAAATGCCTTGAACTAGATGTAGTAGGCCCCGAGAGCTGTTATCTATGGTATTGCATCATCAAATAACCTCTTAGCAAGGGTAAACTTTAAGAAAGCCACCTCCAAATAAAGAAATAAAATATTAGCGAATCTTTCATTATTTTGAAAAAACAAAATTATTTCTATTGGCGAATCTCTCAATTTTTTATTCTAAATATGATTAATATTGGCAATTATTTTTTAATCATAATTTTTTTTGTATAAAATATTGATGAATCTCAATAATAATAGGAAGTTCATTAATCCCCATGTAATATTACAAATCAAAATTGAACATTTTTTTACCTCGTGGAATATTATGAGAATCGTTACATATACTTTATATCAATAGTGAAAAATAAATATTGGTGATATATACTTAAAGTAACTAATAATTATGATAATTATTGGTCAGTTCAATTTAATTTCTCCAATAATATATTATATTTACGTAACTCAAATGTATTCATGTAATGAATATTGTGGCGAATATTTGAGTTTAATTTTTTTAATAAAATAAATTATTGAGCCAATTTAAATATTCTATAACTGAATTTTATAAAACTATGGCAATTTAGGTTGTATCAAATCTTAAATTATTAGCCAAATTACTAGCGAAAAAATTCTAAAATTAGCCAATTTATGAATATTAGCCACTAAATTATACCCTACTCTTAGCATAGTCTCCCTCAATGAATTAGATGATTGCAAAAATGAATGCATCATTCACGATCTTGTATTCCTTGCTCTATGCTAAGACCTTCTTCCTCACCAGTTGAGGATAGATGATGTAAGGCTAGGCATTGGGATCCTGCATGTTGCCTCTTTTGTACAAATTGGGGTAGTTTGTTGCCCTTGCTACTAGTAGATATACCATGTATGAGGTCATATAAAAATTCTTGTCTTTGACTACCCCCAACTGTTCACACAATTTTTCACTTAATGTGGTGGCCTAGTCAAGTGACATTTTTGTTGTCTTCATTATCTCAATGAAATTGACAATGATGATGTTGAGGTGCCTAGTTGCTGGTAGACCCATGACTCTGCTTAGAAGAATAATGGAATAGCCAATGTCTTCCTTCATATACCCCCTTGTCATGTCCACCTTTCCTATTATCCTCCCCAGATGAGTCTTCTTAATGAGGTAAGATGATTGAATGATTTCTATTGCTTCCTTTAGGTGCTCCCTATACCACCTCTCTACTACTTCATATGAGAGTCTTATGAATTGATCTACCCTAAGAGATGAAAGACCCTTTCAATCTTGTCGGGTCGGAGGTTCAGTACAACTTCCCCTATCACACTCTTAACTACCCTTTCCTCTAAAACAAAGTGTTGTTCCAGTGTCATGATTAACTCCATTGATTGTACCGATGTTGGGTGTGAAGCTATGCTCACCAATCCTAATTGAATCAAAGAAGATACTAGAGCTGATCTCTCTATGGGTTTGTTGTAGATTCTAAGGAACTCTCCCAAGTCTGTGTCCCAAGTCAGTATCCTTAATCTTAGTGATGTCATCTTGGAACCTTGACTTGATGGGACCCCTTGGAATTTGAAGACCATGGGCTTAGGTGCCATCTTTTTGCCAGATGTGGATGCCATTATATCTGCATAAAGAAAAGATGTTTTATTAGTTTCTCATAATAAGGGTTATTAATATCCTAAAATATGCAAAAACAACTAATTAACCCTCGTTATTTATCAAAGAAAAATAAAAGATAAGGTGTGCACCTACGCACCAGACTGGGTGCCAGTTGCACACCAGACTGGGTGCACAGTTGCACACCAGACTAGGTGCATAGTTGCACACCTCATATTTTGTGTTTTACAATTTTTTTAAATTTTTTAAATTTTTTTTTAACATTTTTAATTTTGTGGAGCTACACACTAGCGCACCTGTCTAGGTGTGCGAGTGCACACCTCACTTTAGGGAGATCTGTGGAATGGGGGTTTGTTGTATAAGGGGCTACGCATCGCGCACCCCCTCCCCCCCCTTTTTTAGCATTGTTAAGGGTTTGGATATGGGGCATGATAGCGTGGGGCGCATATAGTAGTAGACGCAATAGCGAGCGTAGTAGTAGGTGGTGCACATGGAACATGGTACACATGGCAGCATGGGGCATGTGTGGTAGTAGGCATGACAATGAGCGTAGTAGTGGGTGGTGCGTGGCGTGATGTGCACAGGGTGCTTGCAGTGGGTATACAGCAGGTGCGACACGACGAGGTGGGTGGTGCACTTGTTTTACGTGTTCCAAAATTGCCACCTTAGGTGCAGATGCACAGAGGGGAGATCAGAGGTGCGTAAGGGCACACTAGATTGGGTGCACACCTATGCATCTTATTCTTTTCTTGCATTTATTAGTATTGCACACCTTATTGGTTGTGTGGAGCGCAAAGTATGAGGTGCGTGCGAAGGGTGTGAGGCAGAGAGCTCGAAGAAAAAGGCAAGGTCGCAAGGAGAAACACAACAATGAAAAGAAAGTGAGGAGGTTTGAGGGAGGTCGGGGCTTTATAGCTGCACCCACCCTTGGTGGTGTGCAGTGCGCATTGCGTAAGTGCATAGTTGCGCATTATGCCACACCAAAGGTGGGATGCACTCCCACAGCCCTCGTGAGATGCGCGGGTGCGCATATATATATATATATATAATTATTTTGTTTAATTTTTTTATAGACTTTTCTAATTTTTTCAATTTTTATATTTTTTCAAAATTTTGACCTTTCTATGAGTTTTTCAATTTTACGATTTTTTCTAACCTTTTGAATTTTGACATCGTCACACAGACTTAGGGCCTCAGAATTGGCCTGGATCTAAATGAAAAGTAGGGGGGTCCCCATTTCCTCTAGGAAATGGGGCATGCGTTGTGGAACCACAACAGGTTCAAATACTTTAACACCCCCAACTAGACAGTTGTTCAAACCTCTGATAAAATGTTGTACCAACTATGCTACTTTATCTCTAATTCCTACATAGGGCATGAACTCATATAATTTATGCTTATAATCTACTAAGGTTATAGTGAACTATCTCAGGTTGTGGAATTGATCTACTCTCTATTGATTCCATTCCTCTAGTAGGAATCACTCACGGAAGTTCTCCAGAAATAACTCCCATGTAACATTGTTCATGTTTATACCCAACTTCTTCTCTTCGATAGTCCACCATGTGGCTCCAAAGAGTTCCAAATTGGTGATGGATAACCTCACTTTAACATTAGAGTCAAAGTCTTGTATAGAAAAAACCCTATCTAGAGAAATAAGCCACTACTGAGCCACATCACTTGAAGCCAACCCATTGAAGGGTTTGACCTTGGACCTCAGAAGGTCCTTCATCTAAGCAGCTACAACAAATCTCTATTGGTCCCTCTGAGGGATCCTAGACCTAGGTCTCTTCTCATTCCCTGCTTGGTGTGCTCCTTCCTATCCAGCACCTTGAAGAATAGGTAGGCGATCCATAATGGTTCTCATCATTTGCCTTAGGTCAACCTTTTCTGAGTCCACCTAATGCTCTCTATGGTTCTATTCCTGATGCTCACTGAGATGCTCTTTCTAAATAGGGCCTTCATGGACAGACTCATGTACACTGATGTCTCTGCCTCATCCACAACCTCTATCGCGGCCTAAGCTATGACTTCTAACTAAAGATCTCATCCCAAATACCATCCTACAATAATATCCAAGATAACAAGATTTTATAATAACCATAAAAACATACTACTATAAAGTATACATATAGAAACTTGTTTTGAAAGAAGTACAAGTTCAATTTTTAGTTTTGCCTATTTTAGGTTTAAGTATATTTCAGTTTTGAAGTTTAAGTGTTCAAGTTTGTAATAGATACATATAACAATTTAAGTTTCATTTCAGTTCAACTAGTTAACAACTAGTGATGTTCTAACATACCTAGAGCTCCCAATGTAGAAACTCAGTCTCTGATACCAGATGTAACATCTGCCAAGGGATCCAAAAGAACTAACCTAAAGTTTCACTAAGTTTTTCAAACATTAAAAAAAAGAGAGATAAAATATAACAACTATAAATTAATGGAAGCAATAACATACATTCATACATAAACAAGACATTAACAGATTACACTCCTTAAGGATCCCATGATGTTGAATCAACTTTAAACTTAATTAAAATTAAATCCAATATATAACATATCCACATTAAAGATTAATTATAAGTTCAAATCTATTTAAGTAATATACAATTGTCCTGAATGTCACCAGGCAATAATCAAAATGCACAATCATCCACTGTACATGTCACAGGGTATGAAAGGATGAAAGAATATACATCATAAAATAGATTACATCATTTCTTTAAGATCCATGAAATAAAATACAATACAGTAAGTATAATCATCCATCATAGTACACAAAGATATAATGAAAGGAAATGCAAAACAAGGAACTCTGGCCATGGCATTGAACTAATGGATCTCAATGGTAAAAGTAAAAAGCACTACCACCTAACCTCATAGTAACCCAAAAAGGTCCACTCCCACTACGTTGAGGAGATAGTCTCAAGTGCCAAACAAGATAACAAACTCAAAAGTCAAATCCAACATCTAAGTCAAGGAAAACCTAAAAAAATCTAACTCAAAGGTACCAAGATATAAACAACATCTAAACCCAGAGGCTACAAAGACACATAGGATATCTATTATGCTAGTGGGCAAGTATCACCGCATGAGCCAACTCTAAGGTCACCTGGGTAGTCTTTAATCCTTTGCCCCCCTAATGACTCTATGTGGCACTAGTATCCTTTTGTACTGACAAGGCATACTAATGATGCATGGTCACAACCTAGTGTTGTCTCTACTCCCATCCTAGTCTGTACCAGCACTCGAGGCATGAGTGAGGAAAGACAAAGACTGTTATTAGTTCATTTTACTCTCATTTAGTGCAGTGTTTTCATTTATTAAAATAACCTACAATGGGTTACCTATTAGCTTCTTTAGGGTTCTAGCCTTCATTGCAAGATACTTCCCAAATTAACATACAAATACCCTACCCTAAGCTCAGCAGAGCAAAAAGATCTCAAAAAACTAAATACCATACATCAATTCTCTAAACAAGCAGCTAACAAGTACTAAAATCACTTGGTCAAAATACAAGAATCACTAATATGATCATCCTAAGAGGAATGATCCAAGAAAGTACCCATAAATCAAATCATGTCACCATATGTAATCATCAAAATAATAACTCCCGACCTCTAGTAAACATCCTAAACTAGTCAACACTCTAAGTCAACCCCAAACCCAAAACATAAGACAACGTACAATTAATAGTGTATTTTCATAGTTTTGTTTGATTTTGAAAACACACAGTTTGAGAAGGTTTAAGTTTCCATTTCATTGTACGTTTTTTGTTTGATAAATTTTACTATTTTCCCCTTACAACTTAACCCATTTTCACATTTAAATATGAACGCATCATTACCATAACTCACAAAACTAACATCTCTATAAGGATCATTAATTTAAAATAATAGTTAATAAATAATTAACTAGTAATTATTTAACACTATTAAAAGATAAAATAAATCTCAAAAAATGATTACCTTCTAACCTCCTATTAACATATTTATTAATTAATAATTAAATCAATTAATTTAAATTGCTAATAACATATAAAATACTTAACAACTAATAATATTTAAAAGAAAGCTATTTATAAAAATATATAATAAGAAAACTTTAATTAAATTAAAATTTAAATAAATTAAACTTTTGAATAATAAAAAATTAAATAATAATTTTTTTGATATTTTTAAATAAAACCCAATGCTTTCAAAGGCTCGCCGACTTGCTATATTAAAGCGAGTGTGCTGTAGTA
The DNA here is from genome assembly GCA_028749045.1 of Cupressus sempervirens. Classification (NCBI taxonomy): domain Eukaryota; kingdom Viridiplantae; phylum Streptophyta; class Pinopsida; order Cupressales; family Cupressaceae; genus Cupressus; species Cupressus sempervirens. The sequence continues at coordinate 353,903,178 of CM053787.1, read as the reverse complement.
GGGCTTGCTACACCCACAATAGGTCCTACATAAGCAGTATCTATTGTTGTCACAACAAGACTACTACATTAGTCCCTTTGCTGTTGGCAAAGACATCGATGGTGTGGGGATTTGGTGGCCCCATCCCCAACCAAATTTATTATTTTTAAATTTTTTATTTTATTGAAACAAAAAAATGAAATTCACAGCCCCTCCTATCTATATAATTGTGAAAAGATACTCTGATAGGGAAAATCCAATAAACCAATCGATTTTTGCATTCTATAATTCAATTTCTTTTCAAAACCCTTTCCGATTAAAATACCCAACTGATTAAAATTCACAGAACGAGTGTTCTAAAACTCAATTTCTTTAATATAGATAAATTCGATATGAATAACAATAAAATTTACAAAGAAAGATTCATCTTCAGTAAAACTTTGAAATTAGATTTATCAAACACAAAGAAGATAGGAATTCGAAGAACATAAATCACTGTGCGAATAAACCACAAGATTCTACCTGAATCTGATGCTAATACGCAAATGCACGAAGCACACAAGAAATTCTCTTCCTTCTAAAACCCTTCTTTTTGAAAATTCATTCTCCAAAATCCCAGTCCCTACAAAATGAGCTCTAGATCTCTGATAAAGAGTTCTCCCCTAAATTTGGGGCTCTAATTATGCAATCACACGAGGGAACTCATTGATCAAATTCATTTTAATATTTTTTTAACTTTTAAATATTCATGCACACTTTTTGCAATTTAAAATATCTTTATTAAATTAATTTCTCTTTCTCTCTTTAATTAATTTTTGAAGCATTTTTGATAAAAATATTTTTAAACTTAAGTAATAATAATATTTAGCATTTATTTAAAAATGATCTCCTAAATAAATTATTATTAAATTAAATAAATATTATTACACTCTAAAATTAGAACTATAATTTTATCTTTAAATTTAATTCTTTTATTTAATTAATTAAATATAATTAAATATTGAAATTATGTTAATAATTTTCCATTAAATTAAATCATTAAATATTCTTTTAATTTGATTTAATTAATAGAAAAATCACCATAGACCCACAAGATGCACTATGAAAACCCATCATAAAAATACAACCCACTATATCAAACTCAAGGTTTATAATCACAAATTTACGTCATTTGATGAATTCGAAAGGTAGACAACTCAGATTCTTGCCCTACTTTTTAGGACAAATGATTTAAGGATAGGATTCAGACTCAAGAGTTATCTCCTCTCTCTTACCATTGAGATATTGCCATAGGGTACGCTGATCCTCGCAATTCAAGGAAGTCGATACCCAGTACATGCAATCTACATAAAATCCACACATGTACAAACACATATATTCTAAACTAAATAGGCAATGGTAGGAAGTGGTGCATCATGTAGATCTCGACTAGCAGGTGGCTATGACTCCCTTCTTCAACCACATTAGAAATGTCAGACATAAAGAAAACATACACATACACCATATACATGCAAGTATGGGGTAAGTACCCATAGAAAATATGTATAAATAATCCATCTAACTAACATCATTAAATAACTAAAAGTTACTACATGAATATATATAACTATCATAGAATATATCATGGAACAATCATGAGATAATTGAAATAACTAGGTAACTCAATGTATGTATGTATGTATGTATATATACACTAAATATGAAACAATATCCAACAATCTAGAAAATAATGTCACTGATCATCAAGCATAAACATAAAGCTGGCCTAAAAGAGTTCGACAATAATAACTAAAAAGTAAACTAGGGCTAGGCACTACACAACCTCTCATCTTTCTCAGTCAATCCAACAAGAAACTTCATTTCTTCGATTTCTACATCCATCTTTCAAATCATTACAACCAATTTCAAAGCTTTCCACCTACGATGAGCTTCGTTGAACCTTTTTTTTTATCGCTTTTCATCAAACTTCCACATAAATGAGGTGTACTTAGTGCCTTACCCACCTTTTCGGTTACATAAATTAATTCCAAAATTTGGGATTGACCTCTCAAGCATGTTATCTATGTTGGTAATAAATTCTTGTGGGATAATGGTCTCCATCACATTTTGTCTATTTCCTTTGACACCCATAGTTGTAAGCCTCCCACCATGATCATAGAGAATGCATATGTATTTGTTATATGACAATTTTTTCCACCTCATTAAACAACTCCCCTATAATTAACATTACACTTTTTGACAACTTTTCATCTTCAAACACAAATATTTTATCCAACCTTTTCTTTGTTATCTGGCTAAAAAATGAGTTTTGTTACTTGGGTGAAGTCATATTGAAAGTTATTTCCACCCTCACACAACCAAGCTAGAGCCCTCTTTTAAAATTATTTTAATGCCTACAATAATGATCAACAAATACCAAGTTTTAAAGACACATATTTCTAGCTTCCCTTTCTATTAAATTAACATTTGATAATGGGCTTCATGTCACATTGACCACCTCACCAAAATAACTCCATTGCCCCTGTACAATGTCACTAGCGCACAATATCTCTTGGCACAATACAAATTAAAATGTTGGATAGTGGTCTTTAATTCAAATTGCACAATCTAAAGTCTTCAACTTTTATGTCCCCTTTATTTTTAAAGGATAATGACCAATTAGACAAGCAATTTATCTTTTTCTTACCTTCTCATTTCACATAACTCTATATTCAACCAATTCTACTAGTTTACCATTTATTCAATTTATAAACTTCTACTAATACCAAGCCTCCATAGCCCCTTTCACAATTGCTTGATAATAAGTGAATCACCTTCTAAGTGTAGTCTTCTTACTTCAAAATATTTAACCACCTTGATTATTGTTGATGCCACATTCTGATCTCTTTCCTCCTAAAGCTAAAGTGTTCCCATTACAATCTCGAATAATAATACCTGCTCCAAAGATAACTAGATTGCCCTTAGACATCCCATGAAAATTCACCTTTCACCATCCTATCTATGGTCTTTGCCAAAAAAATGGATCACCACCATAAGGACTAATATTATGCCCATTAGTGTTGTATTATAGTATGCTACATCAATTATAATATATTTTTAAAAAGTTTTAAACCTAATTCCAATTTTTGTACTCCACTCACTATAACTATCTCATCAATTTATGAATTTTTATTATTAAAAATAAAAAAGAGAGATAAAACATCTCTCCAATTTCTTTTTAGGGAAAACAAATAAATAAATAAATTATAACATGTTATTAGTTAAATATTTTTGACACATTTTTTAGAATTCTAGATAAAAAATATATTTTAGGAAAACAAGATTTCATATATAATCTATCAACTAAATAAATTATTAGACCCCTAGTATTAAAACCTGAAGTTTTTAGACATGTATTTTTTAATTCAATTATCACAATCAAATTCTTGATTTTTGATTGGTCAAGAACGAAATTCCTGGGCATATATCTCTTTTTCGAATAGAAAATGGATAAGAAGGCATTTAATGCTTGTCAGTAGCATGCCATCAGAGTTTTCATTTTCGTGGACAATGCCATGCTCCTGAGGAATAACATGTCAAGTAGGATGCCATTGGCAAATATTTACCCAACACATTCCGACCGAAACACACCCAAACTGAATTGTGGAAGGCATATTCTATTGTGGCATCTAGTGCTGATCAAAGCCACATACCATCTTTTGTGGTTGATTGAATCATAGCGGCTTGCAACGTTAGAAATTGCAAAATAGACAAATGATTTGTTGCAGACTAGACAAATGATTTAGTTGCATTGATACAAACGAAATTTCATTCTTAATTAAAAAATGAAATAGTTTATGCTATGATATGAAATATATCACTAAATAAAAATAAACCACAAAACACCTTTTTTTGTTTAGTTCAAAATAACAATAAACATGAATGAGTCTTAAAATGTATATTAATTTATTTATAAACACTTAAATAGTGAACAAATATATACTTAATATTCTAAAGTTTGTTATTTCTAATTTTATTGAGTTTTAACTTTTAATTCAATTTTTTTTAAAAAAATGAATAGATAGATAGACAGTATAATTGTAAATTAATTTGTAATTAAACACAAAACAAAAATTGACTTTTAAGAGCTCTTCATATTTAAAAGAATAACTGCGATTTTATAATTTTTGATTGGTTATCAATAGTTTTGCTCAAAATATAATTATTTTTCACCTAAAATTTAACAAATAGATAAATAGTACACATAAATAATAATTCATTACAGTTAGTTACAAACAATGTCTAACCTTCAAAAATTAAAGATTGGAACTTTTCACTTTTATAATCACACAATTAAATTTTTCTATTTATAAAATTAATTAGTTTTACTATTTCACATAAAAATGATTATTTCTAGAAATATCAATTTACTAGACTAAAATTGATTATTTCTAGAAATATCAGTTTACTAGATTGATTCTATTTGATTAAAATCTAAAATTAAGAAAGTAGTTAGGATTCAACAAAATATATCACGAGATTTTAATGTATTTTATTTGTTTTTACTCTATTATCTATCCACTTCACTTTAAAGTTAACAATATATTGATTATCTATTCTATTTACATATCTTCAATTGCTATATACTTTAAAGTATTTTTTTGAACTTATTAGTACATAGCTCTATGCAATTAACATTCTAATTATAAAATATCTTTTTATAAAATATAATATTTTCTCATTCTAAGCTGAAAGGCAGGGACTCGAGCTCGCCAAGAGCTCTTGTTTAAATTTGAAATAAAAATAAAAATACTATACAAAATTACATAAGAGATGGGCTGATAAAAAAACACGATAAACTAAATAAAAGTTGCTGATATATAGATTTGCATCAACATGTCATCACAAAGTTGAATAATTTTGTCTTAATCAATAAAGTAATAGTTGGTGAGATTTACTTTTCTTTTTGGGATTTGTTACGCGGCTATATCAATAAAATTATTATTATTATTAATTTCGATACAATAAGGACCGTTCCAAAATGATAGAATTTAGATCATATATGTGACATTATCCCATGTTTTGTCTCTTACACGGTCTTCACACTTTTTAGATGGCAAACGAAATTCCAATCAAGATCATGATAATGATTGAAGGGTAATCAAATATCTTTTGGAATTTGGATTTTTAAATAAACCATATGATATGATGTCTTTTTCTTTTCTTTGGGAGGTTGAACCTCATATATTCATTGTGGGCTCCTCAAGATAGTGCAAGGCTTGTCGGCAAAAACAACCATTCAAAATCTTAATAGTTTAGATTCTACTATTTAATTAATTATTTTAGTAATAAGCTATTTGATGTAATGGATGAAATTTTAGTCATCAAAGATTTTTTTTAATGATGATAGAGATAACTATAAAATAAAGTTTCAAAGTGTTAAGTGGGCCAGTTAATGGTCTTTAATATCAATCGAGATTAATATGAATGAGAATTAATTATTTTAGTAATAAGCTATTTGATGGAATGGATGAAATTTTAGTCATCAAACAAATATTTTTTAATGATAATAGAGATAATTATAAAATAAATTTTCAAGTGTTAAGTGGGCCAGTTAATGGTTTTTAATATCAATCGAGATTAATATGAATGAGAAAACAATTATACATTAAATTAGAGAGATAAAAGGTAGAATAAAAAATATTAGTTAGAATTTAAGTTAAAATATAATGATTAAGCAACATATGGAATAATTGTCTAGAGGTAAAGGTTCAGGTTAAATTGAAATGATTATGTAAAATATGTATTAATTGTTGTATAGGAAAAGATAGAATGAGAAATTAGAACTTAAGTTAAAATATAATGATTAAGTAAAATATGGAATACTTGTCAGATAGGTAAAGGTAGAATGAAAAAATAATTGTTTGGGCAATGTGGTTAGAAACTTTTTCACGAAGTGACTATAGATAAAGAAAGCCAACTACCATCATAACATGATTTAAAGTTCAAACAGATTTTCAACTTTGAAATAATTGTCATAATGCTTTGCTTACATTTAGCCTAGCCAAATGATACATTGGTCAATTTAGATCAAGGTCAAGTCCATTTAAACAAAGTTGGGTACAAGTCATATTTTAACACACCTTTCAATCTAGATGCTATTTGTGACTAATTAATAAAAAAGATTAAATGATATGTTGCAATGGCTTAAAACTTAAGCATATCTCATTGAGGTAATTTAGTTAAATTAACAAAGTAGACACATCATTGTAAATCCATTCTAAGTTATTGATCCAAAATCATATGCTAATGCAAGATGAAAAATGAGAATTTTTTAATTTGTAAAAGGAATAAGGATTAAAGTACACATCTATTTTTTTCCTTTTCAAAAGCATATAAATACCAAAAATTGAATAAAAAAATATAAAAAACAACGTTAGAAGAAGTAGATGTGTAATACAAGAGATATGTAAAATATCTCCTTAATGATGTCGAACATTATTGTTATGGGAGAGATGGAGATTCGAGCCTAGGGGCTAGGGTTAAATGACACCAAAATTATAGTTACTCTAGATGATCGAGTAAGTTTTGGCCCTTTAGTCACCAAACTATAAAGGTTTCTTCAACAACTATAATGGGTTGAATAGATAAATACATATGGAGGTACGATGGAAAAATCCAAATGTGCATTTCACTCAGAAAAAGTTCAACTAGAAGACAACAAATCATGGGGGTGACTTCAGATTCAGGAAGAAAGACTATAATGAGCTAAGGATAGGGGAAGGTTTTGACTTCAAGAAGGTAGAAAAGAAACTTTAGTGACCTAAAAATATCATGCAATCACTGCCACATTCCCCACTAGTAAGTCCTTGATGTGAACATTCTCTTCTTACCATTGTGTAGGTAGATAATAAAGAATGGACTGAGTCAACATTTTCTTGAAAGTTCGTGGTTTTTTTTGTCAAATGGGGAGTTTTATGGCCTGCATATACAAAGATTAAAGAATGGGGCACTAAAATCTTGGGATAGGGATGCTAAGTAAAACCCCTATCTAATAGTTTCCACCTTGTAATTTGCTCAACAATAAGTGATGAGGATGGGTTTTGAATAGTGACCCTTTCTTTATTGATGGAAGAGGTTTATTTTTTGTTCATTGGACCCCCAACTTTGATCCACAAAAGGTAAAAGTTGAGGAAATTCTAGTGTGGCTCAGGATACCAAACATCCCACATGATTACTTAGATTGGAAGTCTATGGATAGATTGGAAGTCTATGTCAAACACAAAGAAGTGATAGATCATAAGGATCTCATAGTTTATGTTAGAATGTTGGTGAAATTTCAAAGTCATCACCCTATTCCAAATGCCCTTGAAATTAGATTAGGTGAAGGAATATGGAAACATAACATAAAAGTTGATCAAAGTTAGTGCAAATGTCCTAAAGTGCAAAGTAACTATGAACTTGATAGAGATAAAGACTCATAACGAGATGTAGTTGATGACCTAGTTATTAAACTAACAATCAAACTAATGAAGGATAAAATTTATGATAAGTCATGAACTCCCCCCATAAGGTTGAGAGCACATAGTCAAAATATGGAGGGGATGTGGGAAGTTTTCAGAACTTGCTAGAGGAAAGGGAGTTGAAGGTGCCAAATCCTTTCCACTTGAGAGCAGAGATAAATGAGAAACAACATATATTAAATAAAGGGATGGAAAGATCTAATGTAGTTTGACATCGAGTGAATATGTTTGTAGATGTTTGGACAGTGCTATGGACCTATGAATTTTTTCTATAGAAGGAAGACAAGATGTTTGATGTTGATTTCGATCAGTTGGCTATCCTGATAGAAGAGCACACATTATATAGGGATGGAAGGATCACAAGTTCTTCCCTTATGAAGAAGCTCATGGACACAGTTTGTTCTTGTCACCACTACATATTTTCAAGGACATCCCAATTTCACCTATAAGAAATTTGGGATCATCATTTGAAGGATTTTAGGATAGTAGTGGCGAGCCAAAATTTGACATGGAGGATGTCTTTTTGGATGAGCTCGAAGAGAAAGATGCTTTTGGACTATAAGGAATCCCTTAGATCCTTAACCTAACCATGTCAAGATAGCTCTAGCTTCTAATATAATTAATCAAGCTAAACTAGTGAGGGGGCCATAAAATCCTTTCATGGAATGTCAGTGTTGGCAAAATATTCAATGCTCCCCTTAGGATTCATGCTAAGGGCTAAACCACTCCTATGTACTATATGTTGAGTGGTTGAATTGAACACTAATAGATTGGTATTTTGGTGCAACAAAACCCACACTCTAACAAGCGGTATTAGAGATTGGTCATAGGTTTGAATACCTAGACCCTTGGGTAACACTGAGGGGGAGATTGTTTAAAAAATGTTCAATGCTCCCCTCAAGATTCATGACAAGGGATTAACTATCTCATGTGTACTTAATGTTGAGTGGTTGCATTGGACACTAATAGATATGTATTTTGGTGTAACAACAACCCCACTCTAACAGTTAGGGGCTGCAATACCCCTGGAAAAGTTTACTTGATTAACTAGTGTTTTGATCAAGTGCGACTAGACGTAGTCATGTTGCAAGAGACAAAGATAACATAGGAGGACATTAATAGTTTTAGGAGAAAGTTTTTAAAATGGAATTGTAGTTTGAGGCTACAAGTACGTTAGGGGGACTAGATTTTCTTTGGAATAATGGAATGATAGATGCCACTTTAAAGAGGAAGGATGTTTCTTGGCAATGGTTCCAAATTTCTTTAAAATAACTTCAGACTAATGTTAATGTGATAATTGTTTATGGGTCAAATAGTTCTTCTCATAAAATATTTCTTTGGCACACTCTTTCCTCAATTGCCTCAAAAAACTCTAATGAATTGTTATATTAGGTGGATATATCAATGTCATTATAGTCCAATAGAAAAGAAAGGTAGAAAAGGGTGGGTTGGTTAAAACCAAATGGACTTTGCTAACTTCTACCCTAGTAATGGATTAATTGAGATTGAATTAAGAAATAAGAAATTTACTTGGAAAAATAGGCACAATAGATTTTAAAATATTGCTGAAAAATTAGATAGGATTTTATTGGCTAGGGATTGGGGTTCCACAGATTGGGTGTGATTTCTAGAGATTCTTCCTATTACTAGCTTTGATCACTACCTAATATGTTGAAAGGTGCATGAAGATTCTACCCCAAGCACACTTCCTTCAAGTTTGAAATAATGTGTCTTAGACATGATGGGTTATATGATCTAACAGGGGAACTATAGAGGAAACACTCATATAAAACAAGGCAACAAATACTTTATGGTTTTAAAAAAATTTATAGTTCATCAAGGATCAATTAAAGTATGGAATCACGAATCCTTTCAAAACATCTTCATTGATAAATTCAAATTGAAGATTGAGTTGGTTGTGTTGCACTCCAAAGTAATAGAATCTAGAATGGTTGAAATGGACTACATGTTGGAATCCAATCTGAACAAGCAATATTATAAAATATTGGCAAGAGATGAGATCTACTAGAGCCAAAAGTCTCATGAAACATGGGTGGATGTTGGAGATCACAACACTAAATTTTTTCACAACTCAATTAAAGTCAAGTTCTCCATCAATAAGATTTTTTTCTATTAACAATGTGGAAGGGGTTTCCATTATTGCCCAAGATGACATAAATCAAGAAGCGGTCAGGTACTTTCAAAATATTTTTAATCCAAAGTTACAAGATGAAAGTTTAGAGAAATTTTTTTTTAAAAAAATATCATTCCAAGTGCCATAATAGTGAAGCAATAATTAATGCTTTATTCCCCTATCTCTATGGAGGAGGTCAAAATGCAATTTTAAACATGGGTGGCCAAAATGCTCTAGGGCCTTATGGCTTCCCAACTATATTCTTTTAAAACTTTTGGGGCATTGTTGGATAGGAAATTCTTGAAGTGGTGGAAGAAACAAGAGTTGGAGGACTCATGCTCAAAGACTTCAATAATAATTTGATAGCCCTCAACCCCAAGAAAGAGGATAGGTTAATGTTTGATGAATACCCACTTATACCTTTATGCAAAACAACGTATAAAATTATTGCTAAGGTGATCACCAACAGATTAATGAATTTCCTAGCCCATGCAATTTCTAAAGATCAAAGTGGTTTCTTGCCTAGCATATCAATATATGGAGGTGTAATTATAACACATGAAGCTATCCACACCATTGAATCTACATGGCTAGAAAAGATGATGATTGAACTAGATATAAAAAAGGATTATGATACAGTAAAAAGAGATTATCTAGAATTTTTTTGGAGTTGTTTGGGATTTTTCAATAGTAAATTAGGTGGGTTAATAGTTGAATAGCTAATCCTAGATTTTTGGTTCATGTTAATGGTATCCCAAAAGGTTTTGTTGAATCTTCCAAAGGGTTGAGACATGATGATTCTCTGTCCCCCTTTCTCTTTATTATTATGGATAATATTTTAGATACAATAATTTATAAATACATAATAGAAAGTAAGTGGAAAGGTATTTGGATTGTAGATGGTATTTATCCCCTTACACATCTTCAATTTTCTGATGACACTTATCTGGCTAGAGATGCAAGACTATTAAACATATCCTAGATAAATACAATTGTGCCTCAATTCAATCTATCAACTAGCACAAGTTAGAAATATATTCCTCCAACACTCACAAAAAAATTCAAAGAAGTATTAACCACATATTAGGTATGAAGATTGATGAGTTACCAAGAAAGTATTTGGGTATCCCATTGTTTGAAGGGGCTTCAAAGGCTAATTTATAGAAGAATTTAGCAAAGAGTTGCATAAAGAGAATGGAGGGAAGGAAACATAAGTGGCTCTCTCCAACAAAAATAATTATAACTCCTAAATCAATTGTTTCTTCTATCCATGTCATCTCTATGACATGTCTTAAGATTCCCAAATAGATTTTAAATATTATTGAATAGACTTTAAAAAATCCTTTGGAATAGCGGGAGAGAGGACTAGAGATGACATATACTAGTGTGGGATAAAATTTGAAAACCAAAAATATAGGGAGGAGCAGGGATTAGGAATTGGATTCTTATGAATGAACCTCTTGGAGAAAAGCTAGTGTAAAAGATGTATGCCAACTTGGAGATGTTGTCTGTCAAGTTCCTTCAAGCTAAAAATCTAGACAATGAGAATACTAATTACATTCTAACCATGAGAGACCCACCTCATGGATATATAATATGGAGCTTAATCCTTGATTGCAGATCCCAGATCATTAATCATCTAACATAGAAAATTGAAAATGGTGAAAAAGAAAACTTTTGGGCAGACTCTTAAGGGGGTTCCCCAGTACTTGGATTAGATAATATATTGGAGGTTATTAAAAACATATTGATGCATAAGTAGGTATCTAAATTTTGTGACTTCATGGAATCTTGCAGTACCTCCTTTAGGGAAGAATGGATATGGAAAATACTAGAGGATCTTAACATTGATGATCACCCCACAAAAATGCCTTGCAAGAATATTTAGAAAAGAAAAATTGAGAGAACTAGAAGTGGGGATAAATTGATATGGTGTATAGTGAAGAGTGAAAACTATTCAGTTAAGACTGGTTACTAGATTTTCACAAAGGAAAAGATAGATGGTGAGTGGCCCAAAATCCTGCTATGGGGAAAAGAGTGCTTACCAAAGGTGAGATCAATTTCTTGGAAATAAATCAAAGGTAGAATTCTTACTAATGATAGAAGAAATAAATTTGGAATTGATAGTCCTTCAAGGTGCAGTCTTTGTAAAGAAGATGTAGAAATTGTTGGTCATTTAGTTTAAATTATAATGTGGCTTTGGCTGCTTGCAAAATGGTTCAAGAAAATATTGCATGGAAAATCTTGGTGCCAAAAAACTTGAAAGATATCTTTTTTTGTTAGCCCCATAAAATCCCTCAATCAATGTTCTCATGTATTTGGCACATTATCTCCTCCATTATAATTTGGGAACTATGGGTAGAATGTAACATGCATATTTTTCAAAAAAATGAGGAATCATCAGAAAAAATTCTTTTTGAATTGATCATGTAATTAAAGAAGCAGTTAGTGTTGCTACTTTGAATACCCCACCCTTTATTTCTTTTACTAAATGGGATCTTGTGTTGAGATTGGCTTGGCTAGGTCTGAAGTATAGGGTTAATGTTTGTTGGATCTAGTGTGAAGAAAACTAATAGATCTAAGGTGAAGTGGATAAGACCTAACCAAGGTTGGATAAAGGAAAACTTTAATGGGGCCTCTGTGAAGAGTGGTGACACTTCTCGTGTAGGTTTTATTTATAGAGATCACATGGGGAACACTCTTGCACTTGGAGCATTGAGATTATTAGAAGGTTCCAATAATGTTGTAAAAGCCATGTTGGCTTTGAAAAATATTAGATTTTATTTGGCTTTAGGTTTCTAGAATATCCATTTATAAGTTGATTTAATGTTAATCACAAGAAAAATATAAAGTGACATAATCTCTACTTGTCATCTACATCCAATTATTATGGCAGCTAGAGAAGTATTAACAAAATTGGACAACTATAAGATATTGCACATGTGAAAAGAAGGTAATATTAAAATGAACAAGATCTCCAAATGGGATCTCTCATTTGAGTAAAAAGGAGATTAAAAATTTGAATATTTTCAGCTTAATGGTCATCTAAGCCCAACAAAAACTAGTAAGTAGAGTAAGCTTTGTCTTTAGAGGTTAGTTTATACTCAATGAGGTCTAAGTTAATAAATCATCTCACATAGATGATGGTGAGGAATTTACAAGGTGATATCACCAAGTCCAAGGTGGAAAACATAGATTTAGTAATTATTTTTTATGATTACAATATGCTATTATTTGTAGCAGTGATTTTTTTTCCAGATTTATGAAATATGTAATTGTCATTTCACCATATGGAGAGATGTAGTGGAGTAACACTTAAGCTTTATTGATGATTGTTCATGATAGATACATTAATGATAATGGATGTAAGGTTTTCTCTAATGATTTTGAAGGTTTATTTAAGCAAGGCATAGGAAGAAAACATATTGCAATTTGATGAGTTATAGAAGCCAATTTCTCTATAACCACCCACTTACAACAGAAAGCCCTTCTTGGAAAGATACATATAATAGTGGATAATGTAAATTATTAGAATGAAAATAATGAGAAAGGTGGTAAGTGTATTTAATATGTTGAGAAGTAAGTGTTATGAACATCGGCATGAAAAGATGAACATTGATATTGCCTCCATGGTGGTGGCTTGGCGTTCACAATTTGAAGATGAAGTTGAAACTATAAAATGGGTGATCACTTCATTATTTGATCAAGAGATCCTACTTGGGCTTGATCCTATATTAGAATGACTATTCCAGTGGGTGGGCACAAACATAACTAAGTGTTATGAAGATGAAAGGGATGATAAAGAATATGGGATAATCCCTTTTATAAGGTGGATTGGGAAGAATGATAGGGAAACTTACTTGGAGGAATAATGGATGACATGGATAAACCTAAAGGTGGAGTTGTAGAAACCCAAAGAAGGAATCGATTCCAAGTTTCCCTTGGTCATTCCTCACCATAATCACACCAGATTTCAAGCAAGGGTTCACCATCAAGAATGTACACACCAGTGTCAAAGGAAGGCTCCAAGAAGATAACTACAACTGTCAATTTCATTCAACATTTTTGATAATGAATGTTATATTTATTTTGGGTTTTTGATGAGATTTTTCATATGTAACTCAGAAGATATACGAGTTTTGAATATAGTTTTCAATGGTCAAGGACTATAATGTTAATCCCTAATTTTGTCTTCAAAGGAATATAGCTATATATGGAAGTACAAATGGCTAGTTGATAAAGTTTAGCATATATTTACCTGTTGTAGAAGGAAGAAGATCAAGGCTGTATAAACTATGTTCTAAAACTTTATTTCTATTTCTTAATAAAAATATCTTATTACTAATTTAAAAAATAATTACAAAAGATATGTAGATGACCAATTTATAAATACTAGAATATAATATGTGTTATATGATACATCAAAATGGGCATGACATTATATGATACATGTGACACAATTAATCTAAAATTCGTATATAACACATCCAATATCTTGAATTAAGGTAAAAATAGGTTTTGAGGGGGACTTGAAACCCATTACATCATAAGAATAAGATAAGCATATAGAGCCATAATAACCACAAAAATATAACACCACATATTTTACAGGGACCCAAAATCTCAGTTAACAGTTTCAAAAACTCAATAGAAGAATTATCATAAAAGACCAAACCCCATATAGGATAGATCAAAACATTGCTGGAAGAAACAAAATACCAACAAGACTAACCATAGACCATCACAACATACTAGATAGGAACCAAAACAAAACTAACTAAAAAAATAAAAAATAGAGCATTGGCTAAGCACTTCCATGGCTTTATCCATGCCCTTCCCAAGACTAGCAACCTCCTCAATAGAATCCTTCATAACCAAGGAAGAAGAACCGAAGTTTTCCTTCTTTGTGTCAAGCCTAGTGTGCTTTCTCGGCCTTCAACTAAGAGAAATAATAGAAGGGGACTCTTTATCTTTATAAGACTTTTTCCCTAGACTATCAACAACAATACAAAGATTGGTGGAAACATTGTGCATATTCTTCTCCCTCTCTTTAATCAAATGGAAAATATTAGCCTTATAATGCATGATTTTCCCAGGAACATCACCAATTTTGGCTTCAAAAACCACCATCTTTGTGATTGCATCCTCCAAATTACCATGAAAAACTTTAACACACTTATTTAAGGCCTTTAGTTCATTGTAAATCCAGGTATCTATTGTCAGAGAGTTGTCCACTTTCAATTTTGATTTATGAAGAAATTGAATAGAACTCCCCAAATCCTCCTCACCTAGGGTAGTTGGATCATTATTAAGGTTATTATCCTACTCCTTGTCATGGGTAACCTTAAGTTCCTCAGGTCCCGAGAAAATTTGATCACCAGGAATCAAAGTTTCATGAGGATGGGAAGCAAAATCCACAACCAAAGCTTTAATTTCAAGCTTAGGAAGGACATTTTGAAAGTCTTTTCCTATGAGTACTTCCAATTTCTCTTTTACATGGACATTAACCATATCCTCATGCAACCCATGACCACCCTGATCAACATCATGACTAGTAGTAGACGCGTCTTGTTTCCTAGTATCAACCATGGTCTTCTTCTCCCTAGCCATAGGAGTAATCCCAGCATCCTCACTATTCTTAGTATTTTCAGCTATAGAGGCCTCAATCTTACCTCTAATCTTGTTTTTATCCATAACATTGTCATGCTTCCCCAATTTTTTTTCATTTTTTTATTCTTAGTTTTAGAAGTCCCACCAAATTTTTTATCATTATTATATGCACTCTTTAAGCCCTCATCTTTATTTTTATAAATTTTCATAAAGTCTCCTCCAAACCCATAGAATAGCCTTCATTGTTCAAGTGACAACCACCACTATCTGTAGGGCTATTTGACCCCTAATCCCCATGTGAAGTCTTTGTCATATTGGTCTTAACATCCAAGTCTTCTTTGGAGTTAGTTTCCATTCCCAAAGATTTATTATTATTCTTCCTAGGACCAAAAACCTACTTTCATGGATTTATCCTCTATCTTTGTTTTCCCCTTCATAGAAGTGACATAAGACATAGGTGTTTTTCCCTGTAGTACTCAACAATAAGAAAAATAAAACCCTGATAAAGAATAGGTCTACTAGCTTTCTTGTGATGGGAATTAAGGCTCTGAATCAATGACTTCTCAAGATAATAAGGAAAGGAAATCCTCTCCTTGTGGTGGAAATGGTTGAGAAACACAAAATGGTATTTGTGTACCCCCTTACAGAGGCCATCCAAGATGAAGTAGGCCCTAACACAAGTAAGAACATATTTCCATATTTCCTTAATCTAGTCCAAATCATAAAATTCCCCAACCTTCACCGTCTTATCCTCTTCCTCCTCTATTTTAAGGAATTTCTTCAAAGAAGCCTAAAAGATACTCTTTAGGTTAAAGAACTAAATGCTAGAATTAGGAAGCCCAATGATCTTTGCTATAAAATCAGCATTAGTAGAGATTGTAACCTCATAGAGAGACACACTATCCCCTACCCAATTCTTAAAAAATCTCTCTATAATGTGGGGCTTAAAACTATGAAGTGTTTCTAGGTAATTGGGTGACCTTAACTTTGTTAAGCTGCTCCCAGATAGGCTCTTTTTCCTTCTAGAAGCTATGATTGTTAGGTTCCTACTTCACTGGATCTCCCTCTATCATCAAAATATTCCATAGGCCCTTCAAGGTAGTAAGGAAAGTAAATAACTCATCTAATGTTGTACAAATTCAATTAAAAATATTTTTAAATGATAATTTATATTAAAAAATACTTTTTAAAAAACATTTAAAAATCTAATCAATATGCAACATGGTGATATTAAGCATAAAGTGCAACACATTTTGATCATAAATCTTCAACTAACCTGCCATATGTTCCTTTTCATCCTAAAGTATACCATAATTCTCAATTATTAATTTTTTGTTTTTATTTTGAAGTAATTTTTTAATAATGTGTGTGAAAAAAGTTATTTAATCCTTAGTAATTAGAATTTTCTTGAGTATTTTAACTCAATTAATTCTAATATTTGACTTGTGTATATTCAAATAATCTCAAAGATAATCATTGTATATGAGTAATCATTACTTTAATTAACCTTATTATATATGTTGGTGGTTATGGTGATAATAATAAATTTTAATTTTATCTACACAAAATTGATACATAAGATCTTTGAAAGGAGGAGTTCAATTTTATTATATCTTTTTAACTTATTGTACTTTGTATTTGTGAAGCCATTTTTAATCTGAGAGGTTTTTTGTAGTGGAAGAAAATTTAATTATAAACATTTGACATTTTTTGGAAAAAATGACACTCATTTGTGTGTTTTCATAGAATGTGAATCATTTGTATGGAACGCAAATCATTTGTAACTCACCAATGCATTTCAAAAGTTTAATGAGATATTCATATATTTAATTCAATGTTGAGGAGAAATACACATGCAAAATGAAATATCAATTGAGTAGTTAATTAAATTTATTGCAAGATCCAAAGATTCACACTTCAAAGCAATTTTTCATAACCATTCATAGTTCAAGTGTTGGTTTATCAATGGAAGCAACATTTATCATATTCACAAAATACTTAGTATAACATTATTAGTTTATTGTTCACTTTAGCATGCACTCTTCTTTTTGACACAATTTTATGGAAAATGGGATGTAATATGTAAGAAATTAAGTAAAATTTATTATATTTAACTATAGATCAAATTCATTTTTATAGATTTCTGTTAATCAAAGAGGCTTTTTATAGTGGAAGCAAATATCATTGTAAACATTTTTGTTTAAAAAAAAATTGATGATCATTTGCATGGAATACAATCATATGTAACTAAAAAATGCATTTAAGTTTTTTTAATGTGGTATCCATACATTGTATTCAACAATGAGAAGAAATACACATACATAGTGAAATCTTGATCAAGGAGTTAAGAAAACCTCATGTAGGATCAAAAGATTTAGAATTCAAAAGAAAATTTGCACAACCATCATAGTTCAAATGTTGGTGTGTCCATGGAACCAACTCTAGTCCTATTGGTGAAATCCCCAATATGACATTGTTAGACTAGGTATTCACTTTGGTATGCACTCTTCTTTTTTGCACATTTTTATGAAAGATGTAATAAATTTAGTAATATTTATAAAAAATTATTGTAGATCAATCAATTTTAAAAAAACTTCAATGAATTATATTTTGATATAAAGAAACATTATAAATTTAATGAGACATGGAGATTAATCTCAATTGTCTACATTAGCTGGGGATTTAATTTACATGTGAAGGTGTTATGAAGTAAAGTCCACACTCAATTGAGGGAGGGTGGAGGATCAATCAATTGTGACCAGTTATACTTAATTCAAACTTTCAAATCAGATAACCAAATAGTGAAACAATGATGCACAACAAAAAGAGGCCATACACCATAACACAATGATGTGTTGATTAGGGAAACCCTTTATCAGAGGGGAAACCCTGATAGGGATGTCACCCATAAGATAGTCATTTAGTATATAAGTTCCCTGTGAAAGGATGTGACCATGTTAGGAGTCAATTATAATAAATTTTGTACAATAGTCCTTGTTAAAAGACAAATCTATGTTAGGAGACCTTGAACCCTTGTAAGAAGGTTCTAACCCTATTAAAGGATGACAAGAAACAAATATAACCATTGCCTGAATTCTTCAACAAGAATGAAGAGGCAATCTTCAGGATAACATATCCAAAACAAGTGATTTGATTGATTTGCAAGTTGCTTGCCAACATAGTTCCTCTGAAGCTCAACACAATCAACCAACTCTATCTCTACTCTACTCTGATCATAGTTCACATCCACTTCTCATTAGCATGATACTATGATATCTTTGCAACCAAGGAAAATATCTTTCCTTTATACCCTTCATAATTAACTAATTAGGTCAACCTATTAAAGCATCCCTTATCTAATACCATAGGTCCATATTAAGGAATATGTGCATTCATAATTTTTTTTACAAATATTACATTAATATTCCCACATATTATAATATAATTATTAATTTTCTAATGATATAAAATACATTTCCTAATAGAGTCAGCTTCCACTAAAACATACTGCACATTTCACAACAACGACCATATCAAAATAATCTCTAAGCCTTGATATCACACACATAGCTACACAAACAATTCTTCTACCATGATCCAAGTTCACTGGCATTAGTTCCACCTTGCTCAAAAGATATAGAAAATATAACACCAATTATCTCTTACATTATTCATGTATAGTGGTTTATTACTAGTCTTCACCAAATGAATTGTAACTCATCCAAAATTGATCATAAGATCTAATGAACATAGATATGATATATGTACTCATCCTTATAGACAAATATAAGCTTGCATAACTTAACCTGTCATATGCCAACTTCATTGTGCCAGCAATCACCCTATAATATATAGAATATATATTTTTCATGATTATATAAGTGTATAATATCATCAATGACAAAAGTTGTCATCAATAGAACACATAAATAGTACATCTAAGTGCCAACCAACCCATTATTTCTAATACAAGATTTATAAAGTTTTTGAGGTAGAAATAGATTTGGATAAGGGATATCTCTTTATTGGGATATATCGATAGAGGTGAGAGAGGCATCTCTATAAGATATATACAATCCTTTTTCCATTATATTTGATAGATGGCCTTTCATTACATGATTTCAAATTTTTTGGATTTCTTTTGCTATGTTATCTATTTGGGTGATAATATGCTATGTTTTAAAATTATATTTAGATGGTACTCAAGTGATCTTTTCAATCAATATATTTTTCTTTTTCAACTTCCATTTTGGTATAATTTTGTTATTCATTTTTATATATAAAGTAGGCCCCATCTATAGAATAAGAGGTAAATTAGAGTATAGAAAAAATCACAAGTCACTATACCCATTTCAAACATTTATTCTCATAGTTGTATGGTTGTAAATATTTCAAATGACCCATATAGTGAAGGTTTCAACTTCAAAAACAATTCACAGAATGTGTTTTAGAATAGTACAATAATGTGTCTTTTCAATGTCCCATAATTTATAAACTTTTAAGTTAATTTTTTTCTTTCAATAACAACATAGAGATATACGTTATTCTTAAAATAGGTTTACCCAATGTAAAAGGAATACTTGGTTCACTGTAAAAGAAAGACTTAATTAGAAATAAATAGACTTATCCACTGTAAGAAATGACTACTTTGTTTGAGCCAAATCAAATAAAGAGACCTATGATTTCTTAAAATATAGTTTGAACCTATAAACCAAAGTGAGAAATATTTTTCCTTTTAAAGAAAAGACTTTGAAAGATCACCACAACAGGGAATTCGTCTTCAGATTAAAAAAAGACTAATCTATTGTAAAGAAAAGACTAAACCTAATGATCAAACAATAAAGACTAATTCAGTTCATATCTAGTTTGAAAACAAATGAACTAAATCAAAGATAGTAATTGCAACTTTATTAAACTATGTTAAACCTTCAACATGTGGCATAATACCTTAATAAACTAGTATTCATACTCACATATTTTGGATTCACATGCCTTAATTACCATGATTTTGGATTCATATTCACATATTCTATTCATTATTCCAAATGATGCCAAATCAACCATATAACACCACAATAATATTCGTGTTGTATGTGATCATTGAATACCTTACTTTGGATGGTCGTTTCACGAAGCTTTATGGTTATCATTTTATGTTGGCTAACCATTTTAGACATAGTATTTGGCTCAATTTTCCCTTCCATCTTAGAAAATCACTGGATAATTCCATAAGGGCAATTCAAAAAGACCTAGATGGTGATCATGTGTGCCATGAGGGTTTAATGGTGCTCATAATGAATTTACTGAAATCAAAGAAGGCAAAAAAACCCAGACATAGTTTGAAGACAGTTGAGTATGAAACTGAGGGCAGTGTCCCAGAGAAAGGCTATGATTCAGATATTGAGGATGAGGTGGAGGGGGTAGTTTGAGTTTTAAAGGGGGTGTTGGATGGAATTTGCAGAAGAAGAATAAGAAAGCCAAGGGGAGTGATTCTAATAGAGATAGTGATTTTGATGAGAGACGAAGGAGGGGCTCTCAAAAGAAAGGAAGTGGAGGATAGGGTTTCAGTTCCCTCAGATGAGGAAATTCTAATTCACAGAATGGAAAGGAAAAGAAAAATGATGATGGCTCAAGAGAAGGGAGCTGAGAAATTCTCCAAGAATATGGCTCTAGAAAAAGAGAATTATGGGGACAAGGATCAATCCCTTGATAATAACACGAATGAGGGAGAGATGGGTATTTCAAAAGGGCTTATGGGTAATCCTAAGACCATTATGAAGGAAATTTTTAATCTAAAACAAAAAATGTAGAGTATTTCCAAGGATTTTGAGCATATTAGTAAGATGGCCAGAGCAGAATGCACATTGGGTCAACATATTGACCAACTTTTGGAAGTTATAGGTAATGCTGAAGAGGTGAAAAATTTAATGAAAAAGGTCCCAATGGTTGAAGATAAAAAGAGGATATTGGAGAAGGCTAATACTGATTTCAAGAAGAGATTGGAGAGTCTAGAGGCCAGAATGGGTAATATTGAAAAAATGATTAAGAAGATGGCTGATCAAAACAATAACATTTTAAAGATAGTGGAGGATAATGTTAGTAGTCTTATGAAAAAGGTTGAGCAAGATAAAGGGCATGATTCACCTATTGTGATTGAGAGCTAGGGACCAAGTAAATGCACAAAGGCTCATTCCAAGAAGGTTAGTGATGTGAACGGGATGGTGGAAATGAAGGCTATTGTAGAGAACATGCAAATCTTGGCGGATCAAGCTGTTGACTTGTTGCAGACTACGTAGTTGTCTGGGTGCTGGCTTTTTGATATTTTTTAAAGCTTTGTTTATAGTTGGCCTCCTATTTTTTGTTTGTATTTCATCTCTATGAGGCTTTTAGTTCATGTACTATGTTGTTAGACTTTCTATGTTTTATCTTAGATTGCTCATGTACTACTTTTATAATTTCTTGATACTTTGTTAAAGGTTTCGGGTCCTTTAAAACCTTCATTTACTTAATCAAAACACCACAATAATATTTTATTGACAACTAGTAATTTTAGAATAATAGATTAAAAAATTAAATCACTAAATTATTAGACGTTTTTAGATTTTTTTTTTTAAAACAAAAATATTATCAAGACAAACTTAAACCTAGGAGAGCGATTTATTGCAATTATGCATTCACTTCTACTATTTTGAATACTAATGATCTTAAAACTTTTGAACAAACTAAATTAGAATTTCATTGGAAAAAATCTATGCAAGAGGAATATGATACTTTGATTTCTACTAACATTTGGAATTTAGTTCATTTGTCTCATGGTAGGAATTTGGTTTTGTGAAAATGTCTATATAAAATTAAATTAAATCCTAATAATAAAATTAATAAGTTTAAAACTAGACTAGTTGTAGGATGGTTTTCTCAAATTGAAGGCTTAGATTATAATGGGATTTTTTCTCCTATTCATAAAATGCCTACTATTTAACTTAGTTCTTTCCTTAACTTCTAGAATGAATTGCTCATTCACCAAATGAATATTAAAAGTGTTCTTCTTAATGATGATTTGCATGAGAAAATTATATGGTTCAAACTCTTTTATTTATTTATTGAAAGAAGCATTTTATATGGTTCAAATTCTTGATTTTTTCAAAGAAGTTAATGAACATTTATTTTTTAAATTAGAAAAATCTATCTATGGATTAAAATAATCTCCTAGGGAATAATACTCTAAAATCAATGCATTCTTTATTTATCAAGGTTTCGTTAAAAGAACATCTTAATTTATATACTAAGCATAACGAAGAGGATATTGCCATTATTATTCTATTTGTAGATGATTTGATCCTTACTTTAAGTTCAAATACTTTAATCTCTGATACTAAGCTTCATTTTGATCAAAAGTTTCAAATGATTGATTTTGGAATTTGACATTATTTCTTAGGAATGTAAATTTGGCAAAACCCTAGGGAGCTTTTCCAATCCCAAAGAACCTACATTCAAGATCTTTTAGAAAAGTTTAAAATGAATGATGTAGTTCATGTTTCAATTCCATGTGAACTAAGGACTAAGTTAGTACTTTATATGAAACCTCCTTTAGTTGATTTCTACATTATATGGGAAACTAGTTGGAAGTTTGAATTATTTAACTAACTCTTACTATACTAGATGTTGCTCATAGTATTGGTTTGGTTTCAATATTTATGTTTAAACCTCAAAAAAATCATTTTAAAGTTGCTAAAATAATTTTATGATATATTAAAGGAACTATTAATGTTGGCTTGTTTCACAATGCAAAATATATTTTTCTTTAAATGGATGTAGTGATTTAGATCTAGATGTAGTTCCCAGTGACAAGAAATCTACTTGTTGATATTGTTTCTTTTTTGGTTCAAGTACAATCTCTTGTAAAAAGTTAAAAATAACATTCTATTTCTCTTTGTTCTACTAAAGATGAATATATAGAAGGTACTAATGACCCTAAATAAGATTTATGGACTAGAAGATTTCTTGAAGATCTAGGGCTACCTAAACAAGATCGTGCACCATTGTATTGTAACAACTAAAGGTTCATTGGCTTGGCCAAGAATAGTATTTTCATATAAGGAAAAAGCATAATGCTCTCCAATATCACTTTATTAGAGAGTGTGTTAAAGGAAAACAAGTGTCACTTATCTACTTCGAGGGTAAAGATCAAGTTGTCAATAATTTAACCAAGCCTCTTTCTAAAGAGAGGTTTGAATTTCATTGTAAAAATTTGGGTGTTCAACCCATTGATGTAAACTTCTCAAGATTAAGGGGGTGTTGGAAGATTAATCTTTCTTTGGTTCTGTTAAATAAGGAAAATTTCAAGGAATCCCTACATGTATTTTGTCCTCTAGTACAAGTGTGAGGACATGTTATTTCTTTGCAATTTTCCTTTATGAAGAAAATGCTATCCTCCTTAAGAGGTGCTGACACTTTGCATACACTTATTATGAATGATAGAATTCATATGTTTGTGAGTTACTTTGTAACTCTTCTCCTTATCTGTATTTAAGAGACATTCGTCTCATTTATATACACTTAATGTTATTGTAAAGAGACTCTTTCTCTCCCTCTCTCTCATTCTTTAGGTCTTTCCTCATTCATAATTTACAAGGAGTTTTTTTCTTTTCCCCTTTCAAACATTCTTATGTCTCCTTCCTGGCTCTTTGGGTGATTGCTCAAAGTGTCTGCATTTCTCATGTTAATATGTTTTTTATCAACAAACTCACTTGTATTCTTGTTCATTTCCTTGTTATTCATTCTTTCTTTCACGTATATACATATATGTATGCTTTTGAATTAACTTATTTTTTTCCCATACAAATAATGATATAAATACCTGAACAAATATATGTATAGGAACTCTCTCTCTCTCTCTCTCTCTCTCACACACACACACACACACACACACACACACACACACACACACACACACACACACACACACATGTTTGAAATTGAAATTTTAATGCTTGATGGAAAACCTACATTGAAAAGAAATAATGTTTTTATATATTGAAATTAGATATAATTGAAACTATGTTGTTTGGAAATCTTTAAATAGGGACTACATAAATAAAAACATATAACTTCTGATTGAGTTTATTTGAGCCCTTTAAAGTTAAAGTTAAGATGTTTTTTGTCACCATTTTGATGGTATAAAGATGAGTAGATTGCAAGTATGAAGTAAAAATTGAGGGATTCTATCCAATAGGATTTGATATAATTTTAATCACAATCCATCAAATGAAACTTCTAAATACTTAAACTATTGTATTTTTTAAATTATTCAATTTTGTTAAGATTTGGGACATCCCAAATTGTGATCCATTATTATGGGATTGTACCCTATATTCAAATAACTCTTAACCATTTCATTTTTATCCTATACATATTCTTGATTATAAATATTAAACCTTACTAGGTGGGTATATTTAATTTATGAATGCTCTTAACCATTTTGCAACACTTAACACTAGCATCTCATTCAAGGATTTTACTTTCAATCCTATATTTGAATATATTATATCCATTGATTAAAGAATTCTTGACATGAGGTATCACCATTTGAATATATTTTAGTATATTTTTATATATTAAAAGCAACAAAAATAGGGTGGCAGACCCAAATAGAAGAATAAGAGGCAATATCTTAATCAGCAAACGAACAACAGGAGGAAAAACTAGCACATCAACACCTCTTCCAATACCCTTTTTAACATTAAAAACTTAATCCTAAAAAACATTTCCATCTAATAAACTAAGCTAATAAACAAGAAAAAACAATCGAACCAGGAAGTAACAAAGTTCAACAAACTACTGCAAGTTCTTAGAAAATTACTACTACTAACAATCACTATAGAACTATCATATAAAAAAATATAAAATAAAAAAACAAAGAGTGAGTCCTCATTTCCCCTTAGCTCTCAGGGGTAACATCTTGGAAAATAATACTCATGACCAATCAATAGCTAGGAACTTGTGGAGACACTTAGAGATGACCTCCTCTCCATCATTTGTGTATTTATATCATTCTCTTATTGGAGGAGATGAAGAGTGATAGCATCATAATGCATCACCTTAACTAAAAACATAGCAAGGGTGGTGGAACATTTTAGCATGAATGTTGATGGTTTTCCCATGGGGAGTATCCTAGCATTGTTGGAGACATGTTTCAGTGGTTGTGTATTGAATTCATGAGATTTTTTTCCATTGATGTCAACATATTGTTTATTCTATGATGATTGGCAGTGCATTAGACTGAGTTTGGCTTCATGTGGCTTGAGGAATACAAATAGTATTATGTTCAGTTGAGAAAAAGTGCTAGGAGTCTCTAAATCCTATAGTTAAGTGTGTGTGTGGAAATATGAAGAATGGACAAAGATATGATGAATTTAGTGAAGGCAACATTGAGACAAAGTTTCTGAGTAGCAGTTACTATTTTTTGGATTATATCTCCTAAAAGAGATAGAATATGTGGTCATGTGAACTTGGATAGAGGTATAAGACATGATGAATGTATTGTGGTTAATCGCACACATCCATATGAGTAGCACATGAAGATTTATGAAGACTGTGATCCAAAAATTTGAGTGTAATTGTGAAAAGTATAAAGATGATGTGACATGTAAATGTAATATCTTAAGTTGGTCCTATATTATTATTATAAATTAGGAAAGCCTCAAGGGTGACTCAATAATTTGTTTTAGGATTTGGTATAAAGGAAAGATGATTTACTTGGTTGAAATCATCCAGTTCAAATATTAAGTAATGCAAGTATGTGAACTTGTATGTGAGATCCATTGAACTAGATACTGAATATCTTTTGATTAAAGAAGTGTTTGGTGCAGTTGAGGCACCATGAGTGGACAAGGAATTATATCTAGCAAAGAAGTTATTATTAGACATTTTTGATGTACCATTGTATTATTCAGTAAGGATAGTACTAAAGCTATTTGGATAGTGGGTCCATTTGTCTTCTTAATCAACTCCTAACAGGGTTAGAATCCCTTAACAAGGATTCAAAGACTCCTAACATGGCCTAATATGTTCTAAATGTATTTCATTGACTCCTAACAAGGCCTAATAGGGCCCATTCTTTCAAAATGATCATTTATATTAGTACATCATTTTGTGGGTACCATCCCTACCAGAGTTTTCCCTCTGATCAAGGGTTTCCCTAGTTAACAGATCTGGTGTTACTGTGTATGGTGATTTTTTTGTGGTTATTGCATCTATTGTTTACATTTTTTAGAATTATTAATAGTATTGAGAGTTTTTTTAATTCCATGATTGATTCACACCCCCCCCACTCTTAGTTATCTTGGTGGACTTCACTTTCTAACAATTGGTATCAGAGCATTAGCTCCTTGAAGGAAAATCTTAACAATGTAAGGTTATCTAAGGAATAGTTTAGGAAAGAAAGTCTAAAGTTTGACTAAGTTATGCATGATAGTTGGAATGAAAAGATAAAGACACATTTTCTTCACATGGGTTCGAGTTATTGGTTGATCACTAAGAGTAAGAAGGATGTGACTGAAGAAGACAAGCTTGAAGGTTGTGATGAAACTCAAAAAGATGTATTCATGTTCAATATGCTTGCTTGAGAAGCACTATTATTAGCTCTTCCAAAAATTGAATTCACTCAGTAATTGTTTTAGACTTTCTCATGAAATTTGGATTGCTTTGCAAGTTACATTTGAAGGTGATGATCATGCTTAGAAGGTTAGACTACAAAATTGGATATGCCTATATCAAGATGCTAAGATGATGGAAGATGAATCTGTGAGAAGATATTTTGGTAGAATGGTAGAAATTATGGAAAGAATTAAGACTTGTGGAGGATCAAAATTTGAAGATGAAGTTATATGGAAGATATTGAAAACTTTGACACCTTCATACAGACATACAACACAAATGATAGAACA
Organism: Cupressus sempervirens; assembly: GCA_028749045.1. Taxonomy (NCBI): domain Eukaryota; kingdom Viridiplantae; phylum Streptophyta; class Pinopsida; order Cupressales; family Cupressaceae; genus Cupressus; species Cupressus sempervirens. Next base: position 353,876,008 of record CM053787.1, on the reverse strand, counting down.
AGTTATTCCCTTATCACTAAATTCACAAAGACTCTTTTTGGAAGTTTATAATTAGTAGAAATGTGGATGAGATAGAGTAGAGAATTGTCTAATGTTGAAACTTCTTTTAGCACATTGAGTGTTCATCCTATGTTGACAAGGAGTGCAAGTACAAATGGAGACTATGCTAGTAGAAGTTGAACAAGAGTTGAAGAAGAAAAGAAGATCGAGAAAGGACTTCTCATGTTTATGAAGAGAGAACCTAAAGGTAACACAATCTTTAAATGTTGGACTTGTAGTGAATATGGTCATTATTCTTCTAAATGTCCTAAGAGAGTAAGAAAGACTAGAAATCACTACAAATAAAGAAATCCTAAGGAATATATTTTTGGAAATGTGAGGATGAATTAAATTCTAAGATGGAAGAAACCTTGAGTGAAAGTGATGACAAAATAGGATTTGTTGCTATTAAGGAAGAAAGCCTTGAAAAGGAAGAAATTAGAGAAGAAAAAACATTAGTATCACAAGTTGAAAAAAATGATTTGATTATTGACAATGGTTGTTCCCATCACATGAGTGGAGATATGAATAAGTTTGTTGAATTCAATATCCATGATAGAGGAATATTTAGAGTTAGAAATAACGCACCCTGTCATGTAAGAGGAAAAAGATCCATTAAACTTGATGGAAAGACTAATATTGAGTAAGTTTACTTTTTTGATGGTTTGAAACATAATCTTTTGAGTGTTGGACAACTAGTGGACAAGGGATATCAGTTGCAGTTTACAAAGAAGACTTGCATTATCAAAGACAAAGATGACAGATTGATTGGTAATGGTATAAGGACAAGAGGTAATGTATTTTAGTTCAATCATATTGAGATGACATGTTTAGTTGCTAAGGTGGATGATAGTTGATTGTGGCATAAAATATTTTGTCATATCAACTTTAACAACATTGTGAAGGTCAATACTACATTTGTAGTTAGAGATTTTCCTAAAATTGTGAAACCTGCTAACATTGTGTGTAAGGAACCTATGATGGAAAAATAGATGGAAAGTTCATTTCCAATTAAGAAATTTAGTACATCTGTAAATTTGGATATTGTGCACATAGATTTGGGTGGTCCTAATAAGATGAAAACATTCTATGGTGAAAGATATTTTATGATTTCTGTTGATGATTTCACTAGAATGATGTGGGTAGCATTTCTTAGAGAGAAATCTGAAGTTTTTGAGAAATTTAAGATATTAAAGAGTAGAGTTGGAAATGAATCTAACTTGAAAATTGAATATTTGAGATCTAATAGAGGTGAAGAGTTTACTTCAAATGAGTTCAACAATTTTTGTGAAGAAAATGACATTAAAAGAAAATTTTCAATGCCTAACCCATCTGAACAGAGTGGGATAGTAGAAAGGAGGAACCAAATAGTGATAGAAGCAAAAAGAGCAATGATGCTTGAGAATAATGTAACTAAGATATTTTTTAGAGAAGCAGTAAATACAACAATGTACACTATGAACAAAGTATAAATCAAACAAAACATTGTTAAGGCACCTAATGAACTTTGGTTTGGACATACACATTCTATTAAGTGTTTTAGAATCTTTGGAAGTAAATGTTACATTAAGGTAGATGATGATGTTGGGAAGTTTGATTCAAGGAGTGATGAAGCTATGTTTCTTTGACATTCATTGAAAAGTAAAGCATATAAATGTTTTAATCAGAGAACTAAGACTATTATTGAGAGTGCAAGTGTAAGAGTTGGTGAAAAGTTTAGAATTTAGGAAAGGATACTTGATTACAATTTGATGAAGAGACTAATACAAAGCCTAAAATAAAAAATATTGATCAAGAATTATTTTATGAGACTAGCACTAATTTGTAATATGAAATTCAAAGAGAAGCACAAAGAGAAGATGAAAGAGAAGAACAAAGATCTGAACCTAGAGTTGAAGTTAGAGTTAAAGAAGTGACACCTAACAAAATTTTGATAAAGAATCACCCTACACATTAGATTATTGGTAGAAAAGATAGAGGATTTATGACAAGAAATAAGGTACAATAACAACTATGTTTGATTTCTCAAATTGAACCTAAAAGTGCTAACAGAGCCAACAAAGATGATTTTTGGATTAAAGCTATGAAAGAAGAACTAGAGTAGATTGAAAAGAACAATACATGGAAATTGGTTCCTAGACCTAAGGATACAAATATTAACTAAATGGATATTTAGAAAAAAAATGAATCAACAAGGTGAGGTTGTGAGGAACAAAGCAAGACTAGTATGCAAAGGTTATTCACACAAAGAAGGAGTTGATTTTAATGAAACATTTGGACCTGTTGCTAGAATAGATACAATAAGAATATTTTTGACATATGCAGCAAACAAGAACTTAAATTTGTATAAGATGGATGTCAAATAATCTTTTCTAAATGGTGAATTAGAAGAAGTATACATTGAGCATCCAGATGCTTTTCCTTTGACAGATAAAGGGATATCGTTTGCAAATTGAAGAAAGCATTGTATGGATTGAAACAAGTATCTAGAGCTTGGTATGAAAGATTGGATAAGTATTTGACAAGTTTGGGATTTGAAGAAGGTTAATGTTGATAGAAATTTGTATTTGAAGAAGACTAGAAATGGATTACTAATTGTTAGGGTATATGTGGATGACATAATCTTTGGAGGAGATGATGTAGCCAATGAAGCATTTGCATCAAAGATGAAGAAGCAATTTGAGATGAGTATGATTGGTGAGATGAAGTATTTCTTGGGATTACAAATTGTTCAAAATAAAGATGGTATCTTCATATCACAAGCTAAGTATCTTAAAGACTTGTTGAAAAGATTTAGTTTGGAAAGTCGTAAACTTGTTGGAACACCCATGGTAAATGGTCACAAATTTTCTAGCAAAGATGAAACCCCTACTTTTGAGTAGATAAAATAGAGATCTATGATTGGAGGATTGCAATATTTGACACACACTAGACCTGATATATCTAATGTAGTTGGAATGGTGACAAGATTTTGGATAGATCATTAAGAATCACATTATGTAATAGTAAATAGAATTTTTAGATATTTAAAGGGTACACCTGATTTTGGATTATGGTACAATAGATCAAATTATTTTACTTTGTGTGCATACATTAGTATGAATTGGGTAGGAAGTGTAGATGTCAAAAAAATTACTAGTGGTGGATTATTTTTCTTAGAAGGAAGATTGGTTTCTTGGATAAGAAAGAAACAAGGTTGTATTTCACAAAGTACGACAGAAGAAGAGTATGTAGAAGCATCAAATAGTTGTAATATGATCATATGGATGAAAAAAATATTGAAAGATATTAGGATTGAGTTTTAAAAGCATGTTATCATTCATTGTGATAACACAAGTACATTGAGTATGTCAAAGAATCTAGTTTTACATTCAAAGTCAAAGCATATATCTATTAAGTATCACTTCTTGAGAGAGAAAATTGTAGAGAAAGAGATCAGACTGGAGTATATTAGCACAAAGGAGCAATTATCAAACATATTTACAAAATATTTGTTGAAGGACACATTTGAGTACTTGCAAGGTATGCTTGGGGTTATGCCCCAACATACTTTTGAGTAGTTGATGCAGAGATTGCATCAATCTAGTGGTGACAAAGCGCTATTTTTTTATATATGGGTTGGATGCTTGATGCTTCCTTTATGGGGGAGTATCTGTATTTGATTTGAGTCATCAAGGACTCTTGGTACTAACTTTTAAAAATTCCTTTGGACATTTGAGCTAATTCTAGATCTTATGAAGAGAATTGACATAATGATACCTTTGTCATTGATGTCAATGGGGGAGAGTAGCATGTGAAAAATATCCTTTAATATGAATATTTTGAGAGGGAGAGAATAATAAATGAAATAACTCTTTGGTATGTATGATTGGGGAGAGTAGCACAAAAAATATCCTTGTATATTGATTGGTGTCAATGGGAGAGAGATTGATTTCCTTTGGCAGAGAGATATTCTTGAAGGAGAGATTTGACTAATGAAGAGGATTTGGAAAGATTAATGAAGAGGATTTGAAGATTTGATAAATGAGGAGGATTCAAAGATTTGATTGATGAATAGGATTTGAAAAGATGTTGATGTATGGGGGCGATTAACACCTACCTTATGCATGTTGGTTATAGAATAGATGACATTCATGGACAATATGAATCAGGGGGTAGATGCAATAGATACATTTGGTATTCATGGAACTTATATGTTTTTCATCTATGTTGCCATCAATGCAAAATGGGGAGATTTTTAGCATGTATTTTGATGGTATTCCAATGGGGAAGTATTCTAGCATTGTTGGAGATATGTTTTAGAGGTTATGTGTTGCATTCATGATATATTTTTCACTAATGTCAACATACTACTTATTATGTGATGACAAGCAATGCAACAGACTAAGTTTGGATTCATGTGGTTCAAGGAATGTAGATGGTCTTATGCAAAGTTGAGTAAATGCTCTATATAGTTCCTAGATGCTTTACTTAAGAGCACATAAAGAAATGTGAAGGCTGGAAAATTATATGATAAATTTAGTGAAGGCAGTGTTAAGACAAAGTTTCTGAGTAGCATTTACTATTGTTTGGATTGTGTCTCCTAATAGACATAAAATCTGGTCATGTAGACTTGGACAGAGGTAGAAGATATGCTAAAGATTCTATGGTTGATCATGCACATCGAGATGAGCAACACATGAAGAGTTATGATGAATGTGAGCTAGCAATTTGAGTGTAATTGTGAAAAGTGTACAGATGTAATGTAACATGTAAATTTAATATCTTAAGTCAGTCCTATGTTATTATGGTAATTGAGGAAAGCCTCAAGGCCAACTCAATAAATTTTTTTAGGATTTGGTATAAAAGAAAGATTATTTACTTTGTCCAAATCATCCAATGTGGATATTGTGTAATGTGAATATGTGAACTTGTATGTGAGATCTAGTGAACTTGAAAAAAATAAAATTATTTTGATCAGAGAAGTGTTTGAGGCATGGTGAGCAGGCAAGCAACTGTATCTAGCAAAGAAGTTGTTGTTGGATAGAGTTGATGTACCATTGTATTATGTAGTGAGGATAGTATTGAAGTTGTTCGGATAGTAGGTCCATCAGTCTTCCTAATCAACTCATAACAAGGTTAGCACAAATCCTAATAGGGATTCAAAGTCTCCTAACAGGGATTGATTTATACTGAATGTATTTCATTGACTCCTAATAGGGCCCATCCTTTCACAAGGAACATTTATATTAGTACATAATTTTGTGGATACCATCCCCACTGGGATTTTCCCTCTGATCAAGGGTTTCCCTAGTTAACAGATCTAGTGTTATTGTGTACGGTGATATTTCTATGGTTATTGCATCTATTTTTTATATGTTTTGGAATTAATAAGAATACTGAGTTATTTTAATTGCATAACTAGTTCACCCCCCCTCTTAGTTATCTTGGCAGACTTCACTTTCTTAAAAAACTCTCATTTAGCTCTGAGATCATGTCAGTCATCTTTTCAACATCCTTTCTTGGCCCTTTAGATATTTAGCCAACAGTTCATTGTCCTAACATGTAATAATGACCTTCATAGTAGGAATATCGTGCATAGACAGGGGGTTAGAGGGATCATCAAGAATTTTCTTTCCTTTTAAGGTGGGGTTATTGGAAGAGGAGATGGAAGTATCCTTAGCCACATAGGAGGGGTGTGGGGGGTTTAGAAGTCATGGGGGAGGTATCCATAAAGTTCTCAACACCCTTATTGACAATTATATTTGTTGTGTCCATTTTGAAGCTGGACAAGATGTGGGTCATCTCATTACTATTAACAATGGAGTCAACCTTTGAGGTGGTTTTGCCACTCTTCACATCTCATAGGTCATCTTCCTCCTCAACATAATTTTTCCTAATTGCCTTCTATTTTTTCCTAGAATTACTCTTCCCCTTTTTCTTTTCACTCCCTTTGAAATTAGAGCCCAACTCCACCACTTCCAAGTTTGACTGCCTGTCCACCATTTGTTTCCTCATAGGGTTGGAGGAATTTATGTGGGAGTCTCTGCACCCACTACCCAACTCTATATGTGAATCACCCAAACCAATAGGAGAGTCTATCTTAAGTTTCATCATGAAGGTCATTCAGGCACAAGTTTCCTTAATTTTATGACCACTAACTGAAGGAGTGTCATGGGACACCTACGAGTTAGGTTTATGCTTAATAGAGTTAGCCATAGGATTGGTGTTAATTATAGGGGCTTACAAGAGGACAATGTGTTACTCCTAAATGCATTTGAATTTTGTAATTAGTCAAAAATATGTTGAATAGTAAGGTCATTGAATACAGGTCAGATAGGTAGGCGAAGTTGACGCCGAACAAATATGGATACAAAGAGGAGTATAAGATACCAAGAAAAATGATTACTGGGCACATTATTAACTAAGCACATCATTACCACTGAAGTGTTATGACCGAGTATGTCACCCTAGGGAAAACACATTACTAAGTAGATAATTTAGTGTTTATCTAGCAACATAAGATGCATATCAAAGTTTGTAAATGCACAAAATTCTACGTAGTTGAATACTATCGAGATAAAAAATGATTTATGAAGATCAAGGAGATGGTTAAGATAGTTTTATTGGGATTTATGCATGAATTTATGGATCTCAAGGAAAAGTGAAAGAAAATGAAATAAAATCTTAATCTGTTTGATGATAAGGATGAATTGTTGGGTGATGCGACGCGCTCCCCTGCCCACAGGTGGTTAATTATGTGGTGTTCCATGTTCACTAACAGTCATGGCTTTTGGTGCAACGGCAAATGGGCCCTACAATTGGTATCAGAGCCTGGTTTTGGCCTGGTCATGGGTTCAAATCTCCCTAGTGCCTTCCCGACCTGCGTAAGCACCTGGTATGCGCGTCGAGGGGGAGATTGTTGGGTGATGCGACACGCTCCCCTGCCCACAGGTGGTTAATTATGTGGTGTTCCATGTTCACTAACATTCATGGCTTTTGGTGCAACGGCAAATGGGCCCTACAATTTATTGTTGGGTGATGCGACGTGCTCCCCTGCCCACAGGTGGTTAATTATGTGGTGTTCCATGTTCACTAACAGTCATGGCTTTTGGTGCAACGGCAAATGGGCCCTACAATTGGTATCAGAGCCTAGTATTGGCCTGGTCATGGGTTCAAATCTCCCTGGTGCCTTCCCGACCCGCGTAAGCGCCTGGTATGCGCATCGAGGGGGAGATTGTTGGGTGATGCGACGCGCTCCCCTACCCACAGGTGGTTAATTATGTGGTGTTCCATGTTCACTAACAGTCATGGCTTTTGGTGCAACGACAAATGGGCCCTACATGAATGAGGATTGTTGATCTAGTTTGTGAGCATTCCAAAAGAATCTAAAAACCCAATTAGGTCTCATATGATGAAAGCCACAATATTTATATTTAAGGACAAATCAAGAATATATTTAAAGTTTTGAGAGGATGGTAGTTTAAATATCTAGCTAAGATATAGAAGACAATAGCTATCAAGAAAAGATAGCAAACAAATTGGGTGAAATCAATCACAGGAAGGTGACGCAACATTAAAAAGAATAATACATAATAGATCTGAACATGCATAAAGGCACATGCACTATTCCAATTCATTTATAGAAGGAGTACACTTTTGTTATTTGTATTCAAAAGTACCATTTAGTGGGTAGGCATTGAAAGGCCTTTTATTGTAAAATCTCCTAATATAGTGAACACTTGAAGAGTGTTGTAAAATCCTTTAACATGGTGGAATTTAGAAGGTCTTAATGTATCACTCCTAACATAGTAAGTCACTAAAAGTGGCATCATTTTATTCTCTAACTAATCATATTTTTTATTATAGTAATTAAGGATTCGTGAGTATCATCTTGAGTGTAGTTTTTCCTCTAACCAAGGTTTTATGCATGACCAAATAATTGTGTCAAACATGTTGATGAATGTGTTTGTTGTGCTACTATTATAGTTGTTAGATTTGGTTACTTTCATTTTAGAAAATTTTATCATGGTTATGCAAGTAAACTATGATAAGTCATCAAGAGGGTAAAGATTTGTAAAGAGACAATTTTTTTTATAAGGTACTGATTCACCCTCCCACCCTCTCAACACCATACCTTTCCTTAACTTTCCAATAATTGGTATTAGAGAATTGGTCTCTTTTTGATAAGTTTAACCACTTGAGAGAAAAGATCTGAAGAGATGGAAAGGTATAGACTTGATAAGTTAATTTTGAATTGGAGATTGGAACTAAATATTTCTCTAGGTCAAATCGGTGAAATGAAAGAGAAGTTGAAGTAGTTACTAAGAAAAAGGAGGAAATCAACACATCAATTGAATGACACACAATTTCTGGAAGAAGAATTTGAATAACTATTAGATGAAGGCATGTTTGATGAATCTGAAGCTTCTATTTTTTATCTTATGGAAAAGAACAAAATGTCAAGTAAAAGAAATGAAGAAAGAACAAAAAGCTCAATCAGTGAGAATGTGTGAAGTCCTGGAAAAAAAGAGGAAGGTAGAGGATGACATGAGGATGGTAGAAGATGATAAAAGGTGAATGATTGAAAGATTGATGAGAAAGATGCAAAAATAAGGTCGAAAACAACTCACTTTGACATGGTTAATTAGCTACTTGGTGTTAACAATGAGATTGGTAGAAAGATGGAAGAGATTACTAGTTTGAGTTTAGAAAGTGGATATTTTAGAAATGGGATAAGAATTGAGAATGATACTAATGAAATTTTGAAGAGATGAGAGGAAAGTACGAGGAAGCTAGATGAGCAGTTAAGAAGTTTGAGAAGACAAAGAGATAGCAATGGACTAGGCTTTACCAAGAACTCTACAACTAATCAAGGAGACTCATCAAAGAAAACTAAATAGATGAATGTTTATGCCAATCCAAAACCAAAGAATCCAACCTATTATCACTGTGGAAAACATTCTCACACAACCAATGTCTATAGGAGCAAGGTCGTTAAGACTAACGTTACTCCTAAATTTCATGGTTACTTTTATAACTGCAATAAGTATGGTCATCAAACATTTGATTTCATATCAAAGTTAAAAAAGATTCCAAGGAAATAAAAGATTGGAGGTTATTGATACACTTGCAATAAGTATGCACATAAGACATAAGATTGCAGTTCACATATAAAGAAAAATTGGAAACCGAGTAGACAAGGAAACATTGTTAATTGGGAATATGGTACAAGTATTGCATTTACAACATGTGGAAGATATGGTCACATTTCATCTAACTGCATGAGGATTAAAATGAGATGAAGATCGAGAACTTCAAATAATTTAGGCATGACATGTTTCCATTATCATTAGGTTGGCCACCTTAGTGAGAACTATAGGTACCGAGCATCAACATCTAATGATGAAGACACCAAAGGAAAGAGAAAGTTTTATATTGATAACATAAGGAATTAGATGAACCAAACATTGAGAAGGAAGAGTGAAGACTGAAGAAATACAACCAGGTCATTTGGTGACACCTCATCCTACAGATCAGGTGAATCTACAACTTCAAACTAAGCTATATAGGTGTGTATGGGAACTACATTTGAATTGTTAGATCATTTATTAGCTCTTTGTGATCATGAAACAATATCCAAACTAGCATATGTAAGATGCAATAGGATATAATGTAAAGTTGAAAGTAAGTAAGGTTGGTGAGCTCAGCTAAGGAAGATAATTAGTTGGTGGAAATAGAGTGTTAACTGCAAAAGATTTTGATTGTTAGTAAGAATGTTGGTTGGTATGCAACAAAGGTCAAACATAAGCATTTATTGTGGCTTACCTAACCCTAAAAGTAGTTTACCTATAAATAGGGCATTTGATGGTTCATTATTTACCTTGCATACAAAATCATTTTAGAGTGAATTTGAGCAATATTGAGTGATTAGTGTGAGCAGTTGAATTGTGAGCTATAACCAACAAATTTACCAAAGACTTGAGTTGTTTGAGTAATTTGTGAAAGATTTTGGTGAGCCCAAGATAACTTATTGATATTGGTTGAAACCCTAGTTCATCAAGCTACAATAATGGCATTAAGCTCATTATAATCCAAGACATCAAAGGTTGCAAAAGTGAAATTGGTAAGGAAAAAAGACTACAAAGAACTATGAGTTATATCTAGAGATTGTGGATAAAATTGATGAAAGTAGAGCATTATCATTGTTACTCCCTACGGTTTTTTTTGTTTCAATACATTTGTGTGTTCATGTACTACTAGATCAATGAGGTTGTTGATTATGAGTTCTAATAAGCATATGGAGATTTTTGTGGGGATGGACAACTAAAGGATGATCATAGAGACAAAGGGCTTGACTCATGCCCTAGACTTTTTGAAAGTCTTCAAGAATGAATGGATACACATTGTGTTTAGTGAAGTACATAGACAATCTATGTGGTTAGAAGGACAAGTAAAGATCATCAAAGATGTAGAGCACAAGGTTACTGGGTATCCCATTGCTGAGAAGTTCAAGGCTATGTGAGCTTCATTAAGGGAAGAAATGGAGAAGCACACTGATGTGACTTGGGATGGTAGAGGTCTCTTAATAGCTACAATCAATGATCTTGAGATGAAGTTTTCAACATGTGTGATAACATACAAAATCTTCCAATCTACCATACCAAATAGTGTGTCACATGGAGCTATAGATTTGGCTTATAATATTGTGAAGAAAGGATTTGAGATGGATTTAGACAAGCTCTTATTGAAGCAATTTGAGGACAACATGAAGACCATCTGAGTTGCAAAGACAAATACTCTAAAATATGGTTCATTATTGGTATGTTTCTTACTTTATTTGAAAAGTTACTTCCCTACTATTGGAGATGTGAATTGGGATACAAGTAGGCCTGTAACTTTTCAAAACAATGATTATATTGTTATTTTGGTTGAGAATTTTGAGAAATTTTTTAATGAATACTTTGATCAATTTAAGGCCAGGATGCACCAGTGGTTCAAAATTCCACCACAACTAGTGGAAGATTACAAGGAAAAAAATTGCTTCCTAGTTAATGCAAAAACATGTCTAATAAAGATAATATAACTTAGGACAGCATCACTTGAACCTATAGAGTATGAAATCAATATTAACCAAGCCACATAGGCTATCAAGGCGTAGTTCAATGAAACTATTAATAGGAAAGCTAAGAGGTGTGGAACATATGAAGAGGGAAAGAAAAGAATAAAAATGGATATATTAGTTCCAAAGATGGAAAAAAAGTCCAAGATAATGATACACACCTTGGAAGGAAAATTTGGTGAAGGTGAATATAAAGAAGTGTTGGTTGAAGAGGCAATTGAGGGAAATGAGGAGGGAGTTGGTCAAGAGGAGAAATCTGAGATAGAGGAGCTGAAACAAAAGAAGGGAAAAATAACACAAATTTCGAAACCTCGAAGCCCTAAGGTTACATGGACTAGAACTAGAGTTTCCACTACTTCTACACCTCCTATAAAGAGAGGAAAGGTAAAAGATATTCGAACTGGGCATACATAAACTCAAACTTAACAGAGGAGAAAGAATGTGAAGGAGTTGGTGAAAATGCCACCGAAGAGACAAAGAAAAATAAAAGATGATGATAGTGAGAAGAGTGAATATGACATTGAACAATTTAGAATTGTGGACCATTTTTGTACCTAAAAATATTGATGAACATGCTAAGGAAATAAGGAAATATAGAAAATTTGGGTCAACGCATTTGATAAAATATCACAAGTCATTGTTCTTGAAATTGATGATGCATTAAAAAAGCATAAGAAGAGATTTATAAGAAAGACAAGATCATTGAGAAACATGAATTGAAGAACATAGAAAGTTGAAGAGGAAAGTGAGAAACTATGGATGATGATATATCATTTGGATGAGGGTCCAAAAAGTGATGTTGATGAGCTACAAGAGCACATACAACTAGACAATAAAGATATTATGGACATGGTTAATAAAGTGATTAACAATATTCCACAAATGGTGAAGGGCACAAAAGAAGAAATAATAGAAATTGTTTATATTACTAAGAATGATCTAGAAAAAAGTGCTACTAAGGATCAAGATATTATAGAAAGTGTCAAGAAACAACTTTAAGGGACTCTTGTTACTAAGTCAACCACTTCACAATTGATAATTGAAGCATCAATTTTGCAACAAGTCCATGCATACTCGATCCTTGCAAAAACTATTGATAATGCAAATAATTCTTTTGATTCTTTAACTATTAATATTCCTATGGATGTGGATGCTACCAATAAGTTTATTGAGAAACTACAAGACATAAATAAGGATAAAAAGCTTAAGGAAACATAGTAGAAAGATTGAGATAGTGTTTCCATTGAATAAAATAAAGATGCAACTACTGATAATGTAATAGGCACATCAAATGAGGGCATAATCTTAGCTACATAGAAAACTGTGCAAGACACTAAAAAAGATAAAGAGATTTGAGAAGATAAGGAGAAAGAAAAAGAGAAAGAGATGCTAGCACAAATTATCTAGCAACAACCACAATAGGAAGCTAACATTGAGAAAGTCACAGGAATCGATGCTTTTGCACAACAAAAGGAGAAAGTAAGGAAGGAAGATAAATATCCTAATGTTGAGAAACCAAAGAAAATAAGGAGCAATAGGATGTTGTGCCACCTAAAGTGACATCCCAGACTAAAAGTCCAATAACTTCTAAGGACAAGAAGAAGAATAATAAAAATAGGAGGGGTCAAGTCACACTTGATGAAGTTATTGAGATACTTCAATGTGACCCAAGTAAAATTGACCCTACTGCTTTGGAAAAGTATGGAAAATTTTTCAAAAAGAAAGTAGCACACGAGAATCTAAAATAAGAAGTGAAGCACCAAAAGGTGTTATCTGATGTTAAAGACATCTTACTAGAAATTGTGTTCGAAACAAAGTTGAATGATAAAGAACCAATAATTTATCAATTACGATCTCTTGTAAAGAAGGTGAATGCACATGATAGTAATACTTTTAAGAAATTGATGAAATTAGGAGAGAAGAAGATGGACCAGAAAATCATGGAAAAGGTGAATGATTCTATTATGGTTTATCAAGCTAAACTTTACACATTGGCATCCATGTTGGAGAACATTCTCAAGGAGATAATCCAATAGTTCCAACAATTGTGTGATGTACCTCATTTCACATAAGATATTTTAGAGATATTGAAAAATATTGAAGAATAATTGAAGAAAATTTTTGAAAAATTAATTGAGTAACCTTGGCCATTCCAAGTTCACTATCTAAAGATCAAATATTTTATGAGTTTACAGGTTGATTTAACAAGAGAAGAGGATAATATAAGAGCATAAATTCTTGAATTCCAATCCATCTTCATACCACTATTGGAGTGATGCAAAAGAACATCAAGAAGGCCTAAGAGCTAATAGCAACTTAGGAAATGTCTATGACAAAACATATGATAGAACTATCATTACAAATATCAGCATTAGAAGCACTAAAAGAAGAATGGAAATACACATTAGAGAGGGAAAAGAGAGAACATAAAGTTTTTTTTTTGACAAAATGCAAGTATCACTTGTCTATTAACTTTCATTTTTGGCATTACTATCAAAAAGGGGGATAATGATGAGTTAGTGTGAGATAGATACCTATGTGAATATAGGTGTGGAATAGATATATTGATAGATACCTATGTAAATATAGTGTGAGGCCTCACCCTGGCCCATCATAACATAGTATAACACTTTATCTACATTTCAAATACTCTATATCTTGACAACTTGTTATATGTTGGACTTATTTTGGACTATTATTTAGACTACTCAATACTATGGGACACTTTATTTTTATAGTGATTATTATGATGTTAAAACTTATTGATGATGCTTGATGATTATTTATATTCATGTACTTGGTTGATTTTTTATTGAGGAGTATAGAACTATGTTTGAATGCAAAGGTTAGACGGATTATATATTTGAAAATCATGAAATGTTACAAATGGTCATATCATGTTTAGTTTGATTATGTAAGTATTATATATGAACAATGGTTTTGAAATGAAAAAAAAATGTTATTTGAAATTTGAATGAGAAATTAATTATGTTTTGATCCAATTATGAATATAGAATTTATTTAAGATATGCATGTGATTTATTTATCTTGGACTACTGATATGTGGTTTGAGTGTGCAAAAAATAACCATGGTAAAATGGAGAACCAAGACTATATCTTTGTATTAATTGAGATTACCAAGGTTAGATCTAATGAAGAGATCTTAACCTTTTTGTTAAGTATTTTACTTTGTGAACATAATGTGAATGGATGTTTTAGATTAGATTCTTTTTTTGTGAAAATTTATTTGCCATTTGTAATGTTAAATGTATATTTTATAGTGTCACTTGACACTTGTGTTGTTATGTGTTTAAGTGGCAAGTCAGGTTGAGATATTGGCAAAAGACACCCAACCTTATTCCTAACCAGTTGGAAATGTTTAAGTTTTGATCCTCTTGCATAAAAATATCTTATGAAGGTTTTGATTAAATTAAATTTTGAATTTCAAGTTTAGGGTGACTTTAGAGGGCTTTGTTTGAGTCTTAGAGTGTTCTTTTAGTGAAATTAAGTTACCTACATGTTAGTACTATATGTTAGGGCTTTAATTTTGGCTTTACTGGAGTTAAAATCTCTTTTCTAACACTTGTAAAATCCCATTTCTTAAGTATTGCGAAAATGGAAGAAGTCTTATCCAAAATTCTTACCTTATCTCCAGTGAATTGATAATTCCAACCAAAAAGGGAAACTTAGGTGGAGTTGAAGTGTTTGTTCTGTGTTATGATCGAGAAAAATTAGGAATGTTCTTCTTTTAGAGGGAAATTGGAAAATAGAGTGGAGATTCACCCACTCTCTAGTTTTTTTAGATTGGTTTTGGAGATGGGATTAAGGAAGGATAGAGGGCTCTTCTCAAATCAGGTCATTTACCATAGCTTGGAGAAAGGTTGGAGCTTTTGCCATGTTTTGGAAATTATGTGTTGTATTATTTTTTTTAATATAAAATGTGTAAATTTGTCTACAGATGCATATATGTGTTGTACATTGTCCCTGTGGTATTGATGGGTGTGGATGTATTTCTATTGCCTTATTTTCATTTGATTTTTTTGAGAGTATGATGTTATGGGTGTGGAAGGACATCACTCACCCTTGGGAGGGAAGAAATGGCCTTCGGGTGAAGGGGTTAGTTGGGCCTATCCCCTGAGTGTAGAGTCTCTTCCTTGGAAGGAAGAGGGATAAGCATGTAGTATGGGCTGCATGTGCTAGTACTTTGTTATGCACTTTGGGGGTGATAAGTGGAGAAATCTACGAGAGTTGGTATTTATTTTGTATGCCTTGTGAAGGAAAAATTGGTTTTCTGTATTTGGCTTCTCCTCGGGGTTTTAGGCACACCTTCACCCATTCTATTGGTTCATCTAGTAACCTATTGTATAAGCTTAAAAAGGATGTTAAATGTTGTATCATGTATTGTTGATAGATATGTGTGTGCTTGATTGTTACCTAGTTGGTCTTGGTTCTCCAAACTCGGTGGGTGGTCTCTTAGAGACCTAGGTTGGGAGGTGAGCTCTCCATGGTTTATAGTGTTGTTTTTTATAGGTTTTCTAAATGGATTGTGTTGAAGAAAAGCTTGGAAGATTTTCACTTTATGTTGAAATTTTGAAGATGATTTAATATGAACATTTGTAAAAGTTATGTATT
The DNA here is from genome assembly GCA_028749045.1 of Cupressus sempervirens. Taxonomy (NCBI): domain Eukaryota; kingdom Viridiplantae; phylum Streptophyta; class Pinopsida; order Cupressales; family Cupressaceae; genus Cupressus; species Cupressus sempervirens. The sequence goes on along the minus strand of CM053787.1, from coordinate 353,860,236 downwards.
GTAAAATATCAGAAGTAGATCTTCATGTAATTTGTAAATTGATGTAAGAATCCAATTATGATTGTACATTTGAAAATACTTTTCAATATTGTGAACATATTTTAGTTCAAACATTTCTTAAATTGTTTCCAAGAAATAAAATTGAATATTATTATTGTATGTGTCTGTGTGTCTTTTTCAAGAAAATTTGGGCATGACATATAGTATGTGAATATATTTGATATGGAATATGATATGGAGATATAAGGATAAGAAGAGATAAGGATGATACAAATTTTAATTTTTTTTTGAAAAACTCAAGCACACCGAGTACAAGCTTAGGCGTAGTAATCCAAATTTTCACTAAGTACAACTACATGTACAAGTTTTTGTCACTAATGCCAAAGGAGCATAATGTTACTCCTAAATGCATTTGAATGATTTCATTAGTTCAAACTATGTTGAATAGTAAGGTCATTGAATACAAGTCAGATAGGTTGGTGAACCTAGACACCAAACATATATGGATACCAAGCATAGTATAAGTAACCAAGAAGAACAATCACTGAGCATAGTATTAACTAAGCACATCATTCACCAACCAATTATGTTACCTGAGGGACGACAAATTATTGAGAATATCAGTTAATGTTTAGTGAGAAAAATAAGATTCATATTAGAGTTTGTAAATGCATAAAATTCTATGTAGTTGAATCCTACCGAGATAGGAAAAAAATTATGAAGATTGAGGAGATGATTAGGTAATATTTATTTGCATTGATGCATGAATTTATGGATCCCATGGAAAAGTCAAAGCCAATGAAATATAAGGTTTTTTAGGATTAAAGAGATAGAAAATAACAATTACATATTGTTATTTTGCAGGATCTTTGATAGAAATAATGATAGAGATATATTTTAAACTTACCTTTCTTTTATGCAAAAGTTCATATCTCCATATTTGTCTTCAATGAATGAAGTGTTGATGATGTATTTGGAAATCTGCAGGTGGTACGATCTTGGGGACTACAAGTATGTTTGATAATTGGTATTTCTTTATCCACTGATGTACATATTATATTTATATTCTACCAAAAGACATGGTCTCGTACAAGCATGACTCTATGTGGTCATGACTAATGAAAACTATCTTAAACACTGTCAGTAACTAATGTGCCTCTTCATTAACATGCCTAATACAATAAGAAAACTTGGGCAACTATGCACAACATAAGATAAATATGCACAACTTGATGATTAGTAATCATCCATATGAAAGCCCAAGACTTAGAATATTGAAAGTGATACTAAACCCAATCCTTGATAATTATGTTGAACTATAACAAATGTCTTCAACCCGATATGAATCAATAGAAATATATATATCAAAGAGTTTAATATTTAAGATTACATCTCATATTTTATCTAACATAAGCTATAAACATTAACACTCCCTCTTAGCTAGGGAGGATAAACGTATGATCATATATCACTTCAATATAAGAACATCATTGATAAGAAGATATTCAACATTTTGATATCACAGTTAATATCATGAGTATTGGCCTCCCAGAATATCAACATCTGAAATTCACCAAGTACTCAATTAAGGTTTTGATATCACATCTGATGTCAAAAGTAATGGTCTCCCAAAATATCATATGATATTAACCATTTATTCAAAAACAAGGTTTGATATCACATATGATATCAAGAGTATTGGCCTCCTAGAATATCAAAGATATTCACCAAATAATCTAAGTAATGGCCTCCCAGAATGTCGAGATGCAAGGCATTCACCATTTACTCAATTTGTTTGATCTCATAATACAAATTATTTTAAGATCGTCACCTTACAATAACTTCTCCAAATACAAGTGACATCATTTGGGAGTTTTCACTTCCTCATGATGTACACAGGGGTAGGCCCATCATTTTTATATATAAGGATGTTTTCAACTCCCTCTGAATATCAATCATCAAAGCTCCTTATAAACTCCCTCTTCCTATAATAACATTCTAAAAATAGAAAGGTCATGGCACATAGCAATAATGATTAGAAGTAAATACACATAGATAGCATAGTACAATAATTTGATATTCTAAGATTCTAACTTAGAAATTTTAACAAGCTTATTTTACACTTCAATGAATATATAAAGAAAACTCCCTCTTAACCCATTACTTCATACATGTTAAGGGTATTAGAAGTTTCTTTAGAATAGATTTTTCTCTAGATCTGTATCAAAATCACTGACTTTGGTGAAAGTTTCTTGATGTTTTAGTCTATCAAAGCATTTGAATGTTGAGTGACCATAGTTGTCACATCTAAAGCATTGCATTTTTGAGTAATCAATATGTCTTCTTTTCCTTTTGAATTTAGGTTTCTTGTTTTTATCAACCTAGGCTATGAGAGCCTGAATATCACCTTCAATAGGAATATCACCTTGAGATATTAACATGAGCTCCTCTTGCATGCAATCATCCTTTAGTTGACCAAGTTTAGGAAGCTTTGATCGAGCACATACCCCTTTTCTGAAATAGTTCCATGATGATGGTAGACCCTTGAGAGCTATCATTGTTAATTCTTTTTCATCATAAATCTGGCCAATTTTGGAGAGTTGGTTTCTTAGTTTTATTGTCCTCATGAAATATGAGGCAATAGATTCTCATGTTTTCATTTTAATGTTGGAGAAATTGTATTTCAAGGTTATAATTCTTGTTGTATTGTTTATCTAAAACATTTCTTCAAGGTTTTAAACATTTTGTGTGTTGTGTCTGAATCATAGATAGTAGGGAGTAGATGATCCCTAACACTATCCACGATTAATTTCACTGCTTTAGTGTTATCTTTTTCCCATTTAATCAATTCATCATTCCCTTTTGGTTGGTCAATTTTTTCAATGGGTTGCTTTAATTCATTATATTTTAAGGTTAACTTCATTCGTAATTTCCATGCTGCATAATTTGAATCACCGTCAAGTCTATCCTCCACTTTTATACTGCTCACCATTTTGAAGGAAATAAAACTTTGAATATTTTAGGGCACTTTAGTAAAATAAATCTAACCGGGATTGTCTCTTAAACCTACTCTGATACAATGTTATTGTGCAGGATCTCTAATAGAAATAATGATGGAGATATAATTTTGACTTACCTTTCCTTTATGCAGAAGTTCAGATCTCCAAATTTGTCTTCAATGAATCAAGTGTTGATGATGTATTTGGAAATCTACAGGTGGTACGATCTTGGGGATAGCAAGTATATTGGGTAATTGATATTTCTTTGTCCACTGATGTGCATATTATATTTATATTCTTCCAAAAGACATGGCCTCATTGGGGCATGACTCTACGTGGCCATGACTAATCAAAACTATCTTAAATATCACCGATAACTAATGTTCCTCTTCATTAGAATGCCTAATACAATAAGAAAACTTAGAAACTATGCACAACAAGTTATATGTAAGATAAATATTCACAACCTAATGATTAGTAATCATCAATATGAGAGCTCAATACTTAAAATATTGGCACTAATACTAAACCTGATCCCTAATCAGTATGTTGAACTATAGTAGATGTCTTCAACTCGATATGAATCGGTAGAAATATATATATCAAAGAGTTTAGTATTTAAGATTACATCTCATATTTTATCTTATAGAAGCTATAAACATTAACACATACAAATATAACCAATATTAGAAAAGTAACAAAGCACATAGAAGAGAACACAAGATAAAAATATTTAACGTGGTTCACCCAATCCCTAGGCTACGTCCACTAGGAGCAAGTCCACTATTATTATTATCTAGTGATTTCAACCTAATTACTATCCACAATCCATTATAGCTCAATATTGTCACAAGAAGCTACTAAATCATCATATATTATGAAATCCCTAACCCTAAGCCATTTTATACAAACTTTATGTCATTTACAAAATTAAGGCTAGAACATGCCATCTAATATAAAAATAACTCTTGACACCTTTTATAATAATAAATCTATTTGAACTTTCAAGGGTGTTTCCCCAAAAATCCCTTGTGCCCTTGAACCCTGTCAGCTTGTATCATGACACAGAGTGCGCATGAGGCTTTTCCCCATGACCTTATAAGGGGTACTACCCCTTGACCCCATCTTGGGGGCATTGTACCCAAACCCCCATAAACAAATTTGGGGAGAAACCATGCCAAATGAAGTAGGGAAAAATTAACCTTTAGGTTTGAATAGGCTCCACATAACATAACATCTGAGTCTAATTAGGCTCTACATAACAAAAATCTAAATGTGGTTGATGATAAGGATGAATAAGGGTAGTTGATCTAGTTTCCAATAATTCCATAAGGATCTAAAACCTTAATTAGGTCACATATGATGGAAGTCACAAGATTTCTATATAAGTACAGATTGAGAACAATTTTAAATTTGTTGAGAGGATGATAGGTTGAAGATCTATCTAAGATGTAGAAGAGCAAAGCTACCAAGAAAACATAGAGAATAAATTGGTTAAATCAATCACAGGAAGGTGATGTAGCAATACATAACGTAATGGGTTTGAACATGCATAAAGGTAGATGCACTATTCCATGTCATTTATAAAAGGAATACACTTTTATTATTTGTATTAAAAAATATCCTATTTAGTGGGTAAGGATTAAAAGGCATGTTATTGTAAAATATCCTAATAGAGTGCACATTTGAAGAGTGTTGTGAAATCCTTTAACAAATTGGACTTTAAACTATCAAATATTATTCTTCTGGATTTAATTATGTGATAATTTTTGCATCAAGATTTTAGATCACACTCTGTGATCCACCATCATGATAAGAGAAAGAGAACATCATGAGGGTGGACTTTAACACATCTTAATATATTACTCTTAATAGGGTAAGTCATCAGAAGTAACATCATTGTATGCTCTAATCAAGCACCCTTTTTATTATAGTAGTGAAGTATTTGTGCATATCATACCCACCACAATTTTCCCTCTAACCAAGGGTTTCTGCATGATCAAATTATTATATCAGATGTGTTGATGGGTGTATGTGTTATGTTACTATTATAGTTGTTAGATTTGATTAATTTTATTTCAACAAATGTTATCATGGTTATTCAAGAATACTATGATAAGTCATCAAGAGGGTAAAGAGTTCTTAAGAGTCAAAAAGTTTTATAAGGTACCAATTCACCCCCCCTCTCAGCACCTTACCTTTCCTTAAACTTGCATCATAATGTTACAAGGGATGCAGAGGGAACTATGAGAATTTTAAAGGTGGAAGATCAAACCCTAACACATGATAACATAGTTTCTCCCCAATTGTCTGAACTCACAAACCTCCATAACCGAGGTTTCAAAGTCATGAAGCAGAAAAAAACATAATGGAAACTTCAACATCATACATGAAGTGATTTAGTAGAGCTTGAAATAATTATAGTAACTTACCCCAAAGTCCCCCTCCAACATAAGATACTTCATAATAAATAATAAAACCTTATTATAGGGATTCTGGAGCTTCTCTTTATCAAAGCCACCATGTAGTCTATTCAAAGCTACCTTAGCCTTGAAGAATTTTCTAAGGCAAGTTTCATCTAGCACTTTGGAATCTTCTTCCACTTCCTTCCCTCTATAGAAAGCCTAGTGGCTTGAGAAATGACATCTTCATTTATTTCAAAGCTAATCCCATTGATAGTGACCTTCCTCTCATTTCCAAGTGTTCACCAGTTGCATGGAAAGATCTTCATCATAGCGCTACATGGATTTTATGAAAGGTGTAATCCCACCTTCACTAATAGCCATCTAGGTCCAAAGATCCTTTTATCATTCATCTTGAATTTTACTAGGCTCAATTCTAACCATCTCACCACAAATTTCCAAGTCTAACACTATATCCTCCAACCCCTCCAATTTAATAGTAGGGAAAAAAATGTTTGTAGCTATAGGGATTACAATAATAGTTTTCAACTCGCAACTCCTTGAAATGATAGATACAAATAAGGAAAATATTAGAAATGCCTAAGCAATAAATTATACCACTATAATAATTACCCAAAATGGGATTAAAGATATTCATAAGGTTTTAGTACAAGGACACGTGGAAATTCCTTCCTTTTAATACAACCTTAGTTGAAGTCATTTTGGTAATTGTGCTTTATGAGGAGTGTAGGAAAATTATTGTCATAATTAATAATATAAAAATGAGGTACCCTGCAACATCCCTCCAAATATTTTCCCATGCATAATAATAAAAGATCATCCCCTTTAACAAAAAATAATGACATGGGTCAAGCCATTCAAAATTAAAAATACCCATGCACCTTGCCAAAATAGTAGCAACCCAACAGGAAAAATAGAAGAAACTAACTTTCATAACCATCATCAAGAATGTATTTAATCTCTTTCACTCTTGATGAGAGTTTGGATTTTTGTAGGAAGGGAGACCAACTATCTCCAACACTTAACACCTTATACCTCTAGGCTTAATTAAACTAGCCTATGAATTACCTTATTTTTTTCTATGTAGGTGTATTGGACAATAGCCTCCTTTAGACAAGGAAGGATAGGAAAAATATTATTGAGTACACTAGCCATTGACCAACCCATAATTGACCTCTAATTAAGAGCTTTCGCAATTAGCTTAGAGTCACCTTCCGCTATGTCTTATTCCTCCTCATTGAGGTAATCAACTTGGGGCTCCAAAAGAGTGATAATAACTCCACCATATTACTCAAATTGAGGCCAAAATTCCCAAAGAAAGCCAGGATATGATTCCATCTATCATCTTGAACCACACCATCACCAGTCACAACATCGTCTTTAGTAGCTCCATCAAAATTGAGTTTGATCTATGTAGGGGGGAGGGATCCATTTTCTATTAGCTCTAGTCAGTGTCTTAGAGTTGTCAAATGTATAAAATGAGTCATGGAGGATCCAATCAGCCACCACTTGGTAGTCCCTTTGGGAGGGGGGATTGGTAGGCTTCTTTCGACTGGAAATTGAGATATTCTCCCACAACAGATTAACAACAATAAGAGAAACCACCTCCACTAGACTCCCTATGTCTCTAAATATCCAATTGTTCCTTTCTTTCCAAATTTTCTAGAAAATATGTGGGGTAATCACTTTCCACAATAACTAGACAAGCAGGTGAAATAAGGGTAAGGACTGGTTGAACACAAATTGCTAAAAATTCTCACCGAACACCCATGAAAGATTAAACTTATTAAGAATGATGGGCTAGACCTTTGATGAAAAGGGACACATGATAAATATGTAATTAATATTTGCTTGATCATTTTTTCATAAAAACACTAATTGGGGAGTTGGAATCCTTTCCTTTTCAAATTGTCAATTGTTGGGATTTTACCATGTATAGTAATCCACAGAAAACAATAATCTTAGGGACCAGTCATCGCATTCAAACATTTTTCCAATAGAGAGGATTGTATCTAAGCTAACCATAAGGAGGTAAGAGGAGTAGATAGTAAACTCCCCCAAATGGAATTTATCCCAAACAAATCTTTCACGGGTAGGGAAGGCATGAATTTTGACTCCATTGACCATATACTGAAGCTCTATCACCAATTCAACATCTTGTAGGGTCAATAGCTAATTCATAGAAAATTTTTTATTGGTGGAGAGGGGAAATATAGTCTCTAACTAGAGGCCCAAACTAGTCCTTCATTATGTTCATAGTATGAAAAAACTTACTTAAGACTAGAGATTTCCCCCCAACCAATTTAACTCCCATAATATGATTTTATCACTTTTGTTCACCAACCACCAAAGGTCCTACCTCATGGAGGTTATATTTCTGACAACATTGCTCGAAATCTTAGAATCCAAAGGGAGGCCATTATCAAACTAAGATATAAAAATGAGGAATTATAGAAATATTTAGCTTTCATAAATTTTTTCCACTCCCCATTTCCCAAAACAAGATGTCATCCAATTTTAGTATGTTATTCTACAACACTGATTTTGTTTTAGCATTCCATTCTATAATATTTTTTCCTAATTTCTGATATTTATCTATGTAGTTTTGGAAACTTTTGAGCCTCAAAGGACTATCCTAGGATATTCTATTTAAAATACTCGAGATTCTATTTCATCATATGTAATTTAGTTGAAAAACTTTCAAAATTTGAATATCTCTTTTTAGAGTTATGTTCAACATGCATTTATGTACGAGCGTTGAGTGAGTTGTTGTATATACAATGTTTTGTTTTTTCATCCTTATATTTGTCTTCATCCTCTTAATGGATTTCCTCTATACACTCTATTTCATTCATATCTTAAATGTCATATGTGCTATCCTATCATTCTTTGTAGTATTCAAGATCTTTCTTAATTGTAGATTTAATTTTTATTCACAAATCATTCAATATTTCATATGATGTTGAAATCATCTTGGGATCATACACATAATTTGAAAGTTTATCTTTATTTTTCATCTATGAAATCTATATTTATTCATTCTTCCAAGTTCCTATAGAGAATTATCATATGGTGTCTCATGTAGTTGTGGTTTTCTAAATTATTCCCAAAGTACTCTAAGAATAATATTGGCATCTAGTCCTTATCTCCTAGATCTAATATTTAAAAAAAAAACTATTTTATCATTTATTTTAATATCTAGTAAGATTGTGTTATTTCTACTAATATTCAATTGTGTAGTTTTTGAGTCAAACTCATTAACCGTGTTTTTGACTAGTCATTCACATGGTCTTATTTCTCCTAATAATGAATAGAAAACTTAGCATCATTGCATCTAAGTGGTGCTCATAGAGGAGAAACATTGGGTCATTTTGAGAGGTCACTTATCCTAATGATGATCCAACTCAAGTATGCTTAACCATGGGGCTTCCTCCAAGCTTAGGCTCAGTTAGCTTGCTACCCAATTCACAAAACTTTCAAAAAATCTTATATCTTATTTGTAATTGATTATAGAGCCCCTTTAGCTCATCAACTGACAGGTATGAGATATTCTTCATAACAAGATAAATTATATCATTGCTTCCAAGATTCAACTATATAATTTTCAAGTCAAAATAATGACATGCAATAAATTTTAATATAATAGACCACCTCAAAAAAAAATGTTATGTGACAAATAATCCCTACCATTACATGGTAATTTCCTCTTGAAAACTTAGGAGCCTCCTTCTTCAACATCTTGGATCTTTACCTCAATATGTTAAGATTTTCACTGTAATAGAGGACCAGAGCTCTGATACCAATTATTGATACTAAGTGATTATATTAGCGAGAGGGAGGAGAATAAGTAATCAACCAAAATAATAACTTTTTAAATCTCTTTAATCTCTAAGAACAACTTAAATATATCAAATAAAAGAAATGGTCACATGAAATAATTCACACGTTTGACACACATATTTTGGTTACATAGAAACCCAACTTGGATCAAAATTGAATATTATTGGGGATTAATAACCACAAATAATTTGTACTCTTCTGAAGTACACCTTGTTAAGAGCTTAACCATGTTAGGAGTTACAAAGACACTAATAGGTGCCACTCTGTTAGGGGATTTACCTCTAGCCCTATTAGGAGCGTTAACCTAATAGGAATGGTCTTGTTAAAAGACTTTCAACACTAGCCAAAGTGTTACCTTGTTAAAGGATTTATAATAAGGACATGCTAGGATCCACTCAATTGAGGGTTTTCACCTATTGCAATTGTTAGGAAATAATAGAAAGATTGATCTGTGAAACAACACTACCTCTGCATGATCAGATCTGCCTAAATTTTCTCTTTGTTCTCAATTCAATTATCTTCCTCCTAGTTGGACCACACATTATCCTTATTCACCTACACAAAATGAAACATGATCAACAACATCAAACCTATCCTTCTTCCATGTGTTTATACTAATTTGTGCCTCTTCCACTAACTTAACCAAACCCTCAAAGTATTTATTTTGGAAAATTCAAATATCCTTCTCAAATAAAATTTCCACAAGATAATATCTTATGTTACAAACTAATTCACACAATCATACCAACTAATTCATAGTATTCTATACCAAAGGTCAACACATTTTGAATTGTCATGAGCTTCCTTTACAATCTTCTCCTCAAAGTGATCTTGATCATTTTGACACATGGTCATTGCCTCCACATGTACATCCATCTCATTATATTATGATTGACTCATCAAGATTCATCACAACCTTAACACCTATTTTCGATCATTTCTCAAGAACTCATTCTTCCTAAACCTTTCTATCAAGGCACCGCCTATCTATTATAGATTCACCTGTCTATTAGAACTTCACCTCTCACCTTTCCATCCTATAAATTATTTACCTATCATGCTAATGAGTTTCTATCATAACTATATCATCTTCTCTATTTTGTGATCATTATCCTGTGTATCATCCTACAATTGCATTACTCTCTTCATCATTGATTTGATAAACCAATCAAATCATCTATCATTTTTCACTAACTATTTGAGTAGTATCACAACTCATTGATCATCTTACTCTTCTCTTCAACAACAAAAATCAACACATGCATCTCAAGAGATAGCTCTGATGCTCTCTTAACAATCATATACACTTGACCCTTATTGCAATACATAATTCTTCATAAGTGTGCTAGTCAACATACTAGGAACACTAGGTTAATAGTTGACATAAATGAAAACACAATAATTGATCATCATATAATCAAATATCCTTTTTCATATCATCATAACATCATCAATTATGCCAATACACACACATACACACCATCATCATCAGTTATGTCAATACACACACACCTACACATACGTATGTATATAAATTGACTTCCTTTTTTTCTTATACAAATGATGATATAAATACCTAGGACAAACATATATATATATATATATATATATATATATATATATATATATAAAAGAACTTTTCTCTCTCTTTTTAAACTATTCATATGTGTAAAATGGAAATCTTAATTTTTGATCGAAAACCTACATTCATAAGATTTTTTATGTTGAACCTACATATAATTAAAATTATGTTTTCTGTTAAGATTTTAATAAGGGATACACACATAAAACCATATAACTTCTTATAGAGTTCATTTGATCCCTTAAAAGATAAAGTAAAAGTATTTTTTTGTCACCATTTTGATGGCATAGAGGAGACTAGATTGCAAGCATGAAGTAAAAATTGAGGTTTCTATCTAAGATGGTTTAATGTAAGAGGGTTTGACACAACTTCAATTAAATCCCCTCAAATGAAACTTTCGAAGACTTAAAATATTACATTTTTTTAATTATATGATTTTGGTGAAATTTAAGACATTCCAAATTTTGATCCATTATTGTGGGATTGTACCATATATTCAAATATAGATCTTAACCATTTCATGGTTATCCTATACATATTCTTGATTATAATTCTCAAAACTAAGTAGGTGAGTATATTTAGTTTATGAATGATCTCAACCATTTTGTGACACATAACAATAGTATCTCATCTAAGGATTTTACTTTAAATCCTTCATTTGCATATAATATTTCCATTGATTAAAGAATGTTTGACACGAGGTATCACCCTTTGATAAATATTTTAGTATTTTATTCTACATCATTGATTATGGTTTAACATTCCATTCTACAATATTCTCTCTTGATTTTTGATATTTATTATGTAGTTTGGGAAACTTTTGAGCCTTAAAGGAGTCCCCTAAGTTATTCTTTTTACAAATGCCCAAGCTTCTATTTCATCATGTGTAATTTAGTTGAAAATAAAATAAATTTCGAATATCTCTCTTTTAGAAGCATGTTCAACATGCATTTATTTACTAAGTCTTGAGCCAGTTGTTGTATGCAATGTTTTGTTGTTTTCATCCTGATAATGGATTTCCTCTACATATGTTATTTCCATTCCTATCTTAAATTTCATATGTTCTATTCTATCATTCCTCATAGCATGAGATCTTCCTTGATTGTATATTTAAATTTTATCCACAAATTGTTCAATATTTCATATGATGTTGAAATCATCTTGAGATCATACACATATAACTTGAAAGTTGACCTTTAGTTTAACATCTATGAAATATATTTATTTATTTATTCTTCCAAGTCCTTGTAGAGCATATAAGACTTCTATGTGCTAGAGAATTGAATTATCATATAGTGTCTCATGTAGTTGTGGTTTTCTAAATTATTCCCAAAGCACTCTAGGAATAATATTGATTTGTGATCCTAGCCTACTAGATCCAATAAAGCTTTTTAAAACTATTTTATCATTTATTTTGACATGTAGTAAGATTGTGTTATTCCTATCAAGATTCAATTGTATATTTTTTGAGTCAAACTCATTGACCCATGTTTTAGGAGTAGTCATTCACATGAGCTTATATCTTGTGAGATGAATGGAACACTTAGCACTAATTGCATCTACGTGATGCTCATAGAAGTAAAGCATTGGGCCTTTCCACGGGGTCACCTAGCCTAGCACTAATCCAAGCCAAGTATACTTAACCATGAAGCTTCCTCCACACTTAAGCTTAGTTAGCTTGTTACCCAATTTGCAAAACCTTTAACTCTACAACAAGGCAAATTGCATCTAAGTGATGCTCATATGAGTAAAGCATTAGGTCTTTCCAGGGGGACACCTAGTTTGGAAATAATCCAAGTCAAGTATGCTTAACCATGAAGCTTCGTCCACACTTAAACTTAGTTAGCTTGTTACCCAATTTACAAAACCTTTAACTCTACAACAAGGCAAATTATATTATTGCTAACAACATAAAACTATATAACTTTCAAGTCAAAATAACAACACTCGATAAAATTTTATATAATAGATCACCTCATAAAAATAAATGTCATGCGACAAATTGCCCCTACCATTACAAAATATTGGAATGAAAAACTAATAATATTGGAATGGAAAACTAATAATAGATATTGAAATCAATAATTAATTCACATTAATTAACAAAACCAATGTAAACCATTAGTAAAATCCACTCTTGACTCGTCAAATAGTAATGAACACGCGTAAAAACCCTTTTTTTTTTTGGAAAAAGATTCCTTCGTAGATTTAGTTTTTCAGGCTGAAGTTGAAGCGTTTTTGCTTTTTATCAATCACTTTCATGTTTCATCCGAATTCACGTTAATTTCAAGTTAAAGTTTTGCATTTTATGAAAGTGACTTTTATGTCTTATCTGAATTCACGTTAATATGATAAGTCGGTATGCTTTGTATCTGTCAGTATATGCCAGAATTCTGTCAATTCTAAAATCTAACACTTTCCATGCCTTTGTTTTTTCTTTTTCTTTTGTTGTATTTGCATTATACAATATATTATTATATTCACTCTCACTCAAAATTCAATTAGTTTTCACTAATCACCAGCTATTATTTTTTTCTAAATGACATATTTAGATAGTTTTTACATTTATTTGTCCAATTTATATATTATAAAAAATATGTATAGAAACATGGTTGGTTGAATTTGTTTAGTACCCCTTTACCAGAATTACAAAACAAATATTAATACTAACTTTTAAATTAAATAGTTTTTAGCTATTAAGACAAATATTAGTTAGGCTTTAAAAACTATTTTCTCTACTTAGTAGTATTTTAAATATTGTAAATTTTTTTATTTATTTAAATATTTGAATTTTAAATTATTATTTTTTACAGTTATGCTATTTCTATGTTTAAATGTTTAAATTAAATATCTAAGATTGAACACATGAATATTCAATTTATGATTCAATAAATACTGATTTCTATTTTCACAAGTTATCTTATTTCTTAAAAAGATTTAATTTATAAAAATAAATAAATTTTAATTCTAAATATTTGATCACATTTTATAATTATATTAATGTCATATTTTAAATCAATTCAAATGATTACATTATTATCAACTATTAAATCAAATTAATTAAATTATTATTAAATCAAACTATTATTATTAAATCAAAAGTTTTTAATTTAAATAGATAATAATATTAATATTGTTAATATATGAATACAATTAATATGTAATATTCTTATTTTTAACATCACAAATTTCATTACATCAAATTTTTCTAAACTAGTAGTACTTATTTGACATTTTATACATATGTTATGGTCTCATGATTCATCCTCAAATAACAAATGTTTTTGAAATAAAAAGCGACCAAAAACTAGGGGGTCGGCCCTTACAACCAAAATGTTGGTAACTAGCACATCACCAACAGAGACCAACAGTGAACACTACTGAAGTAAAAACATACTAAAGTTCAACTTAGCCACAATAATATTATGCAAGTAACTAACCAGCATACTACTATGAACAGAAACAACTAAACTATAGTAGAAGTCTATAATGTTTGCTATACTACCTAAATTCATCATAAAAACTGTTGGCACAACAAGGCTAACCCAAGTCTGAGCAATAGCTGGATACTAGCAAAACAAGTAACAACAAATTAACCAAAAACAACTTGGATGCAAGGATCCCTTAAAACTTAAAAACTTAATTCTTAGTTTTTTCCTTTCCCTTCCCAGCCAGAAGAACCTGGGCCCAATCATTAGCAAGGAATTTAAAAAGAAATTTATGATCCTCCATGTCCATTCCTGATTCTTCTTTCTCCTATGCCAGTAGTTGGAGGGTGGTGGCAGCAACGTGAGTGACCTTTAAAGAAAATTTAGAGAAGGTGACTAACCCTTCTTCTAAAATTTTAACCCTTTTGTCCAATTTGGCATACACCTCCAATTGCTCTTCGGTCTCCTCCTTATTTTCCGTTCCCGCCTTTTTAACTTCCTTTTTTAAATCTTTTTTCACCTATTTATCATCCTACAAAACCCTTGGGTTAGTAAAAACCTTAAATTTTCCCTTGACCGAGGAGGAAATGGTAATGGGGGAGGTGTCCACTTTACTACTATCTTCACAGAAAGTAATGGGTTGCAAGGTGAAGCTGGCCGAAACATGGGTAGTTTCTGTGGTAACAGCATTTCCAGCCAACACCTCAGTATTTTCAGCAGACATCTAGGCATTATCAAATAACAAATGTTTTTCTTCTTTAAATAAAGTATTTTGTGTGTTTTAATTTTTATTTTCATCAATCTATATCTTAGATGGTACTAAGTGATCTTTTCAATCAACATTTCAAACAGTACTCAATTATTCAATGTAACATCTAGGCATGGAATTTGATGGCCATATTGACCGTTTTTACACTTTTGAATCGTATATGACAGTTAAAAAATTGTAAGACCGTATGATTTGATAGACTATTTTTTACATACCGTCAATATGACAAGTAAATTTATTACGAAACAATTTATTATAGGTAACTTGGTATTATAATATGACTTAAATATATATTATTTTATATGATGGATGTCTCTATTTTTCTTTTTAAGTTATGTTTATATTTGGGTGAATTTATATTTACATTGAATCTTATTGAAATACAATATAATAAATTTTAAAATTTATTTTTAGAAATATAAAATTCAAAAATCTTAACATACATGAACTTAGAAACTTTCTTCTTTCATAATTTTGTACATAGTACTAATTTATAATTACAAGTTATTGATAGAGAATTTTGTATATATTACTAATTATAAAATTGACAATTAAACTTTTTATTAAAATGTAAAATGAAATGTTGGAAAAAAAATTAGCTATCATAAATAAATCATAAAATTTCAAGCCTGATAACATCCCAAAATCTAAATTTATTTTCCAGCTATCATTTTGTCATAATTTTATTTTGCATGTGATCAACAACAGACAAAGCATGCCCCATCTACAGCAAAAAAAAAACAACACAAGTCTCTCTACACATTTGGAATATTTATCTTCCCATTTGTAAATCATTCAAGCTTCAACTTCAAAAATAATTCACAGAATATTTTTCAGAATAAGACAATAATTTGTCTTTTCAATGACCCACAGATTATAAACTTTTTAAGTTAATTTGGTTTTTTCAAATTTATATATTATTCTTGAAATCTGAAAAAGAAAGTATAAATAAATAGACTTATTTACTGTAAGACTTGAATATATTCTTTCTTGAGCCAAAGCAAAGAAAGAGACTTATGATTTCTTAAAATGTAAGTTTGAACAGAGAAATAAAAAAGAGGCACATTTTTACTTCAAAGCAAAGCATTTGAAAGACTACCATAACCGCAAGTCAATCTTCAAATAGTAAAAAGACTCATACATTGTAAAGCAAAGACTAAATCTACTGATCAAACCATGTTAATCCTTCATCTAGTGGCATGGTGCCCTTAATAAACTTGTATCATATATCTTAATTATCATGATTTTGAATTTATATTCATATGTTCTATTTATTTTTCAAATAGTATTAAATTATAGAGAATTTAAATAACACACATTAAGACTTGATTGTTAGTCTAAAAATGTTAAAAAATTAAAATTGACTTTTTTTTTTTTAGGATTAATTTTTTACTCCAAATTAACCATATAATACCACAATAATATTTAAGAACAACCATTTCTTTTTTTAAGGGTCAAAAAAAAATATTGGAGAAAATATATTAAACAAATGTTCAATAATTTAAGAATTGTGTGTGTGTGTGTGTGTGTGTGTGTGTGTGTGTGTGTGTGTTACATTTTTTGAATTTAGAATGTCAAAAAATAGATTAAAATATTATCAAGGCGAATGTAAACCTAAGAGAATCAACTATTGCAATTATGTATTGATGTCTACAAATTTGAATACTAATAATCCTAAAACTTTTGAACAGGCTAAAATACAACCTTATTGGAAAAAAACTATGCAAGAGGAATATGATACATTGTTTTCTGATAAGACTTGGGGTTTAGTTCATTTGTCTCATGGTAAGAATTTGGTTTCAGAAAATGTTAATAAAAATAAAATTAAATGTTGATAATAAAGTTAATATTTTTTAAGGCAAGCAACACAACAATGAGCCTCTCATCTGGGAGGTCTTGGATTCAAGTCTACTCGAACTTAACACATAAAAATAAATAATAATAACTAATCTAGGCTTCTTCTCATTAGCGACAAAAAGTAATAATAAAATTAATTAGTTTAATGGATATGTAGTTTGTAAATTACATATGGATGGAAACAATCTCCTATGAAATGGTACTCTAAAATCAATGTATTATTTATTCCTCAAGATTTTATGAAAGGAAAAAATTATCCTAAATATATTCTAAGCATAGTGAAGAGGATATTGTCATTATTATTCTATATATAGATGATATGATACTTGGTTCAAGTTCAAATACTTTATTTTTTGATATTAAGTGTTAACTTAATTAAATGTTTCAAATGAATGATTACAAAATTTTAAATTATTTCTTAGGAATGCGAATTTGGCAAACTCCTCAGATAAAATTTCTATCCCAAAGCGAATATGCTCAAAGATCTTTTAGAAAAAAATTAAATGAATGATATTGCTCATGTTTCAATTCCATGTGAACTAGGAGCTAAGTTGGTGCTTGATATGAAAATTCCTTTAGTTGATGCTACTTTATATAGACAACTAGTTGGAAGTTTGAATTATTTAACTCATACTAGACTAAATATTGCTTTTAGTATTGGTTTGGTTTCAAGATTTATGTCTATATCTCAACAAACTCACTTCAAAGAACTACTAAAAGAATTTTTTGATATATTACATGCACTATCAAAGTAAGTGCGACAAGACGATGTGCAAAAGGGAGGTGTATAAGTGTACACATTTTTTCTGAAATTAGGTAAACTTGAACTTGCACAAGGAGTTTGAGGGTCATTCACTCAAAATGACAAGATGTGTAAAACATATAAATTGTAGGATTCTGAATTTACTTTCTAAACTATGAGAGTTTTTACAAATCTGATAAGCTTAGGTGGGTCAAACTTTGCACACAAAAAAAAATAGTTCCTAATTTTTTTAAGAAAACATAACATAGTTATTTTCGTGTGCAACACAAAAGAAATAGCTATATTATGTATTTTGTGAATCCCTTTAGTAGGATAATATTTAAGAGTGATATCTAGAAGTTGTTTAATTTTTTGTTTTTTTTTTATATGTATTTTTTTAATGAATTATTGAAGTGACTACATCCTGAAATTCCAGTACCTGTTCATAAGCTAGGCATAGCTTACATCAAAATAATTGAAAATGAATTTTTTTTTTTAAAGTGTATATAAAATTAAGATTAGAAAAATAATATGTACTTTATTTCAAATTTGGTTAAGAATATTCAAAATTTGTTTTAAAAAGGTAGACATATGTCTATGGGGACTCTCTATCAAGGCATTCATAAAAATATTTAAAGTTTACAATGTTAGTGTTGTCCAAAAATAGAAAAAATTATATGGTTAGAAAGCTAAGAAGACGTGTAGGATTGTGGTGATGATTTTAGATATACTTACTTCATTGTTATAAAATTTGATGAAGACAAAGATGAGAATTTGTCTTAGAAGATGAAAAAAAGTCTAAAAGAAAAAAAATGGAGGGAAAATAGTCTCCCAAGCCTTTTGGTTATTTTCCTATATTGTTACCAAGCCATAACCTGATCAGGTTTCTAGGGTTCAAATAACCCAATCAAGGTCTAAATAAAAAAAAAAGACATTAAAAAATTGATTAGGTTGTGAAATCCAATCAAGTTTTGAAGAAGTAAAAATATACTTGGTCAAAACCCAAATGGGTTTTGAAGAAATAAAAGTAGGCTCTATTCCAGAGGTCATAACTTTCACATTTGGAGTATGATTAACTCTATTCAAAATGTGTTAATAATCTATTTAAGAGATCTACAACATGATATAGATAAACTAATCAAGATGTCACAATTTTATTTTCCATCCATTTGAATTAAGAAAAGTCTAAAATAAGTAGTCATTATTACCCAAATATGCAGCCAATAGGTAAACACGGATGCTAACATCTCTCTCTCTCTCTCCCCCCCCCCCCAAACACACACACACACAGTCCCCTAATATATCTTTCTTACTAACTCCTATCCTTTCTCAATGTCTCACCAACTTTTAATATCGCTTTCTTATCGAATTGAATCTTAGCCTCTCTCTCTCTCTCTCTCTCTCTCTCTCTCTCTCTCTCTCTCTCTCTCTCTCTCTCTCTCATGTGTACACACTTCTAAGATCTATCTCTTACGAACTCCCAACCTCTCTCATTCTCTCACAAACAAATAACCTCTCTCTAACTTGTGACTCTTAAATTCTCTCTTTAACTAAGATAGAGAGGGAGAGAGAGGTTAGTCCAATTAGTGATATAATGAGAGAGGTTAGAAATTAGTAAGAGATAGTGAGTGAGAGAAATCAGAAATGTGTGTGTGTGTGTGTGTGTGTGTGTGTGTGTGTGTGTGAGAGAGAGAGAGAGAGAGAGAGAGAGAGAGAGTTTAGGGGTTAGTCAAAGAGGGGTCAGGGTTAGATAAAAACAGATAAGAATCAATGAGAGAATGAAAGAGGTTAAGAGTTAGTAAGAGAGATATTAGGAGTGTGTGTGTGTGTGTGTGTGTGTGTGTGTGTGTGTGTGTGTGTGTGTGTGTGTGTGTGTGAGAGAGAGAGAGAGAGAGAGATACTTTACTCAGAGAGGGGGGGTAGAGGTTAGTTACAGAAAGAGGTTAAGGATTATGATGTTGAGAGAGAGAGAGAGAGAGAGAGAGAGAGAGAGAGAGAGAGAGAGAGAGAGAGAGATTAGGAGTTAGTGAGTGAATGTGTGTGTGTGTGTGTGTGTGTGTGTGTGTGTGTGTGTGTGTGTGTGACTACGATAGCACTCTTACCTACCTATTTGTTCCATGTTTTGGAAATAATGACTACCTATTTTAGATCCTGGTTGCTTTAAATGGATGGCAAACAAAATATTGATTTCCTAGGATTAGTTTAGTTCAATTATATTGTAGAGTTGGTCAATATCTTTCCAATGCATTTGAATAGAGTCAACCAGACTCCAGATGATGGCTTCTAGAGTAGGGCCTATTTTCATTTCTTCAAAACCCAATCAAGTTTTAAAGAAGTAAGATTATGATTTCTCTTCTCGATAACCCGATCAATTTTTGAAGAGATTTTCATCCTTGGAACCCAATTAGGTTTTGATGAAATTTTTTCCCTTGGAACCTGATTGGTTTTTTTTTATCTTAGCTAGGATTGGTAACCAAGCTTGGCCACTTTTTGAAATTTTAAATAACTTGATTAGTTTATTCATAATCTGGTTGGGTTATTGACTTTTATTTTTTATTTTTGGTGGTGTCCAATAAATTTTACACCATCTTGGTGTACACACTCATTAATTTTGGTTTATTTTATGATACAAACTCTATTTTTCTTTAAAAGGATTTACTGATTCAATCTAGCTAGAGATTCAAATGATGAGAAATCTACTTGTGGATATTGTTTCTTTGTCAGTTTAGGTACAATCTCTTGGAAAATTAAAAAATAACATTGTATTTCTCTATGTTCTACTAAAGCTGAATATAAAGGATGTACTCATGGCCCTAAAGAAGATTTATGGCTTAAAAGATTGCTTGAAGATTTGGGGATACCTCAACAAGATCGTAGACCATTGTATTATGAAAACCAAAGTGTCATTGTCTTGGCTAAGAACCCTTATTTTCATGCAAGGAAAAAGCATATTTATGTCCAACATTACTTAATTAGAGATCATGTTGAAGACAAAAAAGTATCACTTATCTATTGCAAGGGGAAGATCAATTTGTTGATACTATAACAAAGTCTCTTTCGAAAGAGAAGTTTCAATTTCATTGTAGAAAAATTGGGTTTGCAACCCATTGATGTACTCCCCAAGATTAAGGGGGTGATAGAAGATTAATCTTTCATTGGTTGTATTAAATTTAAGGGAAATTCCAAGAAATCCATACATGTATTTTTTCCTCTAGCAAGTGTGAGGACATACCATTTCTTTGTAAAATCTTTATTAAGGAAATTTAATTTATCCTCCTTAAGAGGATTTTGAAACTTTGCACACACTTACGACAAATGATGATATTCATATATTTGTGAGTTACTTTGTAACTTCTCTCCTCATGTCTATTTAGAGATTCTCCTCTCATTTATATACACTTAATGTTATTGTAAAGAGATTATTTATCTCCCTCTCTCTCATTTTTTATTCTTCACGTCATTCATAATTCAAGGAGTTCTTTTTCTTTCCCCTTTAAAAAGTTCTCGTGCCATCTTAGTTCTTTAGGTGATTACTCAAGTATTTGCATTCTCATGGAAACATCTTTTTTATCAACAAACTCTTTTGGAATCTTGTTCATTTCCTTTTTCTTTATTTTTCCTTACATACATGTACCCATTTGTATGGATTTGAATTAATGTCTTTTTTTCCCCATATAAATGATGATATAAATACTAAGGACAAACATATCTATAGGTGCTTTTTTCTCTCCAATTTATTTTTTAATATTTCATATGTGTGAAATGAAAATCTTAATTTCTGATGGAAAACCTACATTCATAAGATGTTTTTATTTATTGAAATTAGTTATAAAATTATATTATATGGGAAACTTTCGATAAGCACTAAATAAATAAAAAATATATCTTCTAATTGAGTACATGTGACACCTTAAAAGGTAACTCATAAAAGTGTTTTTTCATTACAATTTTTATGGTGTGGAGGAGACTAGATTGCAAGTATGAAGTAAAACTTGAGGGATTCTATACAAGATGGTTTAATCTAAGTCCTGGCTTGATATAATTTCAACTAAAATCCCTCAAATGAAGTTCTTCCCAAGACTCAAATATTATATTTATTAAGTTTTACATTTTTTGTAAAATTTAGGAAATCCCAAAATTGTGATCAATTGTTGTGGGATTGTACTCTATATTCAAATATAGATATTAACTATTTCATTTTTATCCTATAAAAATTCTTGATTATAATTCTCAAACATTACTAGGTTTCCATGTATTTAATTTTTGAATGCTCTCAACCATTTTGTGTCACTTAACAATAGTGTCGCATCTAAAGATTTTACTTTAAATCCTTCATTTGCATATATTATTTCCATTGACTAAATAAGGTTTTCAATACAAGGTATCACCCTTTGAATATATTTCAGTATATTAATCTACAACACTTATTGTGGATTACCATTCCATTCTACAATATTTTCTTTTGATTTGTGATTTTTATCCATGTAGTTTGGACAAAATTGAAGCCTTAAAGGATGCTCCTTAAATATTCTTTTTACAAATGTCTAAGCTTCTACTTCTCATATGTAATTTAGTTTAAAAAAACTCAAGTTTTGAATATCTCTCATTTAGAAGTATGTTCAACATGCATTTATTTACTAAGTGATGAGCTAGTTGTTGTATAGTATGTTTTGTTGTCTTCATCCTCTTAATGGATTTCTTCTATATGATATTTACATTCCTATCTTAATATCATATGTACTATTATGTTATTAGATCTAACATCTATTGTACAATATCTTTTTTAGTTGCATATTTAAATTTTATTCACAAACCATTCAAAATTTCATATGATGTCAAATTCGTCTTTGGATCATATGCCTATAATTTGAGATTTTACCTTTAGTTTTACATCCATGAAATTTATATTTATTTGAATTCTTCCAAGTTTCTATAGAGTATATAAGGCTTCCATGCACTAGAGAATTATCATATGATGTCTCATTTAGTTGCGGTTTGCGGTTTTCTAAATTATTCATACTCTATGAATAATATTTATGTGTGATCCTAGCCTCTTAGATCTAATAAATCATTTTAAAAATATTTTATCATTTATTTTAACATAGATAGTAAGATTTTTCTTTTCTTATCAAGGTGAAGTAGTTTTCGAGTCAAACTCATTGACCCATGTTTTATAAGTAGTCATTCACATGAGCTTCTCATGAGAATGAATGGAACACTTAGCACTCATTGCATTTAACCCATGCTTGGAAAGGTGAAGCATTGGCCTTTCTAGGGGATCACCTATCCTAGTACTAAATCCAATTCAAGTATGATTAACCATGGAGCTTCTTCCAAGATTAAGCTCAATTTGCTTGCTACCCAATTTGCATGGTTTTTATAATAATTAGAAATTTTAATTTAATATTGAATATTATCAATATAATCAATAGTTTTATTTCAGAAATATAAAGTTGTGATAATTATAGTACTAGATATATAGTATATAATAATATATTTTTAAGTATTTTAAATTGTGATAGTTTACTATTTTATATATAGAAATTGTAGTGCCTGCCCCTAGGTCACATTTTTGCTATCATGGTCAGACTATGTTAGACTAGTTTTATGTTGATGGTTATTAACATTATTTTGAGATTATCAGATATTATGTTATGGATTCAATTAATATGTGATGAGATTTCTTAGACTCTACATTTCAGGTATATATGATGATTATTTAAGTGATTTCAGTTATTGAAGATGATCACATTAGATGGTTTATCATCATATGTGTTTTCTTATGGATACTTACCCCATACTTGCATGTGTATGGTGTGCGTGTTTGCTTTTGTATGGCGTGTCTGATGTGGTTAAGGAAGAGAGTCGTAGTCACCTGCTAGTCGGGATCTACATGATGCACCACTTCCTACCATTGCCTATTTAGTTAGTATATATTGTGATTTTACATGCATGGTTTTTATGTAGGTTGTAGGTATCGGGTATCGACTTCCCTGAATTGCCAGGATGAGCATACCCTATCACATTATCTCAATGATAAGAGAAGGGAGATAATTCTCAAGTCCAAATTCCAACCCTTTAAGCCATTTGTCCTAATTGAAAATTAGGGCAAGTATCTGAGTTGAGTACCCTCCAAATACGTTGGATAACGTAATTCATGATATAAACCCTTGATTTGATTTTGTATGTATTTTGGTTATCATGGATTTTCGTATTTTATTTTATGAGTCTTTGATGTATTTTCTATTAATTAGGCCTAATTAAAAGATTTAATTAATGGTTTAATTTAATGGAAAATTAATATGATATTTTAATATTTATTTTATTTAATTAATTAAATTTGAAGATAAAAGTTGTAAGTTTAAATGTGGAATGTGACAATATTTATTTTAATAATAATATATTTGGAGTTCATTTTTAAATAAATTACTAAATAATATTATTATTAAAGCTAATAAATGTTTTAGCAATTAAGTTTTGAAAATGAAATTTAAAAGTGGAAAATATATTAAAATTATTAAAAGATTCTAGATTTCATGTGATTAAAATATAAATATATTAAGATAAGAATAAGTGAAAGTATTAAAGTTAGTGCATAAGATTTAATAATTAATTAATTAAATTGGAAAGAGTAAAGTAAATATTATATTAATTAATGTACATTATTTTAATGTTTTCTCACATAAGAGTTTGCAAATTTTTGAGAGTTGTCATGTAGACAACATACTAGTTTGCACTCTAAGTATGCACTAGTTGTCTACACTTAGGAGTTAGCATTTTATTTGAGCACATGGTGTCTACAACCTTATGACTCATCTAGAAGGTTGGAGAAGACTCATACTTGGTTGTCATGCTTATCTTCTAGTTGTTTCTAGACACATTCTAGATGCATCTTAGAGGCCTTTAAATAGAGGCTCTCCTAGTGTGTTTGGACAAGCTTCAAAACTTACATGCATTTGAGAAGTTCATATGCTTCTACATGCTCATATGTTTTTATATGCTTCTATGCTTCTTCAAGCACTTCTAGTCATGTGGGAATTTTGGTTGGCTTGGATCTTGGAGGAATTGCATATGAGAAGAAGGGACTTTCTATGGACTTCTTAGGCATGACAAATTAGCATCAGTTTCTAGGTGCACTCGTGATAATCACATATTCTATTTGCACTCTTTCTCTTCCTATCTTCATCGTGTCTGTTATATGTGTCTGAAACTTCTCTATGATTGAATCTGTAATTTGAAATTGGAATCTAGATATGTATTTATTTGGTTGCAAAAGAAATCAATAGAGAACTCATTAGAAAACCCTAGCTTCAATTTAAGAAAGAAATTAGATCTGAATCGGATTTGGGTTCGAATTTATATTGTGAATTTAGATAGACAAGATTTGGAATTAAAATAGAAATTATAAGTTGAAAATTTGAATGGTTAGATGTAATCTTTCTATCAAATTATATTTTCAGATGCGTACGGACAAACCTATTAGATGGATGAATGGGTAAATTTAGAGAACAATTACCTTTTAGGAAAAATTCTTAATTCATCACAAACTGTCCTATCGCTGCCCCTTGGATAAACCTGAACTCAGTCATTCATAACTTTTTATCGTGATCAGATTTATTCGATCGTTCTGGTCAGAATTGGCACAACTTGGCCTTCTCCATCATATTTCAATTTCAGCCCGATCCAAGGGTTTATTAGGGAGATATGGCCCTCGTACTGGGATTGTTTTATTCAAGGACACATATTTCTCCATTTTCCATAACCAAGAGTTCTTTATGCTTAAACTTCACAAAAATAATATATCAAAGCATGGAATGAATTAAAGATATTATTGCAATCTTCCCTTAGTAGAATCTTATTTTTATGCTTTAGTTTTATATGATTTATTAACTAATCTAATTTAATTAAGATTAGTTAATAGTAGAAGAAGTATAATTAATCTATTTATCAACCAACATAGGAGGTATTTAGTTGAGATATTAATATTGAGAATTTATTATAATTTTTTATTAGTAAAGTAATAATTTGAGCATTGATGGAATGATACATAGTTGACTCTTAATGAACGAAACTATTATTAGCTGATAATCATGTAGTTATTGGCATAGCTACTAGTTAATTTAATTGTAGAATTAATTAGATTTAATTGATAATAGAGTTTTAATTGTTTTATCAAGAGAATAATAGTATTCATTGAAAGAATGACAAATGTGGTCATTATAGATTTATTAATAAGATTTTCAATATAGCTTATTAAATATTAACAAGTTATTATTATTGAACTATGAATATGAATATTTGTGTACTAGATTATAGTTGACTTTTAACTTACAAAATTATAGTTAGTTATTAGTCAACTGATATTAATTGAAACGTTGCCATGGATATGTAATTATTAATTAAATTAATTAGAGTTAATTAGATTTAATTAATAATTAAGTTATGCAATAAAATTTTAATTGATATGCTAATATCGATTCCTCTAGCAAAGTTGTGAAGTATGTATATCGAAGTTGACAAGTCGTACTCTCATGACTTGAATAATGACCTTAGATATTTTAATAGTGAGACTTAGTAATATTTAATTGAGAACTATTAGAATGTTAATAGGTCATGGATGGTGTACCTATGTTAATTGATTGATTAAATTGATCATTTTAATAAAGTTATAATCTTCTTATTCGAAGACTAGTAATTGGCTCTCTTATAATTTAGACGAATAATGATCATTGATTTATGTTAAAAGTTGAAGTAACATTAAGAAGAGTCATTCAATTTGTAACATTGATCTTAGCAAAATAAAGTGAATGATTTTATTAAGTGTCAAATGATTTAATATTTATCTTTTAGCTATTCTTAGAGTATTATTTTAATGATGGAAAGAATAATGCTATTGGGGAACAAACGGGTTGACTTGTAGGTCAAATGATTAAACTTAGACACTTGAAGTATACTTGAAATGAAAACTGAAGCTCTACACTTAATTCAACTATGTGATTTTGGTAAACCAAAACATGTGTTTGCATTGTGTATTCTATATGCTTCTTGTTTTGGGTTTTGGGTTGACTAGATTGTTGACCAATCTTAGGTTGTTACCAGAGGCTCGGGGGTTATGATTGTGATGTCATGATGATGTCTTAATTTTGATCTTTATAAACCCAACCATGGTAATGTGATCATATGCTCTATGAGATGTTTGCATTTACTGATTGTTATTGTTTATCAGTCTTCTTGAGTGAAGCTGAGTTATGTGTATCTAAGACACTTGACTTAACCATTTTTGAGTCATCGATCGATTATCCTTGGATTACTTTCCAGTCGCCATGATGGGACTGAAATATTGATTTATGATGTCATGTTGTGACATGTTTTGACTCAACCATTTTGGAGTCTTCGATCAGTATTATTTTGAGATACCTTTTGGTTGCTTGTTGAGAACCAATGGATATTGTGATTCATATTGGAGATTATATTTATGAGGTTTATTTTGTATGAGAGAACCATCTTATTATGAAGTTGCCTATTAAGGAACCGAGTTTGATCTTTATGAGTGTTGTGGTATGGGACACAACTGTGGATTTATGTGCTTAGGAGAGGTTGTCTAGGTACATGACTATGGGAGTGGCTTGCATAGGGGTCTGGGGCCCAAAGTGGTCAGTACCAGGGTAACCTAATGCAAGTTATGTAATAAGTGATAATCTAGTAATTAAAATTTATGGGGTGAAACACACTAAAAAGATAAGTTAGAGATATTTGATCCACCCATGCATTGAGTTCTTGTATAGAATAAGGATGGGATGAGTGCCTCGTCTTCTTGAGAGGGCTCTTGGTTTCCACATGTGCCACGTTGAGGGTCTGGGGTTCAGAGTAACCAGTCCAAGGTAACTCAACGCTTGAGGGTTCAGGGTCTAATGAGAGACCAGTCCAGGGTAACTAAAGCAGCCATATGATGACATTCCCTAGTATGTAGCCCGAGTCTCCTCTATAGATTTTGTGTACCTCTGGTGGAGTACTTATTGTTGTGCCTTTGGGATTAGATGTCGGTTTTGTGATTGGAACCTTTGAGTTAGTATACTTTTAAGATTCCTGGACTTAAAGAGTATCTTTGCTATGTGATTTGATAGCATGTTTGGGACTTGAGATTATCTCCTTAGCACGGTGGGAGTGGACCACTTAGGTTCCACGTGGTCGGGTGGTAGTGTATTTCCACTCTTATCATTTGAGATTCGTTTGAGACACCGTGGCTGGAGCATTCTTGGTTGGTATTTATCTTCATTCTATTTTTGGAACATTATGATTGATGATATACCTTATGATGGATGTATTTACTGGCATGTTTCTTACATAGGTGATTTGCATATGTTAGATGATGTTATCTTATGCTTTATTTGCATGTTAGATTACTTTATGTATATGATGCAGTATGTTAGGAGTGACATTCCTACTATGTTAATACCGATGATCTCTTCGGTGATTTCGAATGTTACGCACAGAGGGATGGCTAGGGCCCACGATGGTCTAATGATGCTATTAACGGTTGGGAGGAACCGTGCACTTAGTTAGTTATGTTTGTGATATATGGTTATCTTTTATGATGGATGTTTATATCTTTTGTGATGATGTATCATGTATGGTTTTATTTATGTTATTGCATCATGGATTAGAGTTAGTATGATGATGTACTTTCTTTACATGGATGTTTATTCTTTTAAGCCTTTTAATACCTTGTGACATGTACAGTGGATGATTGAGCAATCTGAAATGTAATCACCTAAAGGACACTTGTATATTGTTTAAGAACTTTGGATGTATCATTGCTAAAGATGTAATGATAGATGAATAGTTAGTTTAGATGTAATTCAACGTTAAGGGATCCTTAAAGAATGTAATATGTTATGTTTACTGGAATTGTTACTATTGGTTTCGCGAATGTTATGAATGGTTTTACTTTCATGTTTTAAAAAAAAGTTGTTTGGCAAACTTAGTAAGAATTTAGGTTAATTCTTTTGGGTGCCTTGGCGGGGCATTACAGAAATAGTTAATAGAGTATTGGATATATAGTATTTATTAATATTTTAAGTATTTTAAATTGTCATATTTTACTATTTGGTATATTATAAGTTTAGTATAAGAAATAGTTTAGAATGTATAATAGTTGTATAGTATATTATTGTTCAAATATAATAGAAAGGTATTATTTAATTATCATTATAGATTATAAATTTATAGAATTAATTATTATATGTAAATTGTTAATAGAGATATATATAATTAATATAGTTTTTTAAAATATAGTTATATATTCTAATAAAATATTATTATTTATAAATTGTGTATCAAATTGTGTGTTAAATATAACTACAATATATTATTTAACTCTTAACATTTATTATTGTGTATCTAAATTTTAGCAAAAAAAATAAAATTTGGATAACCTTCTGAAAAAATACTCCTATAAAATAAGATGAATTGAGCCAATCAAATTTAAGATATTTAGTTTTTATAATATAAAAAATCATAAATAAATTACAAAACTTAAGAAATATGTATATTATCTCAAATTAATTATTTGTAATTGGTGCGTATTCATTAAGTTAATTGTGTTATAGTTTGAAATAAATTTTTTTTTTTAAAGTACATTGTCTATAATAAGTTAAAAAAAAATTAAAAATGGAATGTTTCATCATATTGCTTTAAAAAATAAAGTTTTATATATTTAATCACCCCAAAAAAATTGTCATGTGACAAATAATCCCTACCATTGCAAAATATTTGGAAGAAAAACTAATAATAGATATTAAAAATTAATAACTAATCCACAAATCAATTAACAAAATCAATGCATAGCATTAGTTAAGCCCACTCTAAACTTGTCAAATAGCAATGAAGATGCGCAAAATTGGCAATAGCAATGCAGATGCGCAAAAACCAATTTTGCGCATAAAAAATAATAATAATAATAATAAAGTAAAATACTCCTTCCATTGGTTTTCAGGCTTAAGTTGAAGCATTGCTCGTGAATCGTAATGCACAAATATTGCTTTAATTTATCAATAATTAAGACGACCCATATGGTGAACCTGTCAAGCTCGAATACATTTCATAGGATATTTGTCACAAAAAGAAGATAATTTGTCTTTTCGATGTCCCAAATTTTACAAACTTTAAAGATAATTTGTTTTTTTAAATAACAACATAGATATATATTATTCTTAAAATGGACTTACCCACTGCAGAAGGAATACTTGGTCCACTGTAAAAGAAATACTTGATTATAAATAAATAGACTTATCTACAGTAAGACTTGACTATTTTTCTTGAGCCAAATTAAAGAAAGAGACTTCTGATTTCTTAAAATATAAGTTTGAACCTACAAATCAAAGAGAGAGACATTTTACTTCAAAGCAAAGAGTTTGAAAGATTCAGATACCTTAATCATTATGTCTTTGGATTTGTATTCCTCCAAATGACACCAAATCAATCATATAACGGCATAATAATACTTTACCATGGCTACATTTCCTTTGATATTTTTAAGGCCGGAAATAAATAGCCTACCTAATGTTCCAAATTACTATTAGATCATTCTATATATTATGTTAAATATATTAAATAAATGTTAAATAATTTAAGAACAGTAGATTAAAAAAAGGATATTCACATTTATAATATATAAAAAGATTTTAAAAAATAAAGCATATAAAATACTTTTAAAATTTAGAGTTTAAACAAGTAGACAAACATATTATCAAGATGATAATAGATGTAACTTCGAAAAATTGTCATGATAAAATATCTAACTTTTAAAAGTACTCATATATACAATGTATTATCTTATGAACAAATATTATGATACATTTGTGAGGTTTTTGTACAAGATATTTGAAACATTAAGTTCTCTAATTGTACTCCACCTAAACAAGAAAATAAGAATATTGTAATCATACATCCCAATCCATGCTTCCTTTCCTCACATATGAAATTAACATGATAAGCTTAACCGATCTTAGCCAACAAGCTAATGGTTATAACAATCAGTTTTAATAACTACTCATAAGATGTTTTTTTAGAGATAAGCATACCAAAATAATGTAGTGATATTTGCATAAACAATGTGCCTCAAAATTAAAAAATCTTACAAAACTATGTCCTTGCCCTTTACATTTTGGTATTATGTTTTCTTACTTAACAATAAGATTTCTCTTAATTTTAAATATTCTTCTAATAAACGGCCCAAATTTAATATGTATTCTAGTAATGATATCGGATTTCCACAATCCATAAAGACTATCAAAACTTTTCTAATAAGGGTAGACCATGTTGGATTTTTTTTCCACAAACATTTGGAAACAAACTTCATAAACTTTTTGTTATGCTTCCCTTTATTCTAATGTTGAACACATGACCTAAAAAGTATCTTCAATAATTATATTTGTGTGTGCATGCGTGTGCATAAGCTTGATATATATTAATTATAAATATAGATTACATAAAAATATCAGATATCAAGGTAGCTCTTATCATCTTGATAATATGTCACAAATTAAGCCTAGAAAATTAACCTATTTCAATTTTATTATTAAATATTAAATTTTATAGTATAAGCATTATGGTGTACAACATACATTTTTCTAACATTCTCCCTTGTGTTGTATACTTTGTATAATGGATACAAGGTAAACTCAAAGATCATGGAACGCTCCCAATAGTTCAATGTCTCTATGTTCTTTATTAAAAATATAAAAGTTCCATCAATATACTAGGAAGAAAATAATCAAGGTGACACCATATCCAATAAGAATCCTCACATTGTCCATCATGCCAACACAAAAAGATAAAATTTAATTCAATGATCTAATATATCTTACAAACTATTAAATAAAAGCACGAACCTTATCTCAACTTGATATCCAAACACAAACACCAAATCCAATGAACAAAAAGGTTTGAATAACTATAAAGAATTTATCACCATAACTAGAATAATAATCACAACATGGTTAATTGAAAAGTGTATTAATGATACCTCAAAACCAAGGTATATTCAATATGATAACTTATCACATGAAGATATCTAATCACATACACAATTACAAGTCCATACATATGATTTCTCCAATTTAACAGTGTAAAAATATATAATAAAATACGTCAAGACCTTCAATAATGTAGTATAAAAACAATATCCAAGTAAGTGCACTGAGACATGAGACCAAAAAGTTGCGACTATAACTTCAACTACTTGAATATGCTTGTTTTTGTATAGAAATAGGCTTGTCAAAACCACCAAGTGGTATTTACATAAACCATGTACTTCAAAAAAATAATAAAACTTACAAACTATGTCCTTGCTATTTATTTTTTAGTATTGAGTCTTCTCAATTAACACGTTTATTTATTTATTGCATATTACATTGAAAATCTGATTGAAAAGCTCACTATTGAAGATCAAAGAGGGAGATTGTTGGAAAGAAGGAAGAGAATGTTTTCAATAATTGTTTTGTCATTGATATCCAAGTAAGTGCACTAAGACATGAGACCAAAAAAGTTGCGACTATAACTTCAACTACTTGAATATGCTTGTTTTTGTATAGAAATAAGCTTGTCAAAACTACCAAGTGGTATTTACATAAACCATGTACTTCAAAATAATAATAAAACTTACAAACTATGTCCTTGCTATTTTTTTTTTAGTATTGAGTCTTCTCAATTAACACTTTTATTTATTTATTGCATATTGTTGGAAATCTGATTGAAAAGCTCATTATTGAAGATCAAAGAGGGTGATTGTTGGAAAGAAGGAAGAGAATGTTTTCAATCATTGTTTTGTCATTGATGTCAAACGTGCTATTTGTAGGAATGATATTTGCTTATACGATCCAAGTACTATCACTTAGTTGATTGATGAAGAGGATTTGATCAACAAGATGTAACAAGAGAACCTAAAGGAAAGGTTGAGTTATGATGTTGTAATGAAGTGCAAGGATCAGTTAAGACAATGGTTCAATGATATATTGATAACATACTCAAGGATACAAAGGATGGTCACACTTAGAAACATTGAAGGAAGAAGTTGTAACAAAGTAGAATGCAAAGCTTAAACTAAGATCATTAGTGGGTGTCAAGCAAGTTAGTTGAAGCTGAGAAAATTCTCAGTTGGAGCCGAGTAACAGAAAATTCTAGTGTGTGCCGAGTGATCTTCAAGTACCGAGCATCAAGAAGAACACAGTTGATGCCAAGTAACATAGTATGTGTTGAGCACTAGTATTTCAATAGTGTCAAGCTGCTACATTATTTCAAATGATGAAGATTCACCAAACTTGAGCCGACATAGTGGTTACATTGAATTTTTTGAATGAGTTGGAAGATAAGGATGATGAGCTGGTGGCACAAAATCCTATGTAAACCATTTTTGGGTGAATTTTAAAGGATTATTCAAGAAGTTTCTAGAGGAAACAGAATATGGGTTAGATGCAATGAATCCCACCTAATCCATACGAATTGAAATTAAAGAATGGAAGAATCGAGCGAGAAAAGGAACTCCAAGAATTCTATTTAAGGAGTCGCAAACCAAGAAGCAAAAGAGTTGTTGATATTGTTGCTGCTAAAGAGCCAAAATCTGCGAAGTGGTTAGAAGGGTGTCAAGGAGGAGACATCTAGAGAAAGAAGAGCACAGAGGCTCTGCTTCTATAAGTGGTCATGAAGCGATGATTGCACTAGTACATTGAGGAAGGAGACTCAAGGAGACTAAGCTTGAAAGGAGGGCAAGTTGTCAGAATTGCAGAGATTGAAGGCCAAGAAAGGGTATGAGCTAAGAAGTGATCTAAGATCTGCAAGATAAGTTGTATATTGTAGTCAGGTCAATATTTTCTAATACTCTCTCTAGCAATTGTATTAGATCTAAAAATCCTATGGACTTAAGTTGGCCTAACAACCATTTATAAATCCTTTAACAAGGTGGCATTCCAAGTGAATGTTCTAAAGTCCTCTAACCAGGCCCACTTCTAACAGGGTGGTTAAATCCTCTAACAAGGTCACATTTGACAATGTGTTGTAAACCTTTAACAGGGCAGACCTTTCATAAGGCACCACTTTAGAAGAGTGAGAATTGAGTAGCATGTTACTGATGGTTTTTCCCAAACTAGGTTTTCACATAAATCACTATGTTATGTGCTGATCTCTTCAATTGGTATCAGAGCCATCTGCTGATTTAGTTTCAAGGTACTAGAAGCAAGAAGATCAAGATGTTCAAGAGAGAAGTTCCCAAGCTCAACAAAGACAAATTTGATGCATGGCAGAGTCTGATGAAATTGCACCTTGGATCAATAGGTGACTATGCACAAACCTCAATTGGAATAGAACATGTAACTCCAACAGGACCTCTTACTGTAGATAATTTGAACAAAAAGAAGGAGCACAATCAAGCAATGTTGGAAATTCCCTCTGCACTTAACTATGCAGAATATGATGACATCAAAGACTATGACACTGCATTCAAAATGTGAAAAACCTTATTAGAAATCTATGGAGGAGATCAGAATGTCCAAAGAGAAAAAAGAGAAAGCCTAAGTGGAAAGTTTGATGACATGAAAATGGAGGAAGGTGAAAATGTTGCTCAGTATGCTACAAGAATGAAAGAAGTGGTAAGTTCAATAAGAAGTCTAGGTGGTCAATTGGAAGAAGAAACTACAATCAGAAAATACTTAAGAACTCTGCTCCCTATCTATGCTATTATAATTTCAGCCATACAAGAGCTAAGGTGTGTACAAGGGAACACACTAACCTTTGAAGGAATAGTGGGGAGACTTACTGCATTTGAGCTATCCAATTTTGATAACTACAGACCTAAGAACCTTGAATCTACTTTCAAGGCCAAGATGACAATAAAAGACACTAAGGAGGACACATCAAACAAGAAAAGAAGAAAAGGAAATCATGCATCCAGTGATAGAAACACAAATGAGGAAGATGTGGAACAATTAGAAGCACTACTGGCTAGGAGATTCCATAGAGGCAAAGGTAAATTCAAAGGTAAGCTCCCTATTATATGTTTCAATTGCAATGAAATAGGTCATATTGCTGCAATATGTACACAAAAGAAGAACTACAAAGAAGGAAACAAGTACAAGAACAAGAGAGAAGATGATAGCAAAGACTACAAAGAGAAAGGCAAGAGATGCTACATTGTTGAAGAAGATTTTGATGAGAATGATGATGAAGTAGTCTATGTAGCCATGAAGGATGAATCAGACAAGGAAGAAGATGAAGCAACAACATTGGTTACCTGTGTGAACAAGAATGACAAGTGGATCATAGACAGTGGATACTCACATCACATGACATGAGATAAAAGTAAGTTCATTACCTTTACTCAATATGATGGAAATATTGTTAGATTTGGTAATGATGCTCCATGTCAAATCAAAGGAAAAGGTTCTATTAAGCTCACAGAGAAGATTTCATGTGACAATGCATACTATGTTGAAGGATTGAACTACAACTTGTTGAGTGTATCACAATTAGGCAATGTAGGTTGAAAAGTTGAATTTAGAAATAAAACTACGAAGATCTATGACACAAATGGAAAACTGATAGGAAAGGGTGAACAAACTAGGAGTAATATGTTTTACCTAGATATGGAAGATGCAACATGTCTTGTTGTTAGACTTGATAATGTGTGATTGTGGCATAAAAGGCTATGTCATATTAACTTTGACAATTTGATTAGCATCAGCAAGAAGAAGAAGGTCAGAGGGTTGCCCAAGTTGAAGAAACTTGAAAACACAATGTGCAAACAATGTCAAATAGGAAAGATGACTAAGTCTAGTTTCAAAAGCAAAACATACACTTCCAATGAAGTACTAGAACTAGTCCATACAGACTTATGTGGTCCAATAGAAGTACAAAGCTACCTAGGAGATGAAGAGATGATTGCACTGGTACATTGAGAAAGAAGACTCAAGGAGACTAAGCTTGAAAGGAGGGCAAGCTATCAGAATTGCAAAGATTGAAGGCCAGGCAAGGGTATGAGCTAAGAAGTGATCTGAGATCTACAAGATAAGTTGTATATTGTAGTCAGGTCAAGATTTTCTAATACTCTCTCTAGCAATTGTATTAGATCTGAAAATCCTATGGACTTAGGTTGGCTTAACATCCATTTGTAAATCCTTTAACAAGGTGGCATTCCAAGTGAATGTTCTAAAGTCCTCTAACTAGGCCCACTTCTAATAGGATTGGTTAAATCCTCTAACAAGGTCACATTTGACATTGTGTTGTAAGCCTTTAACAGGGTAGGCCTTTCATAGGGCATCACTTTAGAAGAGTGAGAATTGAGTAGCATGTTACTGGTAGTTTTTCTCAAATTGGGTTTCTAGGTAAATCATTGTGTTATGTGTTGATCTCTTACGTGTTATGCTTGCATGTTGATTTATAGTAACTTGCTGATTAGAAAAGTTAAAGCTTGGATGAATGAATGGTTGAATGGGCTCACTATACTTAGTGAAAAGTTTGAATAAGACATTTGGACCTTGAATAACTAATCAATCACTTCTGTCACTTGGAAAAAAATCTCTTCTCTAACTCCTTGTATCTTGGTAAATATATGTGCAAGTTCTTTATCACTGGCTTCCATAGATTTTATCCATCCATTGAATTTATCCATGTCATTGCCAGTATATAGTTCTAACAACACCTTGAAGCTTTTCTTCTTGATGATTTATCAGAGATTATTTCATCTAATCCTAGGCATGGGTTTGATCCAATATGTTATCTTTCCCATCCACCATGTATGTGATGTTATCCACATTCTCAAAAATGAAATGCATCGAGTCCATAGATTCTTGTATATACATCTTTCAAAACCCAAAGAAGTTATCCCTCCACTGTACGCAAGACTCTATAAAAGAATAAGATTATGCCACCTTAGTGGCCTCAACATGCTTCTTAAGAGAATCTTTGGGGATGGACAACCTTATTAACAAAATCTCAGAGAGCCTTATGTTTTTCCCTCAAGGCTAGAAGCTCCACTTCATCAAAATACATAAAATCAAAAACTCTCTTAAGACCTATGGCCACTAAGTCTTTGCATGCCTCCCTTGTAGGTTAGCCCAAATCAACTTCTTCAGTAGTGTAATATATTGGTGCCAACTGAGTTCTTGCACCTTTCAAAGGTGGCACAATAATTTGCATTATCCAAAAACCTTGTTCATTTGATTTCATAAACTACATGTCCTTTGTGGTTCCTCTACAACTATTGGTATGAAGTAATGTCCCATTACTGACAAGTCCACATCCTCATTAGCAATGTAGGTTCCCTTTCTTATTTCAAATTCCTTCTATAACCATGTGGGCATACTAGAATGGAATGGGTTAAAGTCACAGGAATAAACACCAATATAACATTAGAAGTAGTGGTTACATTAGTTTCCACTCTCCTAATTTATTCTACATTAATTTCCTCTTCGGGTACCATCCTCACCAAAGGAGATAAAGTTGCACCATCCTTCTTTATTTGATATATTTGGCTACCAAGTGGCGAGGGTGAAGGAGTGATTATTGCTTGTGGAGTTCTTTTCTTCTTTGGTGCCTTGGAAATTATATCCTATTGGGGTTTATGGTTTGTATCTTTCTTTCCAATGCTTATATCTTCTCTTCCTTTCACTTTTTATGGATTACCTCATAAGAAAACTCATGCTTCTATGAAGTGAGCAATTGAGGCTTAATTGGTAGGGGATTTGATTGGAATGGCTTGGATATCCACTTGTAGGTGAGATCCACAAAATTCCTATCCTAATGCTTGATGTCATAAACCTTGATCTTATCCACCTATGCATTAACAATTAGACATTCATAAGTTTAATCTTGGTTACATATTGGGTCCATCATGTCAATTTAATTATGTTTCCATGTCTTGGAGGGTATCTCTAGGTCTAGTGAAACTTCAACCAACTCAATATTCATCAGGAAATAGTCTCTTATTCGGGTTTCATAATCATCATAGAAATTCATCAAATGGTCCTCCAAGTGAGGCTCATGTATATACTCATTTCCCTTCACCTTGCTGAAGAGACCAACTTGTCAAACATCACTTTGATTGAGGGGTAATCATCTAGAGGATACTTCCATTCATCATGAAATGTTTGGAGAGCCTTGATCTTTATGATGGAGTAAGTGCCAATAGAGAAGGGAAAATTCTAGAAGTATTTCTTCTTGATCTTAACTATCTTATACATGGTCTTAAGTTTCCTTCCCACCTCTAGTAATATCAAGCAATCAAATGGGTATCTTGGCATCTTCTTGGGGTAGACAATGCTTCTAGAAACCTAAATGTATGTGACTTCCATGCATTGAATGAAGTAAGCACCCCATTGGCTAACTCATGTTGAAACTTATACGAACAACATCTTAGAAAAATCACCTTCAATGTATATGATGATAGCAAAAATGAAAGCATAATTGATAATTTAGAACTCTAGGATCTTATCTAATAAATTCTTCTTTATCAATTATGGGTACATCATATGAGGTCATATTATTTCCCCAACTTTTAATACTCTTCTTGAAAGGCCATATAGTTATCCCTTGTATAAAGCAAATAGAAAATGTAGGAGGTCATATAGAAATGTGGATCCTCCTTTACCATCACCAAATGATCATGTAATTTGTCACTAACCAACATATCCCAATCAATAAAATGAATCATTGAGGGCTCTAGCATCTTACTTATGATATTCCCATTATACAAGTAAAAAGCACAATATCATACCCAATGTCACTAATCATGTAACCTCTGGACATATCAACTTTCTTAATTTTATTGCATGGGGGAGGTGTAATCAAGTACTTCTCCATAATCAACTTGTTTCCTTCCTTGGACTTATCTTCATACCAATTTTCTACACTTTCTCCATGATTCTAAAAAAGGTGTCCCCTTTGGGAGTGTTTAACAATATTTCTACTTCATCAGGCTTGACATCCAAAACTATGTTTCCAATGGTATTCTCCACAACCTTCTCATGAGACATGTAATCACATGTTAGGCTTATGATTAAGTTTGATGATTAGATAGCCATGAGATAGGAAGTTGTAAGCACCAAATCATAGAGAACCATTACAATGTACATCATTGATTTGGTTAGTGGGAACTAACATTGTTGAAAGAACTCATCCCAATCCAAATTTCCCAATTCAATGTCTTTAATTTGCACATGTCTACATACAAGATTTGATTGAACTGGCTTCCCCTAGTATTTGTAAGTCACGGGATGTGGTGAAGATACCTTAGCTCATAAATATGATGATGTCATTTTTATCCTACATGAAGGTAATTTTTTAGTACAACCATTAATGAAAAATACTAACACTATCTTTCTAAGCACACCACCAAAGTGAATCAACAAACTAATTAACAAAAAAGATTGACTAAGACTAACTTTTGAGCAATCAAAGGAGTTAGAGGAGTAAGTGTGCAAAAAGTGTGACAAGATGAATTAGAGTACTTACACTTTGTTTTGGAGATGATAGACATGATAGGGAGTGTCAAGGGTGAGAAACCCTAACAACTCCAAAATTTCCACAAACTTGGGTTTTAAACTGCTTTAACATAATGAAGGGAAGTGGAATATTGGCATTGTTGGAGGTGCAAAGCTCCAACAAGTTCAAAAGCTCTAAAATTTTCAAAAGTTTGGTAGACTTAGAGAAGAAAACATGTGAGATCATATGGTTAATGTGGGGGGACTGGGGTAAGTGGGGTTTTGGATGTCTCGCCACCCCCAAAAGACTCTCTGATGATCCAAGACTTAGGAAATGAAAAGAGCTAAATTGTGGGTCTTGGGATTTATAGGGTGTCAGTTATATGAAATCCCCAAAAATATTGAGACCTCTAAAAGTCGGCATAGACCTAAGACTCAGACGAAACAAGATGGGAATGACAAAGCTTTTGACCTTGCTAGAGTGTTAGACATATAACAAGGCCAGAAGCTCCCAAAAAATAAGGGACTTAGCCAAAATAAAAAATAAAAAAATGGAAAGACTCATAAATATGACCAAACCCTAATTACTATACCAAAAATAAAGGATAAGAAATAAGAGAAAAAATGAAGGGCAAAAACCATACTTGTGACAGAAAAAAAAGACAAGACTGAGAAGAGTGGCCTATCGTGAATCTTTGAGCAAAAAAACCCTAAGCACCTATAAGAATGCAGGGTCAACTAGGAGCACAAGAATAGGAAACATAAATAGGTGAGGTAAAGGACACTCACCAAAGATGATAAAGTAGGGCACTGCCATAACCTCAAAGTGAAAACCCAAATCCTGGAAGGTAGAGAAACTTTAGAGCGAAATAACTTGAAGAAGGTGACAAACACATTGATAAAAATTAAGGTGTTGACCCCCTTATATAGCCAAAAATTGTTGACATCATCCTTATAATGGTTAGACTACAGGGATGACAATCTTGTTGGATGCCAAAGAGGTCAATTAATCTGATCATGTTTGTGAGGTTGGGAAAAAACTATCTGAGGTCATTAGACCTTTTGAGGCTATCAAAGGTGATAGAATTTTGCATCCCTACTCAATTTGGAGACATCAAATCTTGTTCAAAAGAATAAATGGGGTTAGGGTCATCATACCTTTTGGGGTTGTCAAAGGTTCCAACCTCTGACATCTCTGCCAAGTCTAAAGACACTAAGAATATTCAAAGAAGATAAAAGAAAATGGAAAGGGTATAAAAACCATCAGCTTTGTCGAGGTTGTCTGTGTGTGATGACACAGAAAAGTTTCACAAGTCCAAAAATCTAGAGGGCTTAGAGAAAAAAGTAAATAAAAACTTAAAAATGAGAGACAAAAAGGAAAATAAGGAAAAGAAGACCTAACCTGTTAACCCATGAACCTTTCCATCTATCAAGATCACACAAAAGCTACCATAATATAACTTACTAGGAAGATACATGGTGCACAACATGAGAAGGTCTCCATTTGAAAAATTAAAAATGGAGCATGTGTTGTTGAACCACAATAGTAAATTGGAGTTTGAAATGTTGAATTCAATACTTGTTCCTTCATTAATCTCAATAGCTTAAAATTATATCATTTCATCTTGCGGTTTAGGGGATATCTCATGATAAAATAGTGAATGCCTTGTAAAGGCAAAGAACAACCAATTTTTATCCAAACCTATCGATACCAAAGTGTCACTTGTACATCATTGTAAAATTTTATTTTATTTTGTTAAAAATTGTTGAAATGCTTGTATGTTTTGCAATCACCTTAGCCAAGTCACTACTTAAGAAACACTGGGAGAAACTATTGTTTGTCTGTAATTTCAACAAATATAGTAACTATGAGATGACTAGTAGAACCCTATGTGTATTATAAATTTAGTTTATACTTTGGTTGAAAAAACTATGAAATAAATTCTTAACTGATGTTGTATGTTTTCACACTTATACTAACTAGATTTAGAAAATATGATCTATGTGAAAGTGAGTGGATGTTTAATTTCTAAAAGGTGTACGATAAGTTATAAAGTTGAAATGCTAAATTAGAGAGAGTGATTCATTGCATTTGACATGTTACTATTGATCATGTGAACTATTTTTTTTACTAAAGGTACCTCATGCTTTCATTAGAAAGATGTTATTTACATTGTATTTTAACTATTATGTGATTATGTTGACTTTATTCTTTTGTGATAAAATATAGTGAAATGAAAGGGTATTGAATGTGGAGTGTAACACCTTGCTCGGGAACCCAAGAGAAACAACCTAATATGTTACAATGTTTACTGAACTATTTTTTTAATAATACTAAGTTTTAACAACATCAAAGTAATAATAATGCAGAAGCAATATATACATACACATCAAGTACACATAAGAAAATTACAAATATAGTTTCCATTCCTCAATGGTTCCTTCATTGAGTTACATGAAAAAGTTTGTATTAATTAATTTAAGTCTCAAGGACAAAGTCTCCTAATCATAAAGAAATAATAGATACATTATCACATAAGCAAATGCATAAGTACAACTAATAATATGAAAGTACATCCAATGAATAATATCCACTACACATGTCACAGGGTACATGAAAAGAGATACAAGTGCATCAATATACAATATAATATCCCATAAGATCTCAAAACACATGATACATAGATACATCAAATGAATAGAAGTCTCTAAGATAAGAATAAGAATGATAATGGTACCACTGTATCAATGAGCATCCAACAACTAGAAATGTAAGGGGGACCCAAATGGTAAGAAGACACTACTTCTTGACTGCGTGGTCACCTAATCAAGCTCTCACTCCCACCATGTAGTAGAGATAATGTATGATCCATGCATAGATAATCAAATCATAAAATAATCCTAGGCAAGGAATCCTAATAGCTAAAACTATGTCAAGGGTAACACAAACTACACAAGAAGAAGAGATAATCAAAATCAAAAGGACACTCATTCTAATACCAACACCACATACCAAATCAACATACAAATAACAAGTACAAAAAAAATATAAAAAAAATAAAGATACAACCACCTCCAAATCAATCTCAAGTGGCACAAGCACAATAACCAATAGATAATAATTATCATCAATAAAAGTAAACCACCAATCACTAATTGCAACAATAAAAACACCACTGATGAATAATTGGTCATTCATTAATAAAAGTCAACTGTCAACAATAAATGGCATCCAGTCAATGAATAACAACTCACAATAAATACACCATCAAAATGTTGGTATGTTTGTTGTTGCACCAAAATCTTGAGCTATCAACAAATGTCACAAACATCAAACTTATCTAGATCTACGAGAGGTGGTTAAGCCATGTCATGAACCTTGAAGGAGGTGTTGACCACCAATTCAACAATCTCCCCCTCAACATTGACAAAGGGTTCTACACTGACAGAATAAAAGAGACCTCTCGAGATTTGAACCTGTGACCCAAGGCTTTGATACCAATTGTTAGTATGTTTTTCGTTGTGCCAAAAGCTCGAGCTATTAATGGACATCACTAGCAACAGACTTACCTAGATCCATGAGAGTTGGTTAAGCCATGTCACAAACCTTGAAGGAGGTGATGACCACCAAGTCAACACAAAAGTCATACCAGACAAGTACACCACTAGAGACAAACATTTAAAAAACTATAAAGGAGACTCAGGCTACATACTATGGAGTGTCATCACATGAACCAACTCCAAGGTTACCCTGGTAGTCTCTCAGGACCCTAACCCCCTAGTAACTCTATGTAGAACTAGAATATCCTCTCGTGAAGATGAGGAGATTAGTCATACCTCTTAAGGTATCATCTCATTTTCATCCTTAGTCTATACAAGCACTCAAGGCATGAATGAGAAAAAATCTATAACTTATCTTTTTAATTTATCTCAAGGCATGGGGGAGGAAAGTATTTTAATTACTATGTTATTACTTGTTATAGAACTTACAATGAGTTACCCTGGTAGCCACTTTGGGCCCCAGGCCCCATTGCAAGCCACTCCCATAGACATGCACCTAGACTACCTTCCTAAAACTCACAAACCACAATTGCGTCCCATACCTCAAAAGTAACATTGTTCAAATTTGGTTCCTTAATAAGCAACCCAAAAATAACATTAGTTCTCAAAACACAAGTTCTCATAAATGTTCAATAGCATAAAGCTCATGAAACATAAATCTCAATTCAAATCATAAAGTTCATCATGAAATCCAGTCAAATAATCATAAAAGAAATCTCAAAAACACCTCTAGTGCACATCCTAACTTGGCCAACTAAATAACTCACAAAGAAGAATCATCATGAAAATAAACATCACAAGACTACAAGTAGAATATTAGAAAACACATAGTTTTCAGCCACATGATTTAATTCCATCAATTTCTCTTGTTTAGTTTGGGTCATAA
The DNA here is from genome assembly GCA_028749045.1 of Cupressus sempervirens. NCBI lineage: Eukaryota > Viridiplantae > Streptophyta > Pinopsida > Cupressales > Cupressaceae > Cupressus > Cupressus sempervirens. The sequence continues at coordinate 353,816,679 of CM053787.1, read as the reverse complement.
GGATGTGTTTAGAAATAAAGTAAGAATATACATGTCATTTATTTTCACATGCATGTATAAGTTTAGTTATAACATGTTTTCCTCTTAATTAATCTTTTACATTTTCTAATAAATTTTGCAACCTAATCAATTAAGATATAAGAAGAATATTTATCTATATTTAGAAAATTCATGATAATCACATGGTTCTAATTACAAATTTAAATTTGAAACCCTAATTGTTGAATGTATTATTTTCTTCCAATTTTCTATAATAGAATTTTTGTTATTTTAGAAAGGGTTTTTAAATAATACAATCATAATAATTTTCTAGATTTTTTTGCAATTTTCCTAAATCAAGTTTGCTTTATCAATAAGTTTTCCTTTTCAAAATCGACATCATAATTCTTTATTTAGAATTAATACAAAAAATTAATAAACATTATGCAAGCACCTAGGAAGACACAAAGTAGACAGATCTTTCTATTAAATTCTATAATGGGTTTTCGAACCCTACCTCAAAACCACAACTAAAATCTGAGAGAATCTATGAATGCATGCAAATCCAGACACTCTAAAACTTTCAACAATTCTTTTGATCAAACTCTAAACTTTTCTCCCCAAAACCTGTGTGTGTAAAAATGAGCTTGGATCTCTTAATAAAGAGTTTAACTCTACTCGAACATGTAAAGGCCTCTCCTTAAAAAAAAACTTTTATTATTTAATCCTTTCATGCACACTTAAAGAATTTTTAAATTAAAATATTCTTTTATATTTTATTTTCCTCCACTTTATTAATTAGAATAAGCACTATTTAAAGCATAATCTATTGTTTAAATTATTAATAATAATTAAATCTTTTTATTTAAACGCAACTCTAATTTAATTATTATTAATTAAATAATTATAATAAAACAATATTAAATCTTTAATCTTTTAACATTCTAATTCTTGTTTTTATCCAACTTCTTAAATTAGACTTTTAAATTAAATCTTTTAAACTAAAGTACATATTTAATTAATTTCTAATTAATTAGATATCATCGTATTCTAATTTCACTTTAACCAATTTTCTAAATTTAGATCTCCAAATTAAGTCCTTAAATTAAAGCATATATTTAAGTAGTTTTTAATTAATTAAATGTTCTCATATTTTAATATTTTCTTTTTAATCAAATAATATATAATAATTATCAATATTATATGATTAACCCAAATATTATAATTAAATCATTTACCAAATAAATCACATAGTCAAATCCATATAAAAGCAAGATTACCAAAATAGACAAAAACTTAAAAATAAACAACACTAACAAAGATAAACTCATGGGTTTAAAAAGGGTGGAAAGTAAAATACATGTCCTCCTTCTTAGAACAAGTAATTAGGCTATGCTTGGGATTGGACTTGAACATTATCTCTCAATTCTTACCATTGAGTTATTGTGATAGGGCACGCTCATCCTAGCAATTTAGGGAAGTCAATGCTCAGTACCTGCAATCTGCATAAAAGATGAGCATGTACATATACATATATGTCTAAGCTAAACAAGCAATCACAAGGAGTGGTACATCATGTGGATCCCAACCAGCAAGTAAGTACAACTCCCTCCCTTAACCACATTAGACATGTCATACAGAAAAGTAAAATAAACACATTCACACCACACACATGCAAGTATGGGGTAAGTACTATAATAAGTCTTGAGTACAAATCATCACATATTCAAATATGGAAACTCATCATTGTGAATATAAGATACTCATCATTTGATATCATCATGAAAGCAACCACATTTATTAACTAAGAACCATTAAAGCATCATTAATGCACCTGTAATCATAATCATCAATCAACATGTGAAATATAATCAACTAAGTAATTCTTTATTGATATACATGTTATCCAAGTCATGAAATAATGTCATAATTTTAAATTTAATATCCTTGAAACTAACACTTGCATGAACTAGGCATAAAAGAGTTTGGTAAATATGGAAAAATAAACTATGGGTGGGCATTACATGGAGAAACAAGGAATGGTAGGAAATGAAAATTATGTATTTTACTTTCTATATGTTAGTGGAAATCTTGTGTTAAATGCTTTGGAAAAAGCCACCTTATGCATATGTTTTCTCTATGCATGGTTAATTTTTTCATCTCCCTCCCATATCTGTGTTTAGTTGTACATATAGACATATGTGCATATAGATATGTTACAAAGTTACAAAAAATCCATCTAATCCACTAGTTCCAAGTTTCTAGGATTCTAAAGAAGGATCAAGGAGTTCTTTGCATCAAGAACCCTAGTGGAGCTAACCACTCCATGGTTGGGTGATACAAATACCAAATCCACACTCTCTTCTCATGATAGTAGATGGACATTATTTAATGGTTAAGGAGATACATATGCATGTAGATGGATAGAGGTTCAAAGTCATATTTATTAATGTATATGATTTATTTTCATGATATTGTACTTATGTGAAGTACTCATTGTATTAATGCTTGATGTGTAGGTTACCACTCTTTATTGTGCTCCTAATGTAAGATATTTATATGTGTATGCTTATGGATTTAGAAGGTTGACATGATGGATGCATGGTAAACTTCCTTGATACATTTACTGATATGTATAGTTATATTATAATAATTTGTGTTCAACACTTTAGTCATATGCTTGTACTTTGAATGTGACTAATGTAGGAGCATCCTAGGGTAGTTTTTGATCCCACATGTTGCAATGGTTTTGACTTTGGAGTTGAAGAACTCGATCGAAGAAGGAATGTTGCTTGGTCATTATTCTAGGATAGTTCCTAGTTGTGGTGTGGACTAAAGTTCTTAGTCACTACAGGAGCTTGGTGAAGCTTGTGGCGCTTGGTTGTTCTTGGGGTGTAGTGTTGACCAAGGAACTCAACAACTCAAGTAGCTCAACAATGCTTGCGAGAGCTCAATCGTCATGCTTTCTTAAAAATACTTGGCTCGCTTGGTGGTTTTCCTGATAGTCAATAGTTTTTTTTTTTTTTAACGGTGTTCTTATAGATTTGATCAAATGACTCGGTGCATTTAGTGTGTGTAGTGTATGATCATGATGTGGATCAATCATAGGGATGTGTGCAAACCTATCTAGGTCTTGGTGATTTATCCTCTATATATTTAATGTTTTTTGTAAGCCAACTTTGGGTTTATTGGGGTTCTAAATGATTATATTAGAAACATGTCAACTTGTGGTTGTGCAAGTATTTAAGGAGGGCATGGGTAGAGTTGTAGGATAATTTAGTCAAAGAGCTAGAGAGCAGAGATTAGAGTTTGGAATCTGGAGTTAAAAATTTGTGAGCAGAGCTAGTAGTTGTGGCTTGTGAAACAAAGAGATTGCTTAGTGGCTTGCGAGTACAAGTTTAGATCTTGCTTCATATTTCTACTAGATTGTTGTTGTGTTATGGATTTTGACTAGCTAGTGTTTGGTTTGTATCTTAAGGGATCTTGCAAAACTATTACTTTCTTTGTATTTGGTTGTAATTGGGAAGGCGTTACAACCCAACACATTGCATGTAATCAGTTATTTTATGTATAAAGACTTGAGTTTTGTATCAAATCTTGTATCTTGTGTTATGTTTTTGCTATGTTTTTATTTCTAGGACCTAGATCACCTCCATTATGGATTCATCTAGTTTTGCATTGTGTTAGGTGGTATTAAAGTATTTTGCACAATTTGTATTGTAAATTGGTGTTCTTGAACATGTGATTTGTTCTTGGTTGTTCATGCAAGGTGGCACGTTGCAATCTGACTTACAAGAAACTCAATCTTGTCACAAGGTGCTTGGGTAAAAAAAATTGTAGAGGATTTGTGAAGACCTTGGAAGATGTCTCCAAGAAGATTGGACCCTACACTACTACATTTAACATCATTTTTCGACCAAAAATTTTGACCATCAACTAAATAAATTTAGGGTGGTCGAAATGTAGAGGCAAAAATTTCATTTTTTTACATATAAGACCCGTGTTGGTCAAAATTTTGACCAACATAGGGCTTATACATTTACAAAGTTCAAAAAACATTTGCCCAATTACGTTTTTCGCGTTCGATTTCATTTGACATTTTTGGAGCATTTTCGCATGGTTATCTTTGCATTTTCGCATGGTTATCTCTGACCCCAATTTCGTTTTAGGTTTTCTCCACCCACTTGATTAATGACGCCTGCTAGCCCTAGGAATAATATGTAAGAGGGCCCTGCATTTGCATCAATATAGGGGGGGCAGAATAGTAGTTTGAAACTCTCGATATTGTCTTTCTTTCATTCTTCCTGATGTGTTCGACTTCAAAAGCTGTTCCATTCACGACCTCCAATCACACCTGCATCTCCGATGGTCGAGGAGAGGGATTTCTCTTCGAGCATATTTCCATAGGTACATGTGTATTTTTGTTGTAGGTTTTTATGATAATATTGAAGATGGAAGTGAATACTATTACTATCATTATTATTTTTTATGCCAAAGTTCAGCCATTGTTGTGTAATATAAATGGGAGAGTCTCTGCTCAAGTGTTTTTTCTTAGTGATGTTTTGATGATAAGTGTTAAAAAGAGTCTAGTTGCAAAAATAATGTAATGTACTTTTTGTTTCATTTTATTGAAAGTGTGTAGATGCAGATTTATCATTTGGAATGTTGGTCTATTGTAACAACTATTATACTTTTTGTTATAGTAATGAAAGAAAAGAAAGGAAATGTATATGCAGAAGTTGTAGTTGTAAAAGCTTAGAAGAAATAATAATGACAAATTTTTTGTTTTATAAATAAAGTTGTGTTGGTATCATATTTTTCTTGTATTTTTGTTTTAATAATACATAATTATATTGTATCATTTAGACAACAGTTTCATATTCAAAAAAAGAACAAAAAGAAAAAAAAATTGAGTGTGTTTCTCTCTTCAACTCTAGAACATTCAACTTAAACATCAACACGTAAAGATAATAATTTGAAATCTGGTGTGTTTAGTGCTTGGAGTTGTACCCTCAATACCTAGGCCATGTGGGCTATAAAACATGATATTCATGTGATTCTATGTTTGATGATGATGATGATAATGAATAATCACCATCTACTACTAGCTCATGTAGTGATAAAAGGTCTTCAATGCACCTCTAACTACAAGTATGCCATGGAAAACTTGTGATGGAGATGACTCCTCAAACTAATAGACTATCATGGAAATTTTTTGATGAAGATGACACCTACAAATACTGGACTATCTTCAAAAACTTATGATGAAGATGGCACCTAAATTTACTAGACTATAATTGAATTGATGTACTTTGGATCCTTCACCGAAAGTCTCTGTCATTTTGTTAGAAGATGATTTATCTTCTAGTTCAACCAAAAGAATCTCTCTCCTATATTTCAACATTCCATTTAATTGTTGCATTGCAATTAGATCTTCCTACAAGGGTTTCAATTTGGATGAATAACAAACTTGTTGGTGTTTTAAAACTACTAAGCAACAAAATGCTTAATACCAAAATGAAAATACTCACACAGTATAAAGACTAGCCAATTCTTATTATCAATTGTATGTGCACACCATTTGGGCCAAACTTCTACAAAACCAAGGGTGGTTTTCTACTCTTTTGGCTTTGCAAAACCAGGGTGGGTATACCCAGGGATGATACAAGACTGGGAAAACTGTATGAGAATTATCTTAGTTTCATTCTTATTCTCATCTCAAATCCTCCAATACATGTACAATTCTTGATACTTTAATAAACACATCCCATATAATAGATATGGCCAAAAATCTTCTATAGGTCTGCAGATGTTCTCAGCAATAATGGCTAACTAAAGCTAAAACATTCCATGCAAACAAGTAGAGGCCAACTTTGAAGATCTACAGGAAATGAAAGTAAAGTTGATTATAATTCTGCATTTTGACAATCATGTGTGACACATTTCTCTTTCAGCTGGATTAAATTTGATCAGTGCCTAATCCATTGGGGTTCAGAGTCTACTACAAATCTCTAGATCTAATTTTTTGCCTTACAACAAATTTTATCAGCAATTCTTATCAAAAATCGTCATTCAAAATCCTTTCCACTACTGTAGCAACCTTATCAAATTCATCAATGCTTTTACTTAATCCATTGAATTAACAGCCATGATAAACAGATATTCAACCTAATTGAACTGCATTCAATTGCACAAGTCTTTACTTATACAACATCAAGATAACCAAGTAATCAAAAGGAGACAAAGTTTAGAAAGAACTGATATGGGGACAGCTCATAATTTGTATTCATTTTCCTTGAAAATTGTATACAATTTACAATAGACTCAGAATGACCTTCAGAAAGAAACACAGATCATTCTATATTCATGTATTCTCAAGATCTGACAGAGAAAATACATCACGAATTTTTGCTCAAAAATGGTGGACCAAAAACAGACTAAGTGTATCACTTAGCAAATAGAATTTGAACCTTTTCTCTTGCCTGGAATTTCACTTATATAGTGTGAAATGCAACAAGCTTCAGGCTAAGAGAAACTGATAGGTGTCTTTTACAAGGAATATCTACATACACCTATCACAAAATGACAAAACTATGGGTAACAGAAGATATCAAAATCAAATCATTCCTTTCAGTGGGTCAGCTTCTGTTACATGTTCTGATGTTGCTAAGTTGGCTATTGATCTAATTCATCTTCATATGTAACTGCTAAATTAGCCAATGATGAAGCTTGTTTAGACGAGGGCGCATTAACCTCCACTTGCAGGCTTCCACCACCCTCATTCTGCATGGTAAGGACAACTTCTACCTTTTCCTTTTCTTTAATTGTATTGGCATCTTGTGGTCCTGATTTTGCAACTGAAAGTGACAGGTTTTTCTTGTCTTCTTCTTCTTATTTGGTTTGAGTAGTGATGGTATCAATGATTTGGACTTCCTCACCCTGCACCTCATCACTGTCAGTTTCATCTACATCAAACTGTTCACTTGAAGGCATTTCTGCTATCCACCTATCAAATAATGTGTCATCTGGCCAATTGAATTGCAAAATATCCTTCTGTTTCTTTATTATATAATCAGCCTCATTATCAATATCAACAAATTCTTGTTTTAAAGAATCAAAGAATATTTTTTCTTTCACCATTTCTTCTGTTGTGGTGGCCCACCATGCATGCCCTGTTTCATTTATGACTTGATTCATTCTTAAACAGAATAAATCATCAAGTTCCTTTGCCCATTCCTCTTTGATGTTCAAACTATTTTTCTTATCTAGGGCATGAGGAAATAAATTGAATTTTTGGCTCTTATATATGTCTAAGTAGCCTATTATTATCTTCTGTAAATGTATCCTTTTGCTATCAAAATCAACAAGATCAAAAACAATGTCAAAGGTTTTATCAATCTGATCATGAGAATTATTTATAACAGATAGACACAATAAGGTTATTGCTTTCTCCCTTCTCACCCATTTTTTCACAATAGGCTTTAGAGCCTCATCATCTGCTTTTAACTCCTCCCAGATGTTAATCACCCTAGCCAATTGATCATGGATTAGTGGTCATTCAACCTTGTCTCCTAGATATGTAAGAGTTGTACTTAGTTTATCTTCATATTTAGATTCCAACTCTACATGTAAGGCCCACAGTTTACTCTTTTCTTCTTCAAAATCCTCAGCAGTGTAATACTGTGGCCCTTGGGGTGTGTCTGGTATTTCAATGAGGGGGGTAGATTTGAAAGGTTCAACAGGGGGGCAAGGGTATGTTATTTTAGGCCTGGTGGATTTTCCCAATAGCTTGTTCTCAAGCTCAACTCTCCTTTTTACCTCTTTATTGTAGGCATCCACAACTACCTCATATTTACTTTGTAATTCAAACATTTCCTTTTCCTCCCTTTTAGCAGTAGCCAAAGCAAACTAAGAATAATCCACATTCATGTGGGCTGCCTGTACGTGTGAGGTATCAGCAACTCTCCTCACAATAATATTCCCTATCAATCTTGAACCATTAGGCTGTGCTGATACAATCCTGGATCCTCTTCTTAATGACCACATAACAAGAGCAACTTGATCATCACTAAAAGCAGTCCCTGCAAATTCCTTTTTATTTGGGTCTTGTAACTCCAGTCTATTAGAAACAGAGTTGAAAATCAATGCATCTGCAATATCTCAATTAGGCAACAATAGTATGTTAGAAGTTTTTACCATTTTCCTTCCCTCCTTAGGGGTAATGTTCTAGAATTCTTGCATCATTTGCTCCTTTATTTGGTTTTGGATGGAGGCTTCATCCATTTCTGGATGCTCTGTTTTCTTGTTCTTACATCTTTCCTCAAAATTGTGGATGTTTGCCCTCCAAGAAAATTGATGGAAAGCCCTAGACCTTACAAAACTGTCGTCTGACAAAAATTGCTAGCTGGCTTGTTCCAAAATAGGGTCCAATTCCCTTCCCTTAAAATCAGCTACAGTCAGCTCGAGGCTTGGCACAAGAGGTTCCTGGGGGTTCTCTTCATCGATCTCTGCTTGAGTGACAAAAACTCCCCCTTGTGATCCAATTTGTTCAATTTGCTCAATAGTGAGCTGCTCCTCCCCAGTTCTCAAAGGGGTCTATGAAGGTGAATACTCCTCAACATGAGAATCCTCCTCTCTTATTATTTTCCTCCTCTTATGGGAGGGCTTAGTAGGCCTCTCTTCCAAAACCCTACTAGTGGACTCAATTATTTGTTTGCCTTTGTCCACTATATTCTTTTTATTTTGAACAATAGTATATCTCGACCTTTTTTGGATAGTTAATTGACCTGCCCTTATATTGGGAGTAAAACCCAATCTTCCCATTACTTCCCTGGCCTTATTCGGGTAGAACCTAATAAAGAATTGCTTCTTTTCATTCATTGCCTCTATTATTTCAGGAAAATTATTCATAAGTTTTCTCATCTTATCTACATTTGTAACTACATCATCCAAAGGACTATAATCTGGATCAAAACAATGAATGAAATCCAAAATTTTAGAAAAGACTTTCCACTTTTCTTTCCTAGTCTCTTGCTCCTGCAAGGAGTACTCATTCCTTATTAAGTCTTCAGGAAAATAAAATTCATGCTCAATTTTACCAAGCTTAATTCTCTGCCTCAAAGCCAAATGATAAAATCCTTTAGAATCAAAAAAACGAGGATGGGTAGTGGCCATCTTATAAGGATTCAAAATCTTGTGCAGAGAAAGCCAACCTCCTTTTGTGATTATAAAATGATGAGCCATTGTGCAAGTAGGAAAAATTGACCCCTTTTGTCTTTTCAATAGAAGGGCTTCCTCCACTCCTCCCAGTTGCCACAATATCTCAACAACTCCTACCTTCAAAGGCACTTGGTAGGGTAGTACGTGAGGGCTTTCTTTAAAACCATATATTCTAAATACAGTAGAAACATAATATGGAATGACATCTCCCCAATTATGTGAAACTTTCAAACCACTTGGGTTGTCCATAGGCCTAATGAGATTCATTAATGCTTTGCGGATTCTGGGATTGTCCCTTAATAGGAGGCATCTCAGCTTTGAAGCGAAATACCTATCAAACCTGACAAAACTGGCATTCTTTGCATTCCAAGTCATATCTACACTCCACAATTGAACTGGTAATGCTTCCCCACTCTCTTCTCTGTCTAATTCTATTTCTTTACTAAAATATGTTACTCCCTTGAATAAGAACATGTGTATTAATAGAGAATAATGGCCAAAAAAAAATTCCACCTTACCCTTAGCAATTCCAATCAGTCCAATGTGAATCTCCTCGGCTAAGTAAGAAGCAAAATCAAAAATTATATCCACACAAAAAGAGGAAATCTAAGTAATCATATACATAAAATCCACAAGCATGAACTCTTCTTCATCCCTCCCAAAAACTTTACACAAGGACCTATATATTTTTATAGCCCTAGAATTGAAGTATGCCCTTTTGAAAGGCTCTCTGGAGGGTGTTGTTATTGCTGGCAGTGTTCCAATTCTACCTATGTGTGCACTTAGCGCTCCTTGCCTAACTGCATCTCTCTTAAACATATACTCATTTTCTAACCCTTTCAAATCAATGGGCACATGATAATCAGTGATAGGCCCTAAACTGAAAACTTCCCTATTCTCCTTTGTGCTGATTGTAATCAAGATTTCACCATTAGTTATCCTCACTACCCTAAGGGCTTGGTTGTAATTCTTAGCTACAGCTTCCAAAAGATCATAATCCATGAAAACACTGGGAACCACCATTTTCCCTAGACCAAAATTCTAGATGTTGGCATGTGGGGCAAAAAGGTTCCTCTCTGAAAACCATTTTTTGAATAAAACAAGACCAAACTGTGAAGTTGTTGCATCCCTAACCCAGTTTCCTTTGTCATACAGCCCATCTGCTATTTTCAGCCTAGGGTTTAATGAAGTTAGCCTCTTAACTTCTACAGTTTCAACAGTGGAAGAAGGGAGCAGTTCAAGAAAATCATCGTGGACATTCCTATCCAAATAGTTCTCTTGACCAGAAAAAGCTTTCTATTTTGGAGCCATTTTAATTAACTCTCGAAGGAATTGAAACAACAGGAGGATTATAATGCAAGTACTTACTTTGAATTTCGCTCTAGTTCTTCTCAGTGTTACTACAATCTTTCTGCGAACAAATTGCTTCACAATCTTACCGAATCCAGCACGGTCTTCTCAACAACTATTTCTGCTTAGAAATGCTCTGAATCTTTGTTTGAGTACGGTGGAATTAAGAAAATCTTCTGTGTTATACTCTATTTTTCTTCACATGCGAAGCTTTCATCTCTCATAAATGCATAGGGTGGCATCACCTTCTATATTTAAATTTACACTGTGGATTTATGAAAAATCCTATGATCCAGGGATGCAAGCAAAGATGAATCATGTTCCTCTTGACAAGCTGGCAATCAACCCAATGAAAATTTTCCATGTGTACCTTTCCTTCATTGTTGGCACCTCTAAATTGGACCCATAGAACTCTGAGGGCATGTGTCACTTAGGCGCTATCTCACTATACATAAAGAGTGAGCACCTTGCCATAGCGAGATAGCACCCGTCATTGATCTTGATTTGATCATGCGGATGGCATTTAATGCATTGCTCAAAAGAAATATGGTGGTCCCCTTGTCGCCATGTCGCTATTCGTAACCTTCATGCAACTCACCATAGTGAGATAGCAACGATCATGGATCTGACGATCAGTCTTTCATATATTTTGTGAACAGGGCGTGGGTCCAATCATTGATGACGTGATGAAATCCTAGCTATATTATCTGCTACTTGGGGCCCATATTTGTTTATTTCTCGGCCGGGTGCTATGTCGTTAACGGCGAGAAGAATAAGTTCCCAATAGTGACATAGCGAATCTCGGTGTCTTTTCTTTTCTTGGCGTATACGTGTAGCCCATTAGATGCCAGCATGTTCCAAAGCTTTATAATTGATATCTGATGGAGTAATTTCTAGGACCCACTTACTCTAAAAAGTTGCTGCAGTACTACTTTTCGTCTGGGTGCTATGTTGCTAACGGCGAGAGACACCAATTCTCTGATAGCGACATAGCAATTTTTGGTGACTCATCAAAATTCAAGGTTGGAAAGATAAAGGCGAATGAAGTCATAACTACCCTTGTTAATGCATCTGACACATAATAAAATAGCACGTGCTCCACGCAGCCTAAAAAAACTTACGATCATCAAAAAATTTAAAAGTGACTACCGGCCATTATTTTTGGTGAAGGCGTCATGTCGCTAATGGCAAAGTGCCCAATTTCTCTAATAGCGACAAAGCGACTAATCGAAAAAGCTAAGATTTTTGTTGACGCCTTTTGTACCTCAATGTTGTAATTCCTTTTCAAGTTCTGACATGTCTATTGTAAACATGATGAAATATCTCTGAAACAATACAATCTCTGGTCACTATATTTCCACTTAACGGTACCGCTTTTCAACTTAGCAGTGGTTGCTATGTCGCTAAGGGTAAAATACTTGTATCTTTTCATAGTGAGATAGAAATTGCCATAGATCTTTTAGGGATCATGCGGTCAGAAACACAAAAGAAAAGATGTGACTCAGGGTGCAAAAAGTTTGAAAAGGATGGGAATCTTCGCATATTTTTAGTTTCACGCTCAAAAAATTTAAAAGAAAACAAGACCTAGGGTTTCGACAAAAATTTTTTGCAAAGACCTACAAAATATGGCTTAGCTAGAAACCCTATTCACCATAGGTGGATCCCAATTTGAATTCTTTTATACCTTGGACAAAGGAATTCGATTATGCAAAAATTTAGACCAACAAAACTATCACGGAAAAATTGTGACGAAGATGCCACCTACAACTATTAGACTATCATAGAAAAATTGTGATGAAGATGACATTAAAAACTATTGGACTATCATGTGTAGAAGTCACAAAATGATTCCAACATATGAAATTAAGTGTACTACATAGGATAGTGATGACTGAATTTCCATGCCCTCCAAATTTGGTGGTTGTAACATTTATACCAATCTCATTTGTGGGATACACACTCTTTAAATACTCCAGGCAATTCTTGAGTGCGGATGTTTCAATTCCTTAGCGTCAAAACTTGAATATATTTCATGCTTATCATTTCCTCTAGCAATTCTTACGTAAAACATCATTAAAATAATTGTTCCCTTTGACAACGTCAAAGAGTGTATATATACAATATTTTTGAAGTTGTTTTGTGCTAAATGAACCTTTTGTGATCAAGTCTTGTAAATATCTTGATTGGTACAACTGCAGATTTCTTACTGGCTTTGTGCTAGTACCCAAGATTAACATTAATGACATTAGTAGAATTCCAAGTTTTGCTCTTGTATTCCTATTAATTGTACTTGATTGTCGAATATGTTAAAGAAGAAACAAATGCGAGTTAATTTACAGACTGTAACTGACCTGAATTGCTTGATGTATTTTTTAAATGTTGAGATGCATATACTAAGAATTTTTTGTTGTTGTAGGCCAAGCCACAACTAACAGACAGGTCAAAGCTTCCAACTATTGTGGATCCTGTGATTAAAGAGTTGTTGAACTTGAAATATCTTAGGCAAGTAAGTTGCATGCAAAATATTTCTTTTGAAGGGAATTGACATAATTTTTAAAAATACATTCAGTTTATACAATTTTACTCATGTTTTGGTGGATAAAAACTTAACGTTCTTCCACATTTCTTGCCCATTTTATTGCATATCTGAAATAAGACATAATCTTGCCATTTTCCAATAGCTAAATGTCTTTAACTATGATTGGAATTTGGCATAAAATGTATTTTTTAGGTTAGATTGTCAGCTAGTTCTGGTTGATCGCCATTTCAAAATTAGAGGTGCTAATCCTTTCATTGAAGATAAAATTTATAGTGCACTACATATCATCACACTTACCCAAAAAAGTTGAGACAAACATTTGATTATCTAGATTGAAAGTCATTGTCCACTTCATAATCTTAGCAAGAAGAACATCATAAGTGCTTGTGAACCAAGTATTTATGATGAAGCAAGAACGAAAGAAAAATGAAAAAATGTGTTGAGTCGAGAGATAGACATTGGAAAGAAAGCCATTGATTATAAAAAGTATTAAGATCAAGTTTTAAAATAATGTTTTAATTGACAAGCACAAAGCAAGATTAGTGGCTAAAGAGCAAAAAATTTTCCTTGTACATCTGTGCACTATCTCCATGGTTCCATGTTTGGTCCTTAGCCTCTTTGCAATAACCACATGATTGATGATTGCCAAATAGTGCCAACATACTATGTGGAAAGGCCCTTTCTAGATCATATTTCAATGCAACAATTTATTAAACGATGGTGCTTTGAGGGGACAATGAACATCTTCAACCGTGTGACTTTGGCTCATTGCTTCAAATTTGTTAGAGGATATAGAAACTTACTAACTGTAAACAACAGGTATGTTCTTAGAAAAAAAACCCATACTCATTGTAAACAGCAGGTATGGACTTAATGCATATTTCATGAGTTGTGGTTCATAAAAACCCATACTCATCAGCTTGAATTGTTTTTTTAATACCCAATGCATTGAGGTGATGCTTACAATTTAAATTCATAACAACCATTTCTCATCAACTTAAATTGTTTGTTTAGTACCCATTGCATTGACGTGACACTTACAAGGTTGAAGTATTGCAACTTCCTAGAAGGTCTGCCTACTCAATCCCATGATGATCCAACTTTCCTTGATCCTTGGGAGAATGATGCAGGAGCATCAAGGTCAAGGTTGAAGGCATGAGAAGACATTAAGGTCTCAAGATAACCAACATGACCATGTTAGAACAGTTGATGTAATAAGACCCTGTGAAGGTCCTTTTTGATATGTTTGTAATCATTTTAGTTACATTTGAAAACATTAATTAACAAAAACCATATGTGCAGATATAAACATTAATCACAACATGTCCAATTTATTTGTAGGTATATTTTCCTGTGAAGAAAGACCACGCCTAACAATATGAATCTAGAAGAAAATAATGAGACAATGGCTGCATTGTGGGCTCAATTCTGAAGAAAACTTGATAAATGTTATTGTCCTTGCAAAAAGTGTAAGGGTTTAAAGAATCGAAGAATTCTAATCACAACAGCCCAGAGTCATTGTAGGCAATATGGTCATGTTGAAGGGGGCCACGATTTTTGTCCATTTCTGAATGTGGATTTCCTACTAGAGGAACATGGAGGTGTGAATATCCAAGTTGAGGATTACGCTCCCATGGAAGAAGATGATAATGTGCCAAAGGACATGATTGAAGAAGATGGTATTGGGGCAAGTGATGAAGAGGCTCACAATGATGGTACTAGTGAATCTGATAATAATGATGAAGATGGTCTTGATATACCTTTACTTGAGAAGGCACACGAGCCCTTATACCCAAGCTCCCAAACAACTCTACTGTCGGCTATAGTGTTGTTGGTGAACTTAAAGGTTATGAATAGCATATCCAATGTAGCAATGTCACGTATGCTAAGGTATCTCATTTTTTTCATCTTCAAGGTTAGCATACAATTACTATTCATTATATTAACAATGCATATTTGTTGTTGTAGGTTGATTAGTGAGTTTTTGTTACCACCATCAAACATTTTGCCTCGTTCGTACCAAGAATTATCTAACATTATGGATCAGATTGGAATGAAGTATCAGACAATACATGCATGTCCCAATGATCACATTCTATATCATAAACAACATGAATTTGCAACAAAATGTCTTGATTGTCATGTTAGTAGATATCGATCAGATCAAATAACAAAAAAAGTGCCTCACAAGGTTCTTCGGTACATTCCCATTATTCCACGTCTGGAATGGTTATTCAGGTGCACTAGCTTGGCACAATTTATGGATTACCATGCATGCAATAGAAGTTAGGATGAAATTATGCAAAAGCCTACCGATGGTTCTGCATTTAAAGAGATAGAAGAAATATGGTCACACTTTAAAGAAGAACCTCGTAATCTAAAACTTTCATTGGCAACGGATGGTGTCAATCCATATGGAGATATGAGATCTGTTTACTTAGTATGGCCTATTTTTGCTATTAACAATAACATTCCTCCTTGGATGTCCATAAAGAGGGAGCACATAATGTTGTCAATGATTGTGCCAAGTATTTTTTTTTATAGTTATCTAAATTAATTTATAAATAGTGCATGAAAATAGTTATAATAATTACGTAATGTTTATGTTCATTCAATTGCTAGGTAAATACCAAGTTAAAGATATGAACGTGTATATTGAGCCCCTAATTGACGAGTTGTTGAAGTTATGGAATGGCATCACTATGTATGACATCTCTAGACCGATAGGACATCAACAATTTCAATTCCATGCAATGCTTGTATGGACAATACATGATGCCCTTGGGCTAACTCATTTTTGCGTTATGTTATATTGTTAAGATCACATATTTTCGGTCTGTTATAGTGCTTACACATTACTATCAAATGCTTAAGTTGTGCATGATAATTGTACATGATCCAATTATACATTATCTTTTAGGTCTTCAGACAAAGGGAAAATTTGCATGTCCAATTTGTGGTCCGAAGATGAAATGTCATCATTCGAGAAGTTTAGGAAAGCAGGTGTTTGATGAGTTCAGACACTTTCTCCACAATAATCATAAGTGTCGAATTGCCAAAAAATATTTTTTCAATGGGAAAGAAGAGACATCATCAAGGCCACGAAGAATGACACCTCATTTATGGAAGTGGGAATATGATCGACTAAATCATCGAGGTAATGTCCAATTTGTCGTCCAAAGTTTACAATTTGTATTTCAATATTGTCTTATATTTACTAATGCTGTAACTGATGCTCATGAAGGTCATCAAGGCATCAATGACCAAATTCCTAGAGGAATGAAAAGTTATCCTACTCAATTTAGTAGGTTACCATACTACAAAGATCTCCCAATCGCGCATTTGTTTGATGCTATGCATATTGGAAAGAATGTAACAGAGACACTATGGAAAATGTTGGATGGAAGGCGTGATAGAGAACAAATTGCTAAAATTTGTACTGACATTCATGAATATAACCATGCACTAAAAGTTTTCATTGAATCAAATAGGAATGGAGATTGCATAAATACAAGTGCCCTTCCTTGGTTATTAACGGAGCAACAAAGTGATGCATTAAAAGAAGTCATAAAAAAAACAAAATTTCCAACAGGATTTGCTGCAAATATAAGCACTCTTCTATCAAAGAAAGGTGATTTTGGGCCAGGGTTGAAGACACATGATTGGCATACCTTCCTCAAGGTAAGTCATGTTTTCTATTTACAGTATATTTGTAAGATTGAATGTAGTACCAGTTGCATTATTTAATAATATATTGAAATGATCATTTTTTAATGATTGCAGTTCGTCCTACCTCTATCCCTTCCACAACAGTTTAACAACAGTATTAAACAAGTTATATATGATCTTGGAAAATACATGAGGTTAGAAGAGTGTTTTTTCTTAGATTTGTAGCTTTTTATCTGAAATCTATTGTATAATTTTATTTGAAATCTCCTCTATGTGTTTTTGCGTGTTGAATCTCATTTAGGTGGTTATCATCTAAAGAAATTGATAAAAAAGATATAAAATATTGGAAGAGAAAAATTCCACAGCTTATGTGTGAAATGCAAAAGTGTTTACCTCCAACGTTTTTCAATGCTCAAGAACACCACCTCATACATCAAGTTGAGGAGATTGAATTGTGTGGACTTGTACAAGCTAGATCAATGTGGATGGTTGAGAGGAATTTGAAATTTATGAAGGGCTTGGTTTGACAAAGAGCACATCCTGAGGGTTCTATGATAGAGGGATATATGATATACCATACCATGGTGTATATCATTGAATATTTTCTAAAGTTTGCAGCAGGTATCCATCTAGATCGCATTTGAGATCCCAACTGTAATGACAAATTCAAAGGGGAGTACCTGACGGGGAAAGGTAGATTGAGGAGGGTGAGAGGTAATTATAAGTTTTTTTTGTAATTTAACAATTCTTATCCATCATCAATATAAATAAGTTGTTTCTAACTAGTGTAATTGTCTTCTTTATAGTTGGTCGTGAATGGGATGCACTACACTTGTATATTGCAAACAATCTTGATTGGATGACAGTGTGGATTGAACAGTCTCAAGAAAATGGTCGCTCATTAACATGGGATGGTGTTGCATCGTTGGTTAAAGAAGCTCATCGTAATGGAGATCCTAATGTTACGCCAATGGTACTTGATCTAATATATGGCTTATGAGATACAAAGGTATGCATAAGATTACTAATCATGAGACATAAGTTTAATATCAACTTACAGATCAATGAGAAGATTCTTGACATGTTTGAATAATTACAGGTCAAACAACACAAAGCTATGTACTACCATGGCTATAAATTATGCACAAAAAAGTTAGATGAAACGAAGAAAGCGTTTGATTCCAGGATAAGTGTTGTCTTCGCGGTCACCAATATTTCATCTAGAACTGACATACATCCTCAACAATCTGAAAATTGATACTATGGCATTTTGGATGATATACTTGAGTGCGACTTTAATTCATTCAAAATAGTTCTATTTGTCGTCAAATGGTTTAGGTTACGATTGAATCGAAATGATCCCGATAGGACTGTTATTGAACATGACAGTGGTTTTACTATGATTAATACAAGGTCATTTGAGCCAGTCAGAGATGAGCCCTATGTTCTTCCAAGTCAATGCGAGCAAGTGTTTTACTTTGGTGTTCCAGACAAACCAAGTTGGTCATTTGTTGTTAGACATGACCCAAGAGGAAGGCCAGTAAAGTATAATGTAATCGAAGAAGAAGATATTGAAGAAGTACAAGAGGAAGTAAATGATTATCAGGAACAACAATTACCCAGTGATGAAGAAGAAGAAGATGGTGATGATTTTGGTCATGCTAACGATAATGGTGATAATGATGATGATGATGCTGATGAAGATCATGATCATGGTGACGAAGATGGTGATGATCATGGCGATGATGGTCATGATGATGATAGTGATCAAGAGGATGATGATGGTGATGAAGATGGTGGTGGTGACGATGACGATCAAAGTGATGAGTACGATGATGGTGATGATGATGATGATGATGATGATGATGATGATGATGATGATGACATGGATGACGATCATGATGATCAATGAAATCTTCAGGTACGATCAATGTCAACTATGATGGGGTCTTGTATGACCAAATATTTCTTTCCAAACCATATGTGCACACATAAACATTAAGTAGAACATGCCAAATATTGTTTTAGATATAAAAATTAGTTATGCTAAATTTTTAACTTAAGACAAATGATTTACATATACAATCTACTTTATTATTAATATTTTTTTTGGTAAGTCTATTACTTTAATTTCGCTGCTGATTTCTAAGACTTACTAATTTTTTTCACAGGGCGATATGGATGCACCATGTCAGACACCTTCAGTAGAGGTAAACATTAATTATTGTAAATTTTAATGTTAATATAGAAACAAATGTCCTATTATTATGTTCTTTTCTTTATGGCTTTGGAGTTATTTTGATGAAAGTATACAAATATTTGATGTCACAACTAATAGGAAAAAGCTACAATGATCGCTGATCAAATGCAATCTGAAATACGGGCATCATATCTACATGACATTGGCCTTAGTACTGACCCTATATTCATCACCCAACAAATTACACAAAGATACACTGATGAGCTTGTTCAAATTATCATCAAGGGTGATAGAAGTGAGGAGAAAGAGGCACTGAGAATAGAATTGGACCGTAGAATCCAATCTTTGAAAGTAAGCAGTAATTCGACTAAAGCAGTAATAGAAGTTCAATAGATATTTATATTTTATAGTATCTTATGGATCATGATCTCTGATTTGATGTGTTCTTGTATAGACATATGTGCCAGTTGTGACATCACATGCTGAACATGGTTAGGGTTGTTTCACAGTACCTTCATGTAAGTAACACTTTGTTTGTTTTGATCAACATTATAACACTTACCTTTTTTTTGTCGACGTTTCTCACTAGTATACCATTTGATCTTTATCCATTGCAAATGTCTTTGCTAACAATATTCTATTCTTCAGCTCATGATGAAGTGCGGACTCCTCCTTCGGTTGGTGGTCCACTATTGTCTGCTGCATTGTCGACAACAAGGACCATGCAAACATTATCGTCTATGCCCAGTAGAACTGGTAAAACTTTGTTTTTCTATATTTTGTAATGTGCTATATTTTTTAATGTCTTTCTACAAGTTGATGAACAACAAAGTAGCACATTAGTGCTTAAATGATGTCTACATAAACTTGCATGCACACAAACACATGCATACACACACCACACATACATACATACATACATATATATATAGCCACCATAGAGAGACATGGACATAGGCAGGGAGGTAGACCAATAGAGAGAAGTACTAAAATTGTCATTTAATTGTTATGATGTTTCAGTTGATAGAGCAACAGAGAGCAGTACTACTGAAGCTGATCCATTTCCTGGAGTAGTTCGTGTGATTAGTACTAGTTTGTATGAAGGGACATTGTTGCTGAATAAGACAACTATGCTTCCATTAAGAGAACGAAAGCTTCCAAGTGCTTTAAAATTGATATTTTTTAAAGTGTAAATTTAGTTTACTTTTACATTACTCATTTTGGACTGATAAATCCTTTATGTTTTTGTAGGTAATAATGCTTTCTTTGAACATCTTTTTCATATAACATTGAGACTGTTTGGACCCACCATACATAAAAGGTACGTAGTTTCATATCATTGCTACATAATTTTTATTTTCTTCTATTTATTATAATATATTAAAGTTATTGATCTAACAATCTATTTGTTTTTAAAAGGGTGGAATTTACAAGCTGGGGAATTAAAAAATCAGTTGATTGCATCCATTGAGGAGAAATTTGGGAAAAACATTTTTGACACTGGCCTACTTCTGAAAAGAGCAGCAAAGCATATAAAGACTGTGAGGGATCAATATAGAAGGGGTCTTAAGGATAACCCAAAGTACGACCATCCTCCTATGATTCCACCAATGGAGTGGAATGAAATAATAGAAGATGCAAAGGAGAAAAGGCTATGTGAAGATAGAGATAATGAAGCAGCACAGGGCAAAAAGAGGTATGTCATTATAGTATTAAGTACATTGTAATCATGCACTAATTATTGATATTTGTAAATATATAATCTAAGATGTTTGAAATTGTTCATAGATTGCAGGACAGATCTGTGGCTACAAAAGCGAGAATAGAAAAGGTTGGCCAACATAAACTTGGCTCTGGTGGCTATATGAATCTGCAGTCTCGACTTGTAAGCAGAGCAATGAATTTTTTATTTTTTTTAAATATAATGTTGCAAAAAGTTTTGTTTAATGAAACCATACATGGAAAATTGATGTTATCAAGAAAAAACCATAGGGCACATATTTCAATGTGGAGGTCACAGATGAAGATAGAAAAATTGCCTTGAAGGAAGGCTATAAAGTTGTGGTTGCACACCTACGTGAAGAATCTGTAAGCCTTGCCCAAGAATCCAGTGCACCAAATGATATCTCATAGGTAAATTGGTCAGATGAAAAGTAAATGAAATTAAATAGTTGAGAAGATTATTTTTTGGTATTAGTTTTAAATGTAAATTGACTACATAACAATGTGCATAACATTTTACTGCAACCTTCATATCCTACCATAGAACCTGCTCCTGACGAAGGCCATGATGTGCATTATAGTGGTGGAGGTATTAATTTTCTATTGGAAATTAATTATGCAATTATGAATACAATTTAACATCTTCGATTGGAATTTGACGTGTATCCTTTTTTTGAATATTTCAGAGCATGTTGAACATCATGTTGAAGGACTGGACCATGTTCCAAGTGTTCAACATGTTGACGCAGTGGCAGATCAAAATGTTAATGTACATGATGTGGCATTTTCAGGTAAGAAAAATGCATTTTATGTTGTACTCATACTTAATTACAAACTTGTAATAGTTAGAAAAAGAAAAAGAGTATGCCAATTTATCGCATTCACTTGTTCTTGCAACAGAGCCCCCTTTAGTGCAGCAACCTCCTGCTCCTCCAAAGAGAAGGAGCCATCGTAATTTGACATTACACGTGCCAGAAGAGGAGGAGAATGAAGCTCAAATTTGTTAAGTCTTCAAACACATATCCCACTTCTCTTTAACGAGACTGAAGTTTTTTCGCTTGTAATAGTCTCATTGCAGTCATCTTTTGGTTCCTTGAACATATAGTTCTTGCTTAGTTTAAATCCCAATTATTAGATATTTGTCAACATTGGAGTTAGTTTGGCATAGAAACCTGCATATTTTATTATATATATTTAGTCAACTAAAAGCAATGTAGAAAGCATTCACATAGTTGATGTCTAAAAAAAGAAAACAAGATGCATATACTATTTAGCATGGAAATCCTTGTAGGTGAATTGTGTGTGTATGTACACACACACACATGTATGTATGTATGTATGTATGTATATAACTTCAAACAAATGTGTAGACTCAATTAGCAAGAGACACCAACCTCAAATCCTGCAATGCAGAAGGAACTGACCTTTGAAATGTAAAGTGTTTATAATGTAGGTAGATTTGCCTTAGATCTCCTTCAAGGTCTTCAACAAATCTTCCTTGTACTTATGAATAATCCACCAAGATTTGAAATATTGTTTTTCAATAAATGCTCTAAACTTGGAATATACCTTCATAAAAATTCTGCCTTAGATCTGCTCATCATATTCAAAATAAGCCTTCGCATGTCTGTTCACTTAGGTCTGGTTTAGGTCTTCCACAAATTTGACTTATAATTATGCTCTTGAATCTCTTAAAATCTTCTTTGTATTCAAATGATATTTAATGAATTGATTGATACAAATTTCCGCATACTTGAATCCAAATATCATTGTCATTGTCAAACATAACACAGACATAAAATCATTTTGGTTATTCGCTTGTTATACAAGTTAGTCTTATCTTTTTAGTTTTCACAAGTCATGCACTTATGCATCTTTGGGATATCCACAAGCTATTAGAGATGTTTGGATGGTTCATGTCCTTATTTTTTTTGTGTTGTTTGTAGGGTTTTTGCCATGAAGTCTAAGGACAAACATGTTGGATGTTTGCGATAGACATGTCCACCTGTAAGAAAAGTATCAAATGTAGAAAAAATGCAAAGAAAAGCTTGTAAGGCCTAGTACAGCTCGTAAGGGTTTTAGGTTTCTTTGGAAGGGTTAGTGAAGTTATAAAACCTTTGAAAAGGTTAGTGAAATATATTAAAGGCATATATGATTGTAAGTTGTTGAAGTTGACACTTTGTGTCAACTAGACAACAAATTTTAGTTTATAACTAACTGGTAACAGTTAGATAGTTAGACAGTAGTGGTTGTTTACGATTGTTTGGTTATTTAGAAGGGATTTTTCAAGTGTTTGGGGGAGAAGTAGAGTTGGGGTGGTGAGACAAGGCATTGTGAAAAAATTATAATCAATAAAATAATCCTGTTCTCTGCAATTCAGTCTCTGTCCCATGGAATAGTGAGTTCCTATGATGTATCAAATGCATTTTGACTAATATTTAATGTGAGAACATTTTATTATTTTTGTTATCTTGTCCACGCATTCTTTTAATTTTCATTGCAAGTTGAGTAAGGAATAATAGACTGGTGCATTCAAACCAGTGACTGGTTAGGCACAGTCAACTGTACTTATTTTGAAGTTTCCAATGTAGATTCTCTCCTACCACATGTAGTCACTATTATTGGTGGGAGACAATGAGGTTGTGATAATTTATTTGTACTATATTAACCAAATGCAGGAGACTGGGAAAACTTGGTGCAAGTGCAATGTTGGATGGTAATTGCTGATGGAGGTTTAGCCTGGATTAGATACCAGTCTAATAGACAATGGATCATTTCATGTTTGAAGATGTTTGGGGGGTGTATCTGTTACCAAAAATGAGATAGTAGAGCACTGCTAGTGTTATGGTGGGCAAAATATGTCTTTCATTGTGATAGACTATTTCTAAGTCATCTGTGTTGTTTCTTGCTATTGTCCAGCAGTCTTTGTTTTCCTTGAGACCATGAACAAAATTAGCTACCATTTTTGCTAATGATAAACTTTTGACTTGAACAATGATAAAGTTTATTAGTAATCATTATAGTGGAACAACTTTTGACTTGTTCAAAAATTTTAGTCGAAGGTGTTGGAATCGATAGTGAACCCCAAGCTCCTAGAAATCACCTGCAACCAAAATGCATGTTACATTTGTGTCTAAGAGAGAATATGATCCAAAAATCATGCCTACTTTGGTGATTTGGCTATTATTGCAGCACTATAAAGTGTCTTATAGTGTTTCTCATTTTCTTAAATAATAGGCAATTAGTTCATGATTTCATCATATCTTATAGTGGAACAACTCCAAGAATCTTGGGTAAATTTCTTGCTATAAGACTTTCTTGTATAGGACACTCAATAATGTGGGCTAAGTGGTGGGCACAAAGAGGAACAAGAAAGGATCTGTACAAGTGCACGGTGCAGTAGAATTCAAAAATGAAATTATCTTAGTTTCATTCTGATTCTCCTCTATTACCCTCACATACATACACAACTCACTTCAATTCTTCAATGCTCTTAAACTTATACACATCCCTTATCAGCAGATCTGGTCATAATTCTCCTAAAATTTAAAAATATTCCTGGAAATAGCAGCTACCTAAGACTCAGGAATTAGATATAAATGAGTTGAGACTAGCATTCATAATTCTTGAACAGGATTGAAAATAATTTTGATTTTGTAAGATGATTTAATATGCAGCAGAAAAATTCATCCTTGTTTACTTCTAATTTATAGGACCAGTGCCTTATCCATTGGGCAAGAAATTGACTATTGGTAGGAGATCTAATTCAAATAACTTGTATAAGAATTAATCAACTGCAATCACCCATCTCCATTCTTATGCAATATCTCTTTTATGAACTCATAAACCCTACTGATTTACTAAAGCATTTATATAATTACTTGAATTAAAAGCAACAATAAAACTAGCATACAACCCATCCAGACTGCATTTAGCCAAATAAACCTTATTTAAATGACTGCAAAGTAAACAAACCCATAAACTAGAGACAGAAATTGATGATCCACAGATATAGTGTAAATACCCCTTTGTATTATCCTTTTCATATGACTAATACAATAACCAATAGAAAACCAATTGAATGCCCAGAATAGATTGCCATTTCTGTCATTTCAATTTGCTTATCAGAAAGTACAATGGAAGCAAACTCAAAACCTCTGCATACTATTGGACCGACTAAATATGTACTCTTCTTGAAAGAAACAAAAAATTGCACAAGTCTCAGACCATCACAATGCCTTGAAAACTCATTTATATAGCATGAGTTGCAACAAGAAAAGGGCAATTGTGATCTAACAAGTGTCCAAGGAACAAAGCATCATACAAAAGACAAAAAAAATCACAACAGAATGCTAGGCGTATCAAATATTCCTTCAGGTAGGCCCGTTCCAGTTTGTGTTGCAAATCATCAACTTTTGATTTGTCTCTCATTATTCCAACTCCTCAGAATACGTGGCTACCAAGCTGGCCAAAGAAGGATGATCTTGTGATACCTCCAAATTAGTTTCCTCCTACGGGTTCTCACTGCTTTCACCTTGAGCAGGCATTATTACCTTTTCCCCTTCTTCTTTTTTCAGTTCTGGTGCAGAGGTGTCAATAACTTGCACCTCACCTTCTAGTTTCTCATCATCATCTGAATTGTCCTCCTCTAACTACTTGTCCAACAAAAGATCTGCCATCTAAGTGTCAAATTGTATATCATCCGGCCAGCTGAACTGTAGGATATCATTTTTCTTTTTTAAAATATAACCAGCCTCCTTATCAAAACCAACAAATTCTTTCTTCAAAGAATCAAAAAATAATTGGACTTTAACCAATTCCTCTGTCATGGTGGCCCACTAGGCATGCCGCTTTTCATTAATAACTTTATTTAGCCTTATGCAGAAAAGGTCATCTAATTCTTTACTCCACTCTTCCTTATTTTTCAATTTCTTCTTTCTATCCAAGGCACAAGGAAATAGATCAAATTTTTGATTCTTGTACTTATTCAAATAAGAAACAATTTTTAGTTGCAGAGCAACTCTCCTGTTATCAAAATCTGACAGGTCATTAGCAATATCATACAATTTTTCAACATGGTCATGGGAAGACTTTATAACTGAATAACATAGAAGGGTGATTTCCTTTTCCCTTCTTCCCCATTTATTAACAATAGGCTTCAGGGTATTATCATGAGTTTTCAATTCCTCCCATATATCTATTACTTTTACCAACTGATCAAAGAATAAGGGCCACTCAATTTTGTCCGCTAAATACATTAGAGCCTTTCTAAGCTTATCCTCATACTACATATTTAACTCTACATGTAAGGCCCATAGTTTGCTCTTCTCTTCTTCAAATTCCTCAGCTGTATAATATTCAGGCCTTTGAGGTGTGTTTGCTATCTCTACAAGGGGGGTGGATTTAAAAGGTTCCACTGGAGGATGGGGGTATGTTATTCTTGGCCTTGTGGATTTCCCCACTGCCTTGCTTTCAAGTTCAATTCTCCTTTTTACCTCCCTATTATAGGCCTCAAGAAGTGTTTCATATTTATTTTGTAACTCGGACATAACCTGTTCCTCCTTCTTAGCAGTGGCCAACACAAACTTAGAAGAATCCACATTCCAATATGCTGCCTGTACATGTGAAGTGTCAGCAACCCTTCTTACAATTATATTTCCCATTAACCCAAACTCATCTGATTGTGATGGTGTGGCTCTAGATCCCTTTCTCAATGACCAACTGACCAATGCAGCTTGATCTTCAATGAATGAAGTGCCTTGGAAGTCTCTTCTATTTGGGTCTTGCAACTCCAATCTACTTGAAACAGAATTGAAAATTAATGCATTTGCAATATCCCAATTGGGCAATAATAAAATGTTAAATGCCTTTATCATTTTCCTCCCCTCCTCAGGACTTATATTCTACAATTCCTTCATCATTTCTTCTTTAATTTGGGTTTGCATCGAAGTTTCATCCATTTCTGGATGCTCTATTTTCATCTTTTTACATTTCTCCTCGAAAACGTTCATGTTTGTCCTCCATGCAAACTGCTAAAAAGCCCTTGATTTCAAAAAATTGTCATCAGTCAAAAATTGATGACTTTCTTGCTCTAATACAAGGTCCAACTCCCTGCCTCTATAATCAGCTATTGTTAGATCCAAACTTGGGAGAGGAAGTTCTGGAGGGTTACCCTCATCTAATTCTGCTTGAGTAATAAAAATATCTCCCTGTGATCCCATTTGTTCAACCTTTTCACTAGTGAGCTACTCTTCTCCAATCCTCAAAGGGGACTGGGTGGGTGAATATTCCTCATCTTGAGGCCTTTCTTCTGTCATTACCTTTTGCCTCTTAGGACTAGGCTCTTCAAGTCTCTCCTCTTGGGCTATACTGGTAGATCCTATTATTCGTTTGCCCTTGTCTATAGGAACCCTTTTATTCTAAATTATAGTATATCCGGGCCTCTTGTGTACAATTATTTTATCAGTTCTCACATTTGGACTGAAAGCCAACCTCCTCATGACCTCTCTGGCCTTATCAGGATATGAATCAATAAAAAATTGTTTCTTTTCATTCATGACCTCCATTATTTTAGGGAAGGTATTCATGAGCTTACTTATTTTGTCAGCCTCTATAATAGCATTATCCAAAGGATCATATTTATTATCAAAACAATGAATGAATTCTAAGACCCAGGAATAAACTCTCCATTTTTCCTTTTTAGTTTCCTGCTCCTGCAATGAGAATTCATTCCTTATAATATCCTCTGGATAATAAGAATCATGCTTGACTAGTCCCAACTTGATTCTATACCTCAACATCTGATTGAAAAATCCCTCAAAATTACAAAAATAGGGATGAGAGATAGCCATCATATACTGCTCCAAAATTTTATGCAAAAAGATCCATCCCCCTTTTGTAACCACAAACTGATGGGCCACTATGCAGGTAGGGAAAATTGACCCTAATTGCCTTTTCAACAAAAACATTTCTTCCACTCCCCCTAACTGCCATAAAACTTTAGCCATTCCCACCTTCAAAGGAACTTGGTAAGGAAAAACATGAGGGTTCCCCTTGAAACCATAGATTCTAAAAATAGTAGAAACAGGGTAGGGGATGATATCTCCCCAATTATGTGAAACTTTCAAGTCATGGGGGTTATCCATAGGCCTAATGAGACTCATTAGTACCCTAGGGATTCTGGGATTGTCACTCAATATGAGGCATCTCAATTTAGCAGCAAAATATCTATCAAATCTGACAAAACTATCATTACTTGCATCCCAGGTCATATTTGCACTCCACAACTGGACTGGCAGTATTTCCCCATTCTCCTCTCTGTTTAGTTCCATCTCATTACCAAAATATGTCACTCCTTTGAACAAAAACATATGCATTAATAGAGAGTAGTGACCAAAAGTTTTTTCCACCTTGCCCTTCACAATCCCAACTAAACCAATGTGAATTTCTTCAGCCAAAAAGGAAGCAAAATCAAAAATAACATCTACATCAAAGGAAGCAATCTGAACCATCACATACATGAAACCAATGGGCATAAATTCTTGCTCATCTTCACCAAAAACTCGGCATAAGGTCCTGTATATCTCTACGGCCTGGGAAGTGAAAAGACTCTTCTTAAAAGGCTCTCTAGAGGCTGTAGTAATTACTGGCAAAGTTCCTATTGTACCAATATGTTCCCTTAGTGCACCTCCCCTAATTACATCCTTCTTTGCTTTATATTCATTCTCTAATTCTAGCAGATTGATTTGCACATGGTAGTCTGATAATGGTTCCAGGTGAAAAACTTCTCTAATTTCTTCAGGAGTAATTGCGACCAAAGGCACACCATCCTTTCTTCTTACAACCCTAATGGCTTGGTCATAATTCTTAGTAGTGGCTTCAAGCAAATCATAATCCATGAAAACACTTGGGACTACTAACTTTCCCAAATCAAAATTCCAGACATTAGCATGCGGGGCAAACAACTTTCTTTCCGAAAACCACTTTTTAAACAAGATAAGGCCAGTTTGAGTAGTTGTTGCATCCCTAACCCAGTTCCCCTTGTCATATAGGCCATCACCAATTTTAAGCCTAGGGTTTAAGGAAATTAACTTTTTAACTTGTGCAAGTTGTACAGTAGATTCTGGGAGTAATTCTAATAAATCATCGTGGACATTCCTATCCATATAATTAATTTGCCCAGAGAATGGTTTCTTAGGAGGCATTTTGACAGTATTGAGAGAATTGGAATGCCACAGAGGTTATAATATGAGTACTTACTTGACTTTTTGAACTTGTTCTTCTCTGAACTTCTAAAATTTCTCTCAAACAACAGAAGAATAGTTTCACGTCTTTACTAGGCTTAACACGACACAATCAATCAGGCTCTTGTGCTCAGAAAATTTGCAATCTCTGTTCGCGTGGGACTCGAATTAATGAAAATCTCTGTGTTATTCTCTGTTTCTCCCACACGCGAAGCTTTCACTTATCATAAATGTGCCGAACAGAAAAATAGAGTGGCATCGCACTTTCTTTTTTAAACTTGTGTCGTTGATCCTTGAAAAATCCTATGATCTGGGAATTACAACTAAGCTAACTCAGCTTTCTTCTTAACACATTGGTAGTCAAGCCAATAAAACACCTCCACCTCTACCTTTCCTTCAAGGCTAGCACTTCAAACTAGGCCCATGCATGACTATGCACACATGTCATCAACTTGCTGACTCGTCATACATAATTCTCGAGCACCTTTCCACAGTGAGCTAGTGATGATCACTGATCTTATTTTAATCATGTGGTAGACAATTGAAACAACCTTTAAGAACACGATGGTGGGTCCATTGCTCATTAACTCAGTATACCTAATTTTTGCACATCTCTTTATAGCAAGTCAACGAGCATCGTCGATCCAGACTTGATCTTGTGGACAGCAATTTTACTTCAATAGTAGTGGGCCACACTCGCTAACTCACTATACTTAACTTTTGAACACTTCTTCATAGCGAGTCAACGCCACCCTTTGATCCCGGCTCGATCTCACGATCAGAAATCTTCGTACCTAGTACACAGGAAGTGGGTCCATGATATCATTGTCCATGATATGGGCCCTACAGATTTCTACCAAGCATTGGTCGAAAGTTTGACCAATGAATGGCAAAAAATGCGCTAACAATGCCAACATTTTTCGACCATTGTATTCATCAAAGTTTCGACCAACCTACTGGATGGTCAAATTTTTGACCAAAAAGTTTTCAACCAGTGCCATCTAATTTTTAGATTTCTACCAAGCATTGGTCGAAAGTTTGACCAATGAATGGAAAAAAATGGTTCAACAAGCTGGACATTTTTCGACCAATGTATTGGTTGAAATTTTGACCATCCAGTATGTTCATGGAATTTTCGACCAAAAAATTATCGACCAATTCATTGGTCAAATTTGGTCGAAGATTAGTCAAAAAATGGGTCAAAATTTCAACCAATAAAGGTCAAAAAATGAGCCCAAATGTACTAGTGCTAGGGTGATTGATGATATTTGTGATGTTTTGGAGACTAAGATTTCAAAGAAGATTGAAGCAGATTTCATATATGAGATGAAGTTGATGAAAAATGAGATCATGAGAGTTGTAGCTAGTGTACCTAGGAATGTGGGTATTGAAGATGGTTATGAGGAAGTTTTTGAAGACTTTGGAGCTCTTGGATCTAGTAGTGAAGATAGAGTTGACCATGTGGAAAGATCTATGGATGAAAGAGATGGTTGGTTGGATAGATCTGACGCTTGATTGAAGTTGAAGCATAAGATGGATGTTTCTAATTTATTAGGTACTTTGAATCTTAAAGACCTGATTGATTGGATTGGTGAATTGGAAGACTACTTTGAGTTAGATGATATTAGAGATCTTCTTAGAGTGAGGTTGGCACAAACTAAGTTGAAAGGACATGTTTCTCTTTGGTAGAAATAATTGCTAAGAAATAGATAAGAGGAAGGTGAAATGAAGACTACTAGTTGGAGATTGATGATGAGTAAGTTGAAATCTAAGTTCATTCATGTTGATTATGAACTTGATTTGTTAAGAGATTGTGGAATCTAAAATAGAAGGATATTTCTGTGGTGGATTATATCGAGGAGTTCTACAAGTTGGATATTTGGTCTAGGCATAGAAAAAATTCTAAGGAAAATGTATCCTAGTACATTAACGGTTTGAGATTCAATATTCAAGATGAGGTTGGTATGCTAGAAATTGATTCGGTCATGGATGCTTATCAGTATGCTCTAAAGGCATAAGGTAAGTTGAAAAGAAGACATCAAGTTAGTTCATGAGGGAAGGAGAAGTAGGATTACTTGAAAAAGGATATACCAAATGCAGGAGGTGAACTAAAGCCTATTGAGAAAAAGAGAAAGAGAGGTAGAGGTGAATTTAAGGGTACTTGTTTTCATTGTAGAGAGTAAGGTCATAGATCTTTTGAATTTTCCCAAAATTTTGGTGATAGGAGAGTTTTTGTGGTAAATAAGAATTTGGACTCAGTCAATGAACCCGAGGAGGAAGGGGAGAATTTGTTGGCTTAGTGAGTATTATTTGGTAAAAGGGTGTTGTTGTGATGTGAAGCCCAATCAGACATAGAGGTTTATTCAGAGCAGTTTTCCCACAGATTATTTCTACAGGGGTTTAGGGGAAGCACCCCCAAGATGGAGTTAAGTGGAAGTGCCCCAGGTGTGTTCCATGTTGTAGTATAGGGTGGGGTCGAGGGGCAATGCCCCAGAGAGGTTTTGGGGGGGTAGCCTCTCCAAACCAAAGAATGACCCTATTATTGTAAAGGGCATCAGTTGTTATTTTTCTATGGGACAACTTATTCTAGCCCTAATTTTTTAAATTTTAAAAAGCTTGAATAAAATGGCTTAGAGTTAGGGATTTCATAATGTATGATGATATTGTAGCTTCTTGCGGTAGTATTGAGCTATAAGGGATTGTGGATTGCAATCATTGGATAATAATAATATTGGACTTATTGTTGGTGGATGTAGCCCAGGGATTGGGTGAACCACATTAAATCCTAGTGTCTTGTGTTCTCTTCTATGCAATTTATTATTTTCTGATATTGGTTATATTTGCATGTAATTGTTATTTATGTTTGTGGTTAATCCTAATAGGTACTAGAACCCGGTCATAGGAGTAATTTATTCAGGACTCATTGTAAGTCTACTAGTAAAATTTGTAATGTTGTTCTGGATGGTGGTAGTACTGATAACCTTTTTGCTGAGGAGATGGTTTAGAAACTTTGTTTGAAGCCAGTGAGATATCCTCGTCCTTATAGGATTGGCTAGTTACAAGATGAACATGCTTTGGAAGTAAGGCGACAGTGTCTTGTTAATTTTTAGATTGGACATTATGTTGATCAAGTGTTGTGTGATGTTGTGGTCATGAGTAGTTGTCACATAGTACTTGGTAGACCTTGGTAGTATCATTGCAGGGCTATGCATGAATTTTTCAAGAATGTGTTTATAGTTGAGAAAGGTGGTAGGAAGTTTTCATTGATTCCTTTGTAGAATGAGGAACTTGGTAGAAGGAACCTAAGTTTTGGTAACTAAGTTGAACTGAAGGATTGTAAGAAGGTTAGAGATCAACATAGAAAATAGACATGTGGTACACTACAAAAGGACATGAAGAAGCAGAGAAAATAGTTGATTGTTTCTTGAAGTGGTTGACAAAAGTGAATAAAAGAAAGAGTGTATAAGTTGAGGACTTGGAGACTATGTATGTGAAGAACCAATTCAAGGTTTATGTGTTGAATCCTACAAGATGTTCTTCCAGCCTCTAAGAACATCTTTTTGCACATGAGGTAGTTTGCAATCCTGCATGTTGCAGTGATTTGAACTTTGGAGTTGGAGAACTCATTCAAAGTAGGCATGTTTCTCAGTCATTATTGGGATAGTTCCTAGTTGTAGTGTGAACTGAAGTACTTGGTCACTAAAGGAGCTTGGTGAAGCTTCTGGTGCTTAGTCCTCCTTGGTGTGTAGTGTTGACCAAGGAACTCAACAACTGA
This sequence comes from Cupressus sempervirens, assembly GCA_028749045.1. Classification (NCBI taxonomy): domain Eukaryota; kingdom Viridiplantae; phylum Streptophyta; class Pinopsida; order Cupressales; family Cupressaceae; genus Cupressus; species Cupressus sempervirens. The sequence continues at coordinate 353,783,983 of CM053787.1, read as the reverse complement.
AGGAGCTCAGCAATGCTTATGGGAGATCGGTCATCATGCTTTCTCGGCAATGCTTGGCTTGCTTGATATTTTTGCTAATGCTAGGTAATTTGGTTTTTTGAATGGTATTCTTGCATACTTGATTAGGCAACTGTGTAGCATATGATCGTGGCATGGATTAATTGTAGGAATGTGTGTAGACCTATTTAGGTCTTGGTGATTTATCATATGTGTATTTAATGTCTGTTGTAAGCTGACTTATGGAATATTAGGTTTATCATGGTTCTAGATGATTCTATTGACAATAGGTTGACTTGTAGCCATGCAAGTATTTAAGAACAGCTTGGGTAGAGTTGTAGGATAATTCAGTCAAAGAGTTGGAGAGCATATATTCGAGTTTAGAATCTAGAGTTGTGAATTTGTGAGAAGAGCTAGTAGTTGTGGCCTATGAAACAAGGAGATTTCTTGGTGGCTTGTGAGCATAGGTTTAGATCTTTCTTGGTGTTTCTATGTTTTTTTTTTTTTTTTTTTGTGTTACAAATCTTGACTAGCTAGGGTTTGGTTTGGATCTTGAGGGATCTTGTAGAACTATTACTTGCTTTGTATTTGATCATAATTGGGAAGGCCATATAGCCTGACACATTGCATGTAATCAGTTGTTTTATGAATGAAGACTTAAGTTTGGTATCAAATCTTGTATTTTTTGTTGTGTTTTTTTTGTGTTGTTATTGTTGGGAACTAGATCACCTCTTTTGGGTGTTCATCTGATTCTACACTACATCAGTGACATACAAAATCTTATTTATTTCTATGTGTAGGTCAAAATAATGTTTAATTTTCTTAATTATGGAAGTTGAATTACTCAACATAACTAGACCATTATGTTGTCAACTTTGACTTTACCTTTTGATGTTTTGAATTTGATGTATTTTGGCCTATGTAGTAAGGAAAATAAAAAATGGTGTTTACAGTAGGTGTTAAAGTTGATGGAGAAATAGTGAATCAAGTGAAATGGGATTTTGCATCCAGTGGAAAACCAAGATGTATTTTACTCATCACTTCATCCTCTTTCTCTTTCTCTACCTCTATCTACTAAAATTGTATTCATAAGTATTGTAGAAAATATTTCCTCAATCATGCTACCAATGTTTGAAAAAACAAGGATGCATTGTGTCTATTTCCTACTAATATATAGTTAGGTTGTAGTCCAAGTACTAAGTATTATTGTTGCATGAGACATACACTTAGTTTTATAATTGGGCCATCAGGCCTTACAAAGTTTGTGATATGGTTTAATTATCTCCTTTCGACTCTATAAGTCTAGTGGTTGTATCGAGTATTGACAAGTCAATATTTTGGTGTAACAAAAACCCTATCTTATACCAAGTGGTACTTGAGCTTGGTCACAGGTTTGAATCCACACAAGCCATAATGAATGATGCTAGGAGGGGGATTATTGGCAATTGTTTAGCATCCCTTGTGGTACATAGCTTATTTTCCTCTTATAGATTCTACAAGTCTAGTGGTTGTATCGAGCATTGGCAGGTTGATCTTTGGTGCAATGACAACCCTAGCTTGTAACACTAAAAGCACTAGCAACAAAGTTTTCAACAAGATATTAGTTATAAGTCTATCGGTCCATAAATAATATTATAATGTAGAATTTTGAATATGTTAAAGCGATAGTGATATCATCATAGACAATAAGTATAAAAGTACTAAAATTATTTGCTTCATGTAAATATTATGATCAATTAACAAAGATAAATTAAACAAAATTAAAAGAAAAATAAAAGGCTTAAATGAATGATAAACTCTAGATTAGCAAGATAAGAAATAGGAATCCCTCCACTAGTCCTACATGCAACATCATGTATGTGTGCCACTTATCCTTCATGCAAATTATAAATTCTTACATGAAACTAGAAAATTAAATACTAATTATAGAATAACAAATATTATAGGACAACATTAATCAACCTAAGCTATATATCAAGTTTCACATATTATTATTCTTGTATTGCAACTATTATTTTTATCAAACTTGAGATCAAATATGTATATGCAATAAGACACACTTTTGTAAGTGATAATGGCCAGAAATGAAATTGTATTCTATTTACCTATTTTGAATTGTAATATTTTAAGTTTTTCAAATAAATATTTATATATTTAATATAATAAAATATAAAGAAAAAAAAAACTTAATCCTTAATTAAGTTTCCTTTTTACTACATCTATAAATTTAATTAAAGTTCTTATGATCTTTGGAGGATAGTGAAATGCCAAAGTGGTGCAAATAAAAAATGATAATGTCAGAGCTTGTGTTGTTGACATTATAGTCAAGTTTTCTATTAGTGACACACACTTACTTAGGTAGTTGGTATCTACTGAACGTATTATAAAATTAATAGTATTAACCAAGCACTTTAGACTTTATTGAGTTCTACAGTTGCTACTAAGTTCAAGGAACAGTATTCAGTTTGCACCAAGTAGTCTCCAGCAGGATGGTGATTAGTAGTGTAAACCAAGCTTCATAAGGTTTACTAAGTTCTTCAATACAAACCAAGTTGTACAATGCTTACTAAGTTTTTAGTTACAATGGTGTGAATCCAGCGTTGACCAAGCTACTCAATGTTAACCAAGTGATTCAGTTTATACTAAGCTCGTTGTGATAGCATTGACCGAGTTGTGCAGTGTGAATCAAGTGATTCAGTTTATATGTTGAGTTTCACAGTATTCATCAAGTCACCAGTGTAGACAGAGTTCAAACTACTTAGAATTGATCATTATGGACCATGCTTCTACATCTATCAAATGCATGACAATGCTGAGCATTGACAGTGGATGTTGAGTATCAAAACCTCACCCAGCTAGTCTTTAGAACTCGAGTTCCTGTAGTTGGGCTAACTTTGTGTATTTATTTAAACTTGTATTATAGCCAACTTTTTTGAATTATAATTTGCATTGGTACATATGTAGTTTTTTGTATCAAATCCAAAAAATATAGATATATAGAATGTAACTAGCAGAGAAGAGTAGAAATGCAAAATACAAAGGCTACAATAGTATAAGGAGCAGCAAAGATTTATCTATCACAACAAGGTGATCATTACACTCAAAGGAATCTCATTTAGCAATCCAAGTTGTAGATCATACATTGTTTCATCCTAATAGGTGGATCAATTAAATCCTTTCACAAGGTATACTTAACAATCTTTTGTAAATCTCTTTACCAAGTGCATACTTCATTGTATGTTTGTAAATCCTTTTTCAAGTTGGACCTAGCAGTCCTTATTGCTCCTAACAAGGCAGATCATCAAAAGTGATCATTGTAAGCCTTAATAGGCCAACTTTATACTACAGTACTAAAGCTTGTAGGTATCATCCCCACCCTAATTTTACTTTCTATTTGGAAGGTTTTTGGTTCACCATATTGTGTGTCAAAGTTTTATGAATGTTTTAATGCTTTTATTTTTTTATGCATGCAATTAGATCAGAATTCACATGAAGTATTAATTGTTAATAAAGGATTAATTTTTATTGGTTAGTGATTCACCCCTCCCCTCTCAATAACTTATCCTATAATATATATTTCCAACATGTGTGTCTAAATGTAGATTAGATGAGCAGGAACTCTATGACTTGAATCTCACTCATTGTTTGGATTAGGTCACTAGTTCATAGTGCTAGGGGTTAGTTGGATCTTAGGTTGTAATGTTCTCATTTACATGACACTTGCATACATAGATCATACACAAGAATAATCTCACACATGGCACATTGGTATGTTGTTATGCATACAGATTGATGTAGGTGGTAGTGAACGGTTGTATGAAAGAATGAACTAGGTATACAGTGTCAAAATGGAAATGGGAGGTGTACAAGGATCATATTGTCTATACAATCTGTAGATTATGTATGATAGAGAATATTGTCATACAGAGGAGTATATAGGCCATACAATGGCAAGATGCAAGATGTCATATGGTGGAGAAAGAAAAACTACTTAGAGGAGAGATTTGAAGAATGTTTTATGGTGGAGTATGGCATCCATACAAGGGTTCGTAGGGAGCTTGGTTGTAGGCTAAGGGGGAATACTTCAAATTTCATCCTTGTTATTTCAATCTTTTGAATGCTCACCACTGCAAGAAATATGCCAATATCAAATGTGCAGAAGAGAAATATTGAATTCTTTTATGAAAAAGTAATCTTAAATTTAAATGCAAGTGATACACTACAAAGTACTAAACATACTCCAAAAACAAAAAAGATTATCAAAAATGCTGGTTGCAAACAATGATGTGTTCATATTTCCAAATCCAAGCAAAGTAACAAGTAGAATAGAGTAGGTTAGAGATCCTACCAAAATCGCAATAACCCAAATAGGGAAGATCTTTCACTTTTGAAATGACAATAACTAGAACTCCTAATGAAAGTTGCAATACAATAAAATAATTAAATTCACATGTCTACAAAATCCAACCTAATAAAATCATATGCTTTATTTGAGGAAAACTCACAAGGGAGAAACAATGTGTTGATACATGACATGAAAAATACATACTAAAATATAAAATAGAAATGGGTCCGAAATATATTAAATTGACCAATCTCATACAAAGTTTGAATAATTTAATCCATCTTATGATGGGAATATTATAGTCCTCCCATCTCAAAAATTGCTTATCCTTAATAAATTACTACATCAAGTGCTTTAAAATTTGTTGGCCCTCCCAAGTTGTGTCGTTGAGTGGTAGATTTTTCTAACATACTAGGAACTCCTTGATGGTATAGTTTCCTCTCTCACACATCAAGGATCTTGGAAAGTTCCAAAACAATTTTCCCTTCTTCATTTAGAGGTGGCAAGTTAGTCAATATGATGATGTTTTGTCCCACAACTTTATTTATGCAAGATATGTGGAAGACATTGTGGATATGGCTTCCCTCTGACAACTCAAGTTTGTAGGTGACTTGCCCTATGCGTCTGGCCACATGATGAATATTGCAAAAATATGACCTTAAATTTTCCTTGCACCTACTTTTAAGAATGACTATTTGTATGAATGTATTCAAAGATATACCAAGTCACCCACCTCAAAGATTATCTTAATTAAATGCCTGTCAACATACATCTTTTGTTGGTTTTGTCCTTGCTGGAGATTTTCTTTTAGAAATATTTTAAAAAATTGTCCTTCCTATAGTCATTCCTTTTCCCTCGACCTGCAACTATCTCTCAAAACCATGTCCACAAATGAGGGAGGTACATATACATAAATTTCTTTGAAAGGATACATCCCAATTAACATCTAGGAAGTGGTGTGGTAGAAGGACTCCCTAGATGTATCTATTTAACCCATACCCTTTGTTATACTAAGGCATAGTTTTGGAGCTATCCTTCTAGCCACTTGTTCGTATTTTTTATTTATCAGTTAGTCTAGATTGATAGGTGGTACATGGTGGCAATTCTATCTCTACTAGCAAAAATAATTATGTCCAAAAAGTGCAAAGAAAATGATTGCCCATGTCTCTTACTATGTTTCATGGCAAACTGTGTAGGCATAAAGCCTTCCTAAAATACTATTTTGTCACCTATGGAGCATGGAACTCAGTAGATATGGTGAAGGAATGTGCATATTTTTTCAACCTAACAACCACTAGAAAAATGGAATCTTTGTCATTTAACTTTAATAGTCTTGTCAAAAAGTTCATGGAAATACTATCCCACTTTTGTCTAGGTATTGGCAATGGTTGTAACAAACATGCTAGTAATGTGTGTTTGGATTTTTTTAACACATCACACATTTCTAGACATACTACAAGACATTATTCTAAAGTCCCTTCCATGAAAATCTCTCCCTAGTTTCTTTGTAGATCTTGAGGAATCCTAGGTGTCCAACCAATGACAAGGTGTGCATTTCCTTCAAAACTTTCTATTTCATTATGGATTTAAGTACCAAGTAGATATTATCCTTGTAGTAGATGATGCCATCAACTAACCTATATTGGTCATCTTGAATGTCATCATCCATTAACTTACATGCAAAATTATTCTTGGAGTATTCCTCCAACAAGTATGCCTTCCAATTGGTCAAAATTTGGGATAATGAACAACAATTTTGCCTACATAATTTTGAGGACTTCTTTCAAATGCCTAAAATTTTATTTGCATGTTTTCTTGTGAATGATGTTATCATCAAAAAATACCAACAAGAACTTACACAATTATTTGTTGGACTATGCCATGCAACTTGTCGAGAAATTCATCAATATTGGGAATGGGATATCTTTTTTTACTATATTTTTTTTCAACACACAATAATCCACATACATGTATAAATCATCCCATATTTCTTTTTAACTAGAACTACTAATGATTAAAAGGGGCTAGAACTAGATTAGATCCACCCCTTGTCAGGTAGCTCTTGAATTATCTTTTCAATCTCATCTTTAAGCTTCTTGAGATGACAATATGGTGTGGTGATAACAAGATTGGCACTAGCTTCCAATTTGATAATATTCTTGAAATCCAGAGTAGGGGTATTCCAGGTGGAATATTAGAAGAAAAAAAACCTATTATGTTTGTCCAAAATGACTTGAATCTCATCATCTTAGTGGTATAGTTGTTGTCCACTTTTTAGGTTCTATCAAAATGAAGCAATGTGTTACCCAAGAAGTATCTTCATGTTAAAAGATTGCATCTATCCATTAAGAAAAAACCTCATTTGGTTCGTCATTCACCATCCCTCCTAGGACAACCTTATTTCCATAAAATATAAAGGAGAAATATATTCAATTGAAGCTTTGTGTGTACTCATCCATATTTTCCATGCATTGGATGCCCAAAATGACCTCCATGTCATCCAAGTCCACTAGAAATAAATCCTCTGTCATTGTGTGATTTCTCATGGTAATGCTTGGTTGGGAGACCAAGTGGGTGCATGATAAGAGAGTTACTCCTATCACCTTGACTTTGAATCCTATCTGTGCATCTATAGATAAACCTCACCACTTCACAAGTGATGAGTTTATGAAATTAAGTGTATCTTTGTTGTCTAGCATTACTATAACTCTCTATCCTTGTTGGGTTCCCTGTACCCTAGAAAGTATACACCTTAGGATACCAACAAGGGCGATTGTACCTCTACATCATACTAGTGTAGAGATCCTTTTGGTATGGTTAAGATGACCTCCTTGGGAACCTCCTATCAAATACCCCCTTTAGGTACCAAATCCTCATGTTCCTCCTCATCATTTGGCATGACCTCAATATAGTGTATTTTCCCTTTTCCTAAGCATCTATACCTAGGTTCCCATGACTCTTTTTTGGTGATCCTCCTAAGTTTCTTTCTAGTAGCTTCATCCAACAAATGCCTCTTTGGAGGGTTTTTTCCCCTTCAGAGCCAACAATTGTTTGGTGTGTGAATAACTCTAAGAAGATGAGGTTGATGAGGATTTTATGCTTTGAGACTTCTTGATTACCTAAGAGAGTTTTTTGTGATTGAACCCCTTTACCCATCCCTTCAGTGGATTTTTTAGGCCATTCATGAATAGCACAATTCACCATCTCTCTGAGATGTTGGTGACTAGTACAAAGAGTCTTTGAAAATCATTGATGTAACTGTCAAGTGACCCAAATTGGCTTAGTTGTGTCGATTCTTTAAAATTGAGTTCTTAATTTGTTCTATCAAACTGATCTATAAATCTTTACATATACTTAGCATAAGTATTCACTTAGTCATGTCTTAGAGTAACCATACTACAATACCACGATTTATGAAAAACTCCTTCTAGATGGAGTGCAATGAATTTAATTTATTCTTCTTTGGGCATTGAATTGAGTTGGAAGTAGTTATCAACTTTCATTATCCATCTCTATGAAGAGATTGATTCAGATCCATCAAACATAGAAGACAAATTTACATTGCTTGGTTTCCTTTTTAGATTGTCATTAAAATAACTACAATTTTGATCACTTGAGCACCTCATTCATAATTTGACATAATCTTTTAAGATATATCTCCTTCCATATTTTCATTCCTCCAATATTCTCATAACTATTCTTACATTTATTTAAATTTTGGTTCTAGAACTTTGTGAGGTGCTTCCATTTGTGAAGATAAAGTTGGTATGGAGGATTGAGAATGAGTCATATGAGGATTTTCCTTCCCTATAGCTACATCATCATGGTGTCCATTATGTTCTTTGGATATTTTGCATTCAACCAATTTTTATAGCATTTCCTCCATGATTATTGGGTGTCGTTAATTTTTATCTGATTCCTAGTAACCTCTCTCAACAATGACATGACTTTGATAGTGGGATCTTGTGAATCTCCCATTCTAGAAACTGAATGGCATCACTATTATTTCTAGTTATAAAATTTTATTCAATTTTCACATGATGGTAGGATCGCTAGCTCTGATATTGTTGTAATATTCTAGGTTATGTTGGCACTGGCACATATAGATCCTACACAAGAATTATCTCACACATAACATATTGGTATGCTATTATGCATACAAACTGATGTAAAAAAATAGATTGGCTCATACAAGGTAGGTTTTTAGTGGTAGTGAATGACCATATAGAAGAATGAGTTGAGCGTGTAGTGTCAAAATTGTAGTGTGGGGTTTATGGGGATCACATTGTCCGTATGATGTGCAAAGTTTGTATGGTAGAGAAGATATTATTGTATGGCATTTTATGATAGGATGTCATATAGAGGAGTAGGTAAGTCAAATGGTTGTGAGATGTAGGATGTCATACGATAGAAAAAAATAAACCATACAAAGGAGAGATTTATAGGATGTCATATGGTAGAGTAAGGAAGTTGTATGAGGGTTGGTAGGAAGCTTGGCCATATAGTGAGGGGGAATACTGCACATGTCATCATTGATGTGTCAATCTTAAAAATTATTGCCAATATAGGAAATACGCCAATGTCAAATATTCACTGAGGGATTATCAAATTCTTTAATGACAATGTAATCTTAATTCAAATGTAGAGTGATACACCACAAAGTATTGAACATATGTCAAACATATGAAATATTATTAGAAATTATAGTTGTAAATAATGATGGTGCTCAGACTTCCTAGATCTAAGAAAAGTAACCCACAAGTGAAATAGGGCAGGTGTGAGATCCTACCAAAATTGCAATAATCCAAATAGGGAAGATCTTTCACTTGCAAAATGGTGATAGTTATAACTCCCAATAGAATTTTTAATAAAATAAAATAATTCAAGTCATGTACCTACAACATCCAACCTGAAAAGCATATATATCACATCAAAGGAAAACTCTTAAGGGAGAAACACTATGCCAACACATGATATGACAAACATATACTATAAAATATAGTAGAAATGGGCCCAAGACATACTAAATCAATTCATTCCACAATTTGTTTTTAATATTTCGCCAATAGTCTTTCCCTATGAGGTTGCTTGCAACCAAATTTTGACTGACATTGAAAGATGACTACCGATAAATGGTTTTAGTCAGCTTGTAAATGATTTAAAGATGATATTTATGTGTTATTGAAAATTTGTATGTAAATTCAATTTATGGTTTTGATATAATATGCAATGATGGAGATGAACTCCACAGAATTAGAAATTGAATGCCACCAAATCTTCTTACATTTCCCTCATATCTTTAAATTGTTGTGCTGGCCAATTTGACAAAGAAACTACTCAATTTATTATTAATTTAGGTTGTCACTTGTTGAAAAAAATTACATTCTTCAAATATAATAGTTTGGTATAAGAATTCAATCATCTCCATATTTATATTCAAGTATAGAGATAGTGCGGAGTGATGAGTGAGCCAAAACCTTTTTGTGCATGCATTAATGTTAAAAATTTAATCTAGATATTATTTCAAATCTCCAACAACAATCTTTCTTTACTTAAGTATTTATAATGATTTAGTTTGGATTTAGGAGATTTATTAATATAATCAAGTATGAGGATCCATGATTTGATAGTAACGTGTTTGCATTGCATATGGGGTCATTAAATAGTGATCCATTTTTTGTCCATATCTACACCATCCACAATCAAATACAAATCATCAACATACACTTACAGCTTTAGGTTCACATCTTCCTCTTCTATTTTTATGTTTTCCTGCATTTTTAGAAGCAGTGCATCTTCCTCTTCTATTTTTTTTCTCCATTCTCAGAAGAAGCACTTTGTGCTTTTTGTATTGCAAGAATAATTTTATGTCAAATGTAAAATAAAAACAATAGCATTTTCTGCTCTACATTTTCTTGTTGAAATTTAAGGGTAGTAAATATGAATTTGTTTTTCTCTTTATAATACACTCTGTGATATTCTTATTCTTTGCATAAAACTTAGGAGTTCCTTACCATTTTAATTTTCCTATTGTAGATTAACTTGTATTTACTACTATAGAATATTATTCAATGTGCTCATGGTTATTCCAAGATTTCCCTTCCCATCTGATTACCATCTTTCTTTAATCCCCTTCTTCTCTATGCACTACAGTAAAATTTGTGTAAGCTTACACTTATAGTCAATTTCTCTACTAGTCATGACACCCATTTTTTATTTTCTTAGCCTAGCAAAATACATTTGCATGATTGTGTTCTATGTTCTATTGGGTGTTGTGGATTGTGTTCTATGTGCTATTAGATGCTTATAGGCTTGAGAAGGAAGCCACAATGCTAGAAAATAGTTCTCCATTTCTATTATTTATAGGAGGCATAGGAACATATGGTAATTCTTATTTGACCTCTATATCATGTAGTTCAAAGAAACATGAATAATGGTGAGTCACTTGAAAGGCCTAGTAAGAATCCTCATATTCTTGTTAAATACTTCAGCATTCTTGCCTTTTAAATAAACCATAATGTTTCAGTTGAAAGAGATAGCCAGAAGAGATTATATATTTTTCCACTATCTTTCACACTTCTAGTATGAATTTCCAACCAAGAGTTCCAATTTTTTAAATCTCATTTATATAAAGACATTATAGAAAGTATTCCATATTTTCTTCAAAAAATAAAATGTGTCTGATAGACTCAGCTTTGTGTTGATATGGCATAGTTTAGTATCACCATGTTGCACCTTCTATGAGAGCCTTTATAATAATACTAACCACTTGAAGCAGTGCCTTTGTAGGCTCATAAACATTTGGAACAAAGCATCTTGAATTTTTTTCCCAACTCTTACAGTGAGTCTGGATATTTGAACACTTATTAGTATAATCAGCATTACTAGATTTGTTAGCTAGACATCTCTACCTTTAATCTTAAAGTAAGCTTATTGATTTTAGATATTTATAAATTTAATTTTTAATCAAATGAGTGTTATCTATCCATTTCAATTCATCATAATGTTCCTTTCCATAAAGATAGCAAACAAGAAAACTAAAATTCTTTCAAGATTCTCATAACAAAAATATCTAACCTCCAATTAGGAGGGGTAATATGTTTAGCATTGCTAAGAGATGGAAAATCAATTAACTAGCCATTTTTAAAAATATCGTGTTCCCTAGTAGTGACTTGACTAATTGCAGGTGAAATATATCCTTTGACATTGTTAAGTAATGGGCTTTAGATTGCACTAGGGCAAGGAGAACTTTACATTTATAATTGAATGGTTAATTTGCAAAGCTATATAAATATGTTAGAAGTAAAGTGACTCCTTTTAGATTCATGCTACAGTGCAACTTATTTGCACCTCTAGAATTCGTATAAATAAGGATACAAATTTGAGCAATGGTTTGTTTGCAAAGCTATATAAATATGTTACAAGTGAAGAAATAGTAAGGCACACAACTTGTTTGATAGAAAGCCTAATGAAAACTTGACTTCATGAATTGCGATCATTTTAGAATATGCAATGCATGGTTATAGAAAGGATGGAAATGAGTTTTAATTTCTTATAGCCTAATAATTATTTTAAAGTAGATAGATTTACATGCAACACAGGGCTTGAATTTTAAGTATTTAACTTTGTTGGAGACGTGAGGGAATTTTATATATATATATATATATATATATATATATATATATATATATATATAATTGATGACCAATAAAATGCAATAGTGTTTCACTAATAACCATAGGGGATTAACACTAGATCAATTCAATCCAACTGATGCTACAATATTAACACTATATTGTTTCTTAAGGTAATATGTATTTTTCTTTGATTTGAGTTTGGTTGTCATCATAAAAATTCACTTATATAAGTTCATGTACATATAATTTTATTAAATAGTCAATATTCTTTGTGATTTACAATAAGTTTTATCATGGATTTGAATGTCTGATGATTCTATGGAATATCTATGTGCAAACTTAAACCTAGAAGTTGTAGTGATATAACCAATTTCTTGGAAATTTTAGGGAATGCATACTTTTTTCTAATATTCTTTTTTTATCTTTGCTAGAGTAAACTATTGGGAATATCTTCTTTGGGTCGTATATCATATTCAAAATTTTGTATTATTTTTCTCTTATTTCTCTTTTACTTGGCTTCTTTGGGTCTCTTTGATTTCTCATTTTCTTTGGAAAATGTTATAAGTGATACACTCATAAGTGCATTCTCATCCATATCTTCCTTCACCAAACTATTAATATCCTAACTAAGATGACTTTCCAAAAATAACTACAATAATGAACTAGGTGCAGTAGGTATAGAAACAAGTTAGTTTGGTGGTGTGCTTATAAAGATAATGTTCATGTTTTGCATCAATGGTTATACTAATAAATGCCCTTTTTGTAGGATAAATAATGGCATCATCATCTTCCTAAGGTAAGGCTTCTTCACCACAACTTGTGACTTACAAATAATAAGGGAAGTCGATTCTATCAAATATTGTAGAGAGACATGTGAAAATTAAAGACACTAAATTGGGAAATCTGGAATTAGGATGAGTTCTTACAGAAATGTCAATGCTCACTGACTAGATCAAAGATGTGCATGCTAATTATTATTTGTGGTTTGGTTCCTAAAACTTCCATTTCATGACTATCTAGTCATCAAATTTAATCATTACCTTGACACATCATTACATGCGTGATGAGAAGGTAGTGAAGAATATGGTTGGAAATGTAGTTTTGGACATCAAGCTTGATGAAGTAGAGAGAATGTTAAACATTCCCAAAGGGCACACCTTTTTGATAATCACAAGAGAAAGTGAAACAAAATGGTATGAAGACAATTCCAAGGAAGGAAACAAGTCAATCATGGAGAAGTACATCTTGATTAGACCTCTCAGAGGAAACAAAATTGAGAAAGTTGATATGACAAGAGGTTACATTATCAATGACATTGGGTATGCTATTGTGATTTTTAGTTATAAAATGGTAAAACCATCAAGGAGGATGCTAGAGCCCTAGATCATTTATTTAATAGAGAAGATCATGACAAGGAAGAACAAGATTGACTGGGCTATGTTGATTAGTGACAAATTACATGATTAGTTGGTGATGGTCAAGGAAGATCCATGTTTCTATGTGACCTCCTACATTGTCTATTTTCTTTCTATAAGGGATAAATAACTTGCCTTTTCATGGAGAGCATTCCAAGATGGGGCAATAATATGGACTCATATGATGTACCCACGATTGGTAAAGAAATTTTTATCAAATATGACCCCAGATTTCCAAATTGTCAATGATGACTTCATTTTTGCTATAATCATATATATTGAAGGTGGCATTTCTAAGAGGTTGTTAGTCAAAGATGTGACATGAGTTATCCAACTGATTGCCTACTTCATTCAATATAGGACATTCACATACATTCAAGATTCTAGAAGCACTATCTACACCAAGAAGTTTCCAAGGTACCTATCTAATTACTTGATATTAATGGAGGTAGGAAGACATCTTGAGACCACATGTGATCTATTTAAGACCATTAAAAAATAATTTTGGTATTTTCTCCATCACATATGTCAAGAATCTTCAAACATTTCACAATGAATAGAAGAAGTATCCTCTAGAGGATTACCCATCAATCAAAGTAATGTTTGACCCTGTTGGTTTCTTTATAAAGGTGAAGGGAAGGAAATATGTGTATAATACTCACTTGGAGGACCATTGGATGAATTTATCGCATGGTTATGAAGTTAAAATAAGGGACTATTACCAAATGAATCTAGAGTTTGTTGAAGTTGTGCTAAATATGGAGATACTTTCCAAGGCATGACAACATAATTCACTTGACATGATGGACCCAATATATAACAAATATAAAATTTATGAACGTCCAATTGTCAATGTAGAGGTAGACAAGCTCAAGGGTGATGACATCAAACATAAAGCTAGGCATGTGATAGATCTTACCTATAGGTGGATACCCAAGCCATTAAAATTGCACCTCCTACCAATTAAGCCTTAGTTGTTCACTCTATAAAATCTAGAGAAGAGAAAAGGAATGAAGATAACCATCCTGACCTTGGCAACTATTCCCCCACATAATCCTACAATTGTGTAGCACCGTGAAGTGAATTTTCTTATGAGGTAATCCATGAAAAAGAGAAAAAGGAAGAAGAGAAAAGAAAAGGAAGAATGAAAACCCTAATAGGTTATAGATACCAAGATACCCAAGAAGAAAATTGTTGGTCAAATAAATAGTATTGACAAATGAGTGTCAACACACTTAACCATTTTCATCATACATGTCGAGTACATAATGTATGTCGAGCCAAATTTTCAATAGGTTTCGAGTCATAGTTAGTGCCGAGCAAATCATAGTGTAGTATGTGCCAAGTGATACAAAATTGTTCATGTGCTGAGAAACAGAATCATTCAGATGCCAAGTAATTTAGAACAACATATGCCAAGTAATACAGGATATAACAGGTGTTGAGAAAACCAAAAAATGTAGTTGATGCTGAGCAATCCAAAAATGGTATCTGTCGAGCATCAGTAATACTTCATGTGCCAAGCAACACAAAATCAACATAAGAGTTTGTATTTGCACAAACTAAGATATAAACCATTTTTGGACCTGACTTAGAGAAATTTTGAATGAGAAAAAGGATAAGGACGAATCATTTACATTCCATATGCAATCTGCATGCAACCAATCATAAAAATGATGAAGGCATGCAACCAATAAGAAAAATGCAAAGTATGAGCGAGAATTTGAGATTCAATATGGATCATAGATCCATATCTAACCCCAAGTCTTCACATTTTTTATAAGAAGAATGAATGCACCATTGTATGTGTTGAAGAAAATAGTAAAAGGAGATTATAGCAAAATTTTAGTGTGAAAAAAAAAGGACTTAGTGGAAAGAACAACATATATACATCTAGTTAATCAGAACGTAATAGGGGATATATTCAGAGATCAGACTAAGCAAGGATGAGAAGAGGATGAGAAAATCAAGTGCCTGAACTCAACAATTTGAGATTGTATTCAATCAAGTTAAAAGTTCTAATACTCTCTCACAATTGTTTTAGAGGTTGAAATCCTATGGTGATAGGTTAGCTTAATAGCTAGGTAGGAGAGCCTTTGGAAAAGGTCAAGAAAATCCTATGTATTAGGTGGGTTTAACAACCTATTGTAAATTCTTTAACAGGGTGACACTTCATGTAAGTGTTTGTAAATCCTTTAACCAGGTCACTATTGACGTAGTGTAAAGCCTTTAATAGGGAAAACCATCAAAAGTGGTTGAACTCATTGCTGCAGTGATTTTTGTGGGTGTCATCCCCACCCCAGTTTTACCTTCTTATTCCTGGAGGGTTTCTAGGTTACCAAAATCTTTGTGTTATGTGTTGATGCATGCTTTCATTTCATGTTTGATTACATATTTACTTGCATGCATGTTAGTTTCAGTTATATGTTATTAAGAGTTAGAAAAGAATAAGAATTGTGTACTTCTGATTCACCCCCCCACCCCCCCTCTCAGAAGTACTCTTCTCATTTGAACATTCCAACAATTGGTATCAGAGACTTGCTTCTCACAAGAAGAAGCCTAATAGCTTGGAGAAAAATATCAGAAGATGGAAGTGTTCAAACTTGGGAAGATCATTGATAATTAGGTGATTGATGTGCAACTAGCTCTACACAAAGTAGAGGAAGCCAAGGAGGAACTGAGAAATCTTTAAAAAGAAGAAAGGAGATAGCCATAGCTGAAAATGACATACACTACAAGGAGATTGACACCTCACAAGTGTTTTCCAATGGAAACTCCAAGGAATTTGATGTAGCAATAGCAAAATTAATGGAGAAAAATAGAGCACAAGCAAAAGAAATTAGATTACTCAAGCTTGAACAAGAATCACAATCCATAATGCTTTGTGAAGTGACTAAACAAAAGAAAAGAGCTAATGAAGACAAGGCCATGGTTGAAGATGACAAGAGGAATCTCATCAATAGGCTGGAAGAGAAGACAATTGAATTTGAAAAGATTTCAAACATGTAGTTAGACACCTTAAGCCAAATGATGAATGCTCATCATGAGCTAAACATGAAAGATATTGAGATCTCCACCTTAAAGATATAGAATGAAAAATTGCAGAATGAATTGAAGAGAGAAAAGGAAATATTAGAAAGTTACAAACCAAATGAGGCCATCAAGTACTTTGAGCAATTTTTGAAATCACCAAGGGCTAGTAATGACACTACAGGACTTGGCTACATCAGCACTGAACAAGGAGAATCATCCAAGGCTACAGAAGAAAGAAGCGGCAAAGGTAAGAACACTAAACCTACTTGTCATTTCTATAGTAAAAAGGGACATACCTCTAATGTGTTCAGAAGCAAGAATAGTCATCAACATGATAAGCCTATGAATGCAAATTTATGTCACAAGTGCAAAGGGCAAGGACACTTAACACAAGACTGCAAGACCATGAGGACACCAAGGTTTGAGGGTCACTGCTACAACTGTAAAAAATATGGGCATAGAGCATTTGAATGCAGATCAAAGCCTATGTGGACACCTAATCAGCCTTCAAGAGGAATCAATCATGCACATCACTACAATTGGGATTAGAATACCAGGTATAGTTGTCACTATTTTCAAGAGTATGGACACATTCCTAAAAATTGCATAAGAACACACTTCAAGGGAAACTACAGTAGATGGTTGAATCAAACTACTTGTTTCAATTGCTTTAAGACTTTTCATATCAACAAAAACTATCCAACAAAGGTCAAAATACCCAAGACTGAAGGTAATAAGGGCAAAGAAAAAGTTAATGTAGAACACATCAGGGAAGATATGAAGAAGACATGGCAAAAGAAAAGTGAATGTAGCACATCAAATGGAGAGATCACTTCACCCAAGAGGTCAAATGATCACACCTCATCAAATTAAGTACTAGGAAGGCACATGGGGCTGATACATATAAAGATGTATCATACATCAGCCCAAAAGAACATAGGAGCACTACAAAGAAGAAATCTGCATAAGTTAAGATGTCAGGATAAAAGTTGGAAGATGATGTCGAGCCACCTTTGGTTGCCTAGTAAAACTCTAGTACATGCCGAGTTGAATAGTCTAGTAGCTACCGAGTAGTACTTGATAATGGTTGCCAAGAAATTAACAAGATTAGTAGATGCTGAGTGAAACAAGATAGTAACTGCCAAGTGAATGAAATAGAGTTGATGCCAAGTTGGAAAATCCTTTGGAAGTCGAGTGACAATTGTAAAGCATGAATGCAATAAATACTAGGTTTCAAGCCTAATAAAAGTAAAAATTGATCATTTTCTTATCATTCGAACAAAGAGCAAAGACAATTTGAGTGATTAAGCAATTTCCCAGTGATCACAAGGTGATTTACAGTGATTCAACAGCAACCCAACTTCGTTTCATCAATTTACCAGATATTTCATCCAAGTGTCGAGTTACATAGTTTGAAAAAGTTTGTTTAAATAGTAAACCCTAGTTCAGTTAGAAATGACATCTAGTTCTAAGTCTGCAAAGGGAAAGGAAGACTTGGAAATTCAATTAGTGAGCAACAAAGTTAAACAACCTGAGTTTAAGCCAATTCCAGAGGTTGCCTACAGAAATGATCCTGCTAGTGCCCTATCTATGATTCCTGATAAATTAGTAATGGTTCAAGATGTACACAAATGCTACAACTCTAAAATTGGAGCAATAAGAGATTTAGAGATTTTAATGTATTTGATAAACTCTGTGAAAATGGGAAACTTAAAGATGAATTCTCAGAAGTTGAGAAGAAGGGTTTAAATCTCCATGGTTGAGAAAAAGGGTTTAACCAAAACCCTAGTTTTCCCTATTGTCTTTAAAACTGAATGGATACACATTGTGTTAAGCAGAATCCATGATGGAGCTTTTTGGCTAGAAATAGGACCAGTTAAGTTCACAAAGAAAACTATACATAGGGTTACCGGTATTCCAACCCTAGATTGGCCCAAGACCCTAAGCAGTGATAAGAGGGAGGCAATTGAGAAAAACACTGGTGCCAAATGGAAAAACAGGGGTATGACAATAGAAACCATCATAGAACCCCTACTAAATTTTTTTGTAAGGATTATATCTCACAAATTTTACCAATCCAGCAAGTTAAACAGTGTACCCTACATAGCAGTGGATGTTGCATACAAGCTAGTGAAAAAGGATCATACATATGACCTTGCAGAGTTGATGATGCAGCAAATCAATGAAAAGTTGGGAGCCATAAGGAAGTCAAAAGGGGCACAATGCAAATTCAGCTCAGTTTTGGTTTGCATGTTCTTCTACATTATATAAGAATTACCTTCAATAGGAAAGGTGAGATGGGATCTAGATAAGACCATAGTTAACCAAATAAATGGATTCATTAATCAAATATGTGAAAACTTTGATGCCCAAATGACTAGCTATTTTGAGGACTTCAAACAATCCATGAAATAGAGAATGAGAATTCCAATTTCATTAGTGGAGCAACATGAAAAAGACATTTGTTTTCTAGTGGATATTGACTATACTTACTATTGTCACTTAGGTTTGCACCCTTGTCCAGAGCCTATGCATGAGGACAACCTAGTGAAACATGGAAACAACCTCCAAGTTGTGGGACTTGAACTGTGAGGTTGAGTCTCCGGAGAAGGCTGGCTTCCTCTTACTATCAGGGTGCACCTAACTACTCTTGGAAAGGAAAAGGGAGAAGGGGAGCATGAAACAAATCTACCTAGCCTAATCTAAAGAGGCGATGCACCAAATTAGAGTGTTCAGACCAATCTCTGCCCATATATGCACTATTGAACTAGAATGAAACTAAGGATATACACATTCAGACTTGCTTTAATCAAATAACCACATGCAGATCAAGATGATCAAGATGAATGACATGAGGAAAGAGAGATTCACTTATATACCATTCACAAGCCAATAGAGATATAGTCATGCAGATTATAGACTTTCACAAAACAATGGCGAAGACAAAGAGTTCTTGCACTTTCATACCAATAGCTGAAGGAGATAAAATGGAGAATCATACAGTTCAGAGGCACAGGGGAATTTACACTGGAATTGTAGAGCAACAACAGAAAAAAGCCAGAGAAAGGTCCACTTTAACAAAATCTACCAAAGTTTCCTTTATAATTTAGGCATAACTGAGATCTTTTCCAACTGAAATGACTTCGCAGCTACCTGCCATTAAGTCTTGCAGAGGACAATCAAGGGGAAATCTGATCTAGATGCAGATCCAGACACAATGATTTGGAATAGGGCCCTAAGAAGACTGAAACAATGCCATAATTGTGCTCTAACCTAGTAGATGGATCAAAAGATGGGTGGTGGAGTGCTCTTCTCATTCTGCATTCATTTCATGGTAGTTGGAATCGATCATGAAGATCAGATCGTGCAACAAAATTGGTTACCTTCATTTTTTGGTTTGTGAATCAGCAGAGTCAGCAAGTCAACCTATTTTTGTAAGCAGGATGGACCACGTGGACCAATAGCCTCTTTTTATTTTGCCACCTCGTGAAAGTCCTACATAGTTGACCATCTCTTTCATCACTAACCATGCCAACTCCTCCAACTCCAGCTACGACAGTTAGACTAACTGCCAGCTGTTAACTGTCAACCTTGGCCAAGCCTGCAAGACACGTGTCACCAAGGCACTATGTCACTATGGTTAAAATTCTCATAGTTCTCCATAGCGAGAAAGTGCCCATCGTTGATCTAAATTGATCTAACGACGAGCAAGATAGATCTGACTTCTCAGTACGTAGCCAATAGGAGCTGACCACGTGCCAAGTGTCTGACGAACCCCTATCTGCGACCTGCCAAGGAAAGTAGGACCCATACTCCACGCAGTTATACTTAGCCAATGAAAAGATGAATCCACCACCAACGTGTCTGAAAAATCCTCGCTAATATCTGACACGGCACACCTGGGACCCACCATACTTCCAAACCTTGCCACAATATCACTTTTCATCTAGGCGCTATGTCACTAATGACGAGAAGCTTAGATTTTTTGATAGCACCATGACGCCCACCGTGGAACTAGCAGAACCTGGGATCGGAGAAATAATCAAGGAAAAGGGGAC
This sequence comes from Cupressus sempervirens, assembly GCA_028749045.1. Classification (NCBI taxonomy): domain Eukaryota; kingdom Viridiplantae; phylum Streptophyta; class Pinopsida; order Cupressales; family Cupressaceae; genus Cupressus; species Cupressus sempervirens. The sequence continues at coordinate 353,763,498 of CM053787.1, read as the reverse complement.
CCACCTGACATGCAACAGAAGGGTGCTATGTTGCTAACGTATCCACCGTGTAACTTCCCATGGCAAGATAGCACCAACCGTAGATGTTCTTTAGATCTGACGATGGAAGACTTGTGGGCTGTAAAACATATTATAAGGTTTGATCGGGTATTTAAAATAATATTAACTTTGCACACTAGCCGTTGGTGAGTAAAACATTTGAAATTTGAATCTTGGCGGGGCATAAAAATGATAACATTTTTGGTGACTCACAGGGGATGCGAGCCTACTATGCATAAGACCAGCGGCCTAAAGTGTCCATTGGGCTACAGAGTCAAAAAGATGTAGATCCTGTGCATTGTGAAACCCTAACCCTACTTCTGAGAGAAAAAACCCAGAAATCTCTATCTCTGCAACTAGAACCAAAGACCAAAACTCCCTGCAATCTTCAAAATTTTGAAACCCTGCTATCTCACAGAGAGACAACCCTGTGCTCGTGCACTTCTTGGAAAATAGGAAACAAAAAAAAGAATAGAACTAAACTAAATATATACATGGAACCCCAAACCCTATCAGAAACATGGCTTAAGGTAAATTCCATTGACTGGGATGGGCAAAATCTCACCATCAAGCCTGCTTAACTGGAAAGCATTGGCCTGCTTGCAATTGATAATTAGATAAGGACCACTCCACAACGCATCAAACTTTGAGTGTCTTCCTGGTTTTTCCCTATATATCTGCATCCCACTTCAGAACCAATTCTCCCTCCCTGAAGATCCAGAGCCTAGCCTTCTTGTCAAAACTCCTCTTCACCTGCTACTGGTGTGCCTCTAGGGTCTGCATGGCCTAGTTTCTTTTTTCTTCTAGCTCCATCAGTTCTGCCATTCTCACTGTCATCACATCATCCTCAATCAACTCCAACTGATGAGCTAGTTCCAGGGCTAGGAACTCCAATGAAATTGGAAGCCTGTCTTCTCTACCATATACCAACACAAATGGTGAATTCCCTATTGATCTTTTAGGTGTTACCCTGTCAGCCCATAGTGCAATCTTCATCCTTTTATGCCAACACCTATGATTATCCTCTATTGTCCTTTTCATGATCCTGATTAGGTTCTTGTTAGATGACTCGGCCAAACCATTACCTTGAGGATAGTAATTTGAGGATGTGCTCATATAGATATTATGATCCACTGCCCATGCACAAATCTAAGCTCCAACAAAAGACTTGGCATTATCTGAAATAATGGTTGAAGGGGCACCAAACCTAGTCACAATTCTATCAAGGAACTCAACAACTGAAGATTTGATGGCATCCTTCAATACCACTGCCTCTGTCCACCTGGTAAAGTAATCTGTAGCAACTAAAATCCATTTGTGACCAGAACTGGAAGGAGGATTGATAGGGCCTATGAAATCCAACCCCCACTGAGAAAAAGGTTGATCTACTTGGATGGGATGGAGGGGAAGAGCTGCAAGTCTTTTTTTGCCAGAGAAGAAGGCACATTTTTCACACTTCCTTACATACTTATGATAGTCATGGAACAAAGATGGCCTATAATAACCATCCCTCATGATCTTCATTGTAGTTGTTCTAGCTGAGAAGTGGCCACCATCAGGACCATCATGAAGTTCCTTGATCATTCTTTCAGCCTGGTTTATATCAAGGCACCTTAATAGGGCTCCATTAAAATCTCTTCTAAAAAGGATATCATCAACTATGACATAAGGAATTGAATGTAGCCTATACCGTCTCTTTTTAGCTTTGTCTAATCCTTGAGGGTATCCATTCCCTAATAAGAAATCTTTCATGTCATCCATCTAATTCCTTGGGCCATCATTTCTTGCTTCTTGTTCTTTTGTTAATACCATGACAACTTCTTCATCAGGCTCTTGAGATGATAAGATCTGCTTACACAATCCCTTACCTCTTACCAGCTTAGTGACTTGGATATCGACATCATACTCCATTACTCTTGTAATCCAACCAGCCCTTTTCTCACTAATATCTTTGCTCAAAAGGAAATCCTTCACACTGGCCTGGGGTACTAACAAATGAATCTTGTTATGGGACAAGAGGTGTCTGAATTTCCTTAAAGCTCTGATGACTGCAAGGGCTTCCTTCTCTACATAATTGTACCTATCTTCATACTCCTTAAGCCCTTCACTAAAGAAAGCTATGGGATGTTCTTAATTCTTGTCATTTGTTTGAGTCAAGACAGCAGAAATGCTTGACTTACCACCTAAGGTATAAAGAATGAAATCCTTCTCAAATTTTGGGTTCATGAGAGTAGGGGCTGAGGCTATGGCTATCTTGATCTCTTCAAAACTTTCCTTCCCTTCTTTGGTCCATGCAAAGACCATACCTTTCCTAAGCATAGTTGTAAGAGGTTTCACCATGGTAGCAATATTTGGGATAAATCTTCTCACAAAATTTATCCTGCCTAAGAAACTTTGCAGCCCTTTCTTGTGTTTAGGAAGAGGGAGAGCAAGTATTGCTTTTGTTCTCTCTATATCAATGGTTAAGCCATCTTTAGATACAATATGACCTAATAATTTTCCTTGGTTAGTAGCAAAGACACACTTGCTTGGGTTAAGGGAAACCCCAAACTCTCTGCATCTTAGGAATACCTGTCTAAGATGATGAAAATGATCATCTACATCCTTTGAATATACAGTGATATCATCAAGGTAAACTAAGACAAACTTGTCAATCAATTTCTTGAAGGCCATCTCCATTGCCTTTTGAAATGTAGCACCTGCATTGGTTAGCCCAAATGGCATCTTACAAAAAGCATAGGTAACCCATTTAGTGGTAAATGCAGTCTTCTACCTATTAGACTCTTTAACTAGCACTTGATTGTAACTAGAGAATCCATCAAGAAATGAGAATCTCTTTGAACCACTGACCTTGGACAAAATTTGCTCCATAGAAGGAAGGGGATGGTGATCTTTAAGGGAAGCTTGGTTAAGGTCCCTAAAGTCCACACAAAATCTAATTTTCCCATTCTTCTTCCTAACAGGGACAAGGTTTGCTACCCATGATGAGTGTTTGATAGGAAAAATTATGTGGGCCTCAATCAATTTGGATAGATCTTTTCTCATTAATGGTTCAATCTTGGGATTCACTGGTCTTTGTTTTTGTCTTACTAGTTTTGCATCATCAACTAAATCTATGGTATGCTGAAATAACCTTGGGTCAAAACCCTTTAAGTCATCATATGTCCAAGCAAATATATCATTAAATTCCTAACATAGATGAACAAAATTTTCTTGTTCAATTTTAGAACATACCTTCCCCATGTTTAAGGATTTTCCATCAGCAACCATGACTGGAGTATGATCACCCTCATCAGTAGCTAGGTTCATGGCCCTGCCCTTTGCTTGATCATCAGGATAAAAAACACTCTCTAAAGTAATGAGACCTTTAGGCAGCTTGTTAGAACTAAGATGAATGATCTGATCACCATACTGATCTTGCAGTCTTGACTGATTTCTTTTTGAAAATTTTGCCTCATTCTACAAGAAGCTGACAATTTTCTCATCAGACTCAAACACTTTCCAGTGGGTGTTATTGTCAGGGATGGCAGGCCTTACTACCACTCTGATTTGTTGCTTCTTCTCCTCCTCATGATTCCCTGGCACATCATAAGATGCACCTATTGCTGCAAGTCTATCAGCATGTCTATTTTCTTTTCTAGGGATGCTTTGGATGTTAAATGCATTGAAACCCTCAAGAAAATCCAAAACTCTATGTTTATAAGACTTGAGCAAACCATTTTTGGCAATATTCTGATTTCTCGCTTGATTAACCACCAACTCACTGTCTCCATAGACCCTTAAGGCTTGCATTCCTCTTTTTTGAGCAAGTAAGAGACCTTGGATCAAAGATTCATACTCGGCCACATTATTGGTGCAACTGAATTGGAGCCTAAAGGAGAAGTAATACCTTATTTGTGCTGGGGAAATTAACATTACACCAGCTCTTGATCCATTTTTATTCCTTGATCCATCGAAGTACATACTCCATATCCCACTTTCATCTTCTTTAGCATCCACAAGATTGGGAACTAGGGCATCCTTTTCCAATATACAATATGTACTGAGACTTGTCTCGAGGATCTCTAACATAAGGTCAAATTGATATGCGTCAGCCCACTCATCCAAGAAGAAATCAGGTATCTCTACCAGCTAAATGGTGGGCTTCTTCACTATGTCATTCTCATCCATCTCTAGAATAGGGCAATTCATGTTGATGGGGTTGGGGGTGTAAGATTTAGTATAATGGAGGGCTTGAGGCTCTACTCTGATTGAAGCATTAGCTCCATATCTAGTTTTAAAAGACATATATGACCAATCAGAAGATATGAAACCACCTATTTGGGTAGTAAAGTCTCTTGACAGACAGATGGAAAAATATGGCTTGACTTCAGCAATAGAGATATCTTGGGTTACAGTACAACCAGGGCATGCATGTAGGGCCATCTCTACATTCCTAAGGATCCCTATAGTCTTGACAGTACTACCATCCAACTATAATACATCCCTAACAACAGGCTCATATTTCATTCCCAAAGCATCAGCAACACACCTAGGCATCACTAAACTACTGGCCCCTGAATCAATCATGCAATTATGGACTAGTTTGCCTCTTATAATTAGGGAAACATAGAATGGAGGAGGTCTAACCCTTTTACTTTTTTCTTCCTCCCTTGATGGTTGCACTAGGCTTGTGGCACTTTCCATGCTAGGTGTCTGATCCTTTGGTTCAATTCTTTCTAACTTTTCCTGCAGTAACCTCCTTTGCATTGGTATAGTAGCAACAGCATCCCACATGGAGATATTCACATTTGTCTTCTTCATTTGCTCTACCACACTAAATGGCATAGCAGATGTTTTGGTAGAAACCTTGGGGGCTACAACTGTATGAGGTTGTGATGGGATGGCCTGAGGATTACTCGTATCATTTCTGCCATGGTTTTTCCTTTGCTGTTGAAAGGCACTTGATTGATTATTTGTTGCTTGCTCATGAGGTACTGTATTCAAAGTTGAGGCCTAATTGGGAGGAGGGACAACATCTTCCATAGCTCTTCTTTTGCTTCTAGTGTTATGAGCAATGTAATCCTAGTTTACATTACAATGCTCCTCCATCTGATGATTCATAAAAGAGCAATCACCCTATCTTTGCGTATCTGAGGCATCCTTAAATTGGTCCTCCTTGTATGCTTTTTTTGTTGCAGGTTCTTGGACTATCAAGGCCAAATAAGATTCAGCCTTCTAACACATACAATAGGCATAGGAGTAGTTACAAGAGGGACAAAAATCTTGATCTTTAGCCATATTGTTTTGATGGACTATGGCCCTATTTTGGTCTACATTTGATGTTGAAGCCTGGCCACCTTGCCTACTCTGATCAAAAGAATGGTTCCAATGATTAGGATTTGGAGGCCTACCACTATTCGGAGTTTGATATTGCAATTGATGAGGCTTACTACCTTGAGCTTGCTATCTTTCTAAAGTCACCACATTGTTGCTCACTTTCTACATCATAGAGAAATTATCCTCCAGCCTCCTTCCTTGGTCTTCTAACTTCCTCCCTTGATCTTGCAATCTTTTATCAAGGTTCTTCTCTTGATCTTGCAATCTTTTCTCAAGGTTATTATCTCTTTCATCCATGTTTTGCATCATAGATTGCATCATCTCCTTGATTTCATCTATCCCATGTGAGTATGTGGAAGCTTGAGGGACTGGAGTAAGGGATTGTGATATAGAAGTTGTGGGAAGGGGAGCCATTGTTGGTTGATGATTTGGAGCATCAGGGAAGAAAGGCATAGGAGGCCTTGGAGCTAACTTACCTCCTTGTATCAAGATGTTTTCCACCCTTATTGCTATGTCATAAGCGTTAGGCAAGGTATCTCCTCCCATAGTTTGGATTGTAGTGGCAATATCATTGTTAAAAGCTCTAAGGTAATGCAAGAAGGCATTAACAGGGGTAGGCTTCACTAAAGTAGGTATTCTATCCCATGTCTTTTGGAATCTATAGTTAAAATAAGTCATACATTCATGGGGGGCTCTTTTTATAGTAGTCAACTACTTTAAAAGTGACAAATAGTCACTCTTATCCTCAAAATGTTTGCACAATCCTGCTCCTAATCCATCCCAATCCTTTATAGAACCATGAGCTAAACCTCTACAACATTGTAGTGCTTTTCCTTTCAAGGATGAGGCTAGGAGTTTAATTGCAACATCATCCTCTATAATGCCATGGATATTGCAAACATTTGCAACCTCTTGAATGTGTTCTGAGGGGGAGATAGAAGTTTCACCAGTAAATTCTGGTATACTTTTGAGTGCAGCTACTGGTATGTCATGTCTTTGGGCTAACAAGAGAGGGCTCCCACCATTAAAGGTGGCAAAAGTATGAGCTCTAGGCAATTCCATATAGACAAGTGATCTATTGATATGTGTTGATGGTAGTCTAGGCTGAGATCTAACAGCAGGAGGAGTAGAAATAGATCTTGCAGGAGTATTTGTTACTACTGTGCCCCTAACTGGTGATAAGGATATTCTAGTCTTCCTTCTTCTAGGGTTTGAAAGTGAAATCTCTTGGTATTGAAAATTACCTCTAGAAGATGTCCTTGTCTCAGCTCTGGGCATGAATCACTGCAACTTCGGTCTGGAACCAGATATGTGTTTGAAGCTCAGAGTCGCCAAGTACTTTGAAGAATGAGCCTCTTGAAGGCTTAAACACCAAAGCGAGTACTATCTCTTCAGTATTAATCTTGAAATCTTCCCTTTTGACACTAGTAGACTTGAAATTTTTTTAAATGAGTCCCACCGGCCTTGCCAAAAACTGTTGTCACTTAGGTTTGCACCCTTGTCCAGAGCCTATGCATGAGGACAACCTAGTGAAACATGGAAACAACCTCCAAGCTGTGGGACTTGAACTATGAGGTTGAGTCTCCGGAGAAGGCTGGCTTCCTCTTACTATCAAGGTGCACCTAACTACTCTTGGAAAGGAAAAGGGAGAAGAGGAGCATGAAACAAATCTACCTAGCCTAATCTAAAGAGGCGATGCACCAAATTAGAGTGTTCAGACCAATCTCTGCCCATATATGCACTATTGAACTAGAATGAAACTAAGGATATACACATTTAGACTTGCTTTAATCAAATAACCACATGCAGATCAAGATGATCAAGATGAATGACACGAGGAAAGAGAGATTCACTTATATACCATTCACAAGCCAATAGAGATACAGTCATGCAGATTAGAGACTTTCACAAAACAATGGCGAAGGCAAAGAGCTCTTGCACTTTCATACCAATAGCTAAAGGAGATAAAATAGAGAATCATACAATTCAGAGGCACAGGGGAATTTACACTAGAATTGCAGAGCAACAGCAGAGAAAAGCCAAGGAAAGGTCCACTTTAACAAAATCTACCAAAGTTACCTTTATAATTCAGGCATAACTGAGATCTTTTCCAGCTAAAGTGACTTCACAGCTACCTGCCATTAAGTCCTGCAGAGGAAAATCAAGGGGAAATCTGATCTGGATGCGGATCTAGACACAATGATTTGGAACAGGGCCCTAAGAAGACCAAAACGGTGCCATAACTGCGCTCTGACCTGATAGATGGATCAAAAGATGGGTGGTGGAGTGTTCTTCTCATTCTGCATTCATTTCATGGTAGTTGGAATCGATCATGAAGATTAGATTGCGCAACAAAATTGATTACCTTCATTTTTTGGTTTGTGAATCAACAGATTCAGCGAGTCAACCTGTTTCTGTAAGGAGGATGGACCACGTGGACCAATAGCCTCTTTTTATTTTTCCACCTCACGGAAGTCCTACATAGTTGACCATCTCTTTCATCACTAACCGTGCCAACTCCTCCAACTCCAGCTATGACGGTTACACTAACTGCCAGCCATTAACTGTCAACCTTGGTCGGGCCTGCAAGACACGTGTCACCATGGTACTATGTTGCTATGGTTAAAATTCTCACATTTCTCCATAGCAAGATAGTGCCCATCGTTGATCTTTCTTAATCTGACGATCGTGGAGACTCGTCATATTTCGCGCTTTGCTTTTCAACTTTTGGGTCCACGAAACATTGTCAGCACACCAGGTATCTACCTAGCATAACCTGGCATCATCCTTGAGGTTCACGAGATAACACGAGCCCACTGATACATGTCATTGAGGTGCTATGTTGCTATGGTATATAGTGTGCAACTTTCAATCGCGCAATAATGCCAACCATCGATCTTCCTGAAATCTGACAATTGTGAAGACTCGTCATAATACTATGCTTGTTCTTACTTGGGCCCATCATACCTAGCGCCATCTTGAAAATTGCACCACACTTGAATGACACCTAGAAATCCTTGGCAAACATACCTTGGCAAGACTTGGCCCCCTGATCCACATGGCAAAAGGGTGCTATGTCGCTAACGTATCCATCGTGTAACTTCCCATGACGAGATAGCGCCAACTGTAGATATTCTTTAGATCTGACGATGGAAGACTTGCGGGCCGCAAAACATATTATAAGGTTTGATCAGGTATTTAAAATAATATTAACTCTGCACACTAGCCATTGGTGGGTAAAACATTTGAAATTTGAATCTTGGCGGGGCGTAAAAATGATAACACTTACATACAAGTAGTCATCCCTAGAGTCAGATGGCTTAGACCACTAGGCTATGAACTTGATGTGGATTAGGTTTCAACAACTATTACAGCATTGCTTGCAGAGGAAATTGATAAAATTGCAAAACACTTTGGAACATATGATGTTGTCAAATCAAGGGTGGTCACAAACCTCAAGACAGCAACAGTAGTCAAGAAAAAGGACAAAATTATAAAGAAGCTTAAGAAGAAATTTGGTGTTGGAGAGATAGGTACTATAGAAGAAGCAAAAGAAATAAGTGATGATGAAGAAGAAGATGACAATGAGAAAGATGAAGATGAACTAGAGAAAGGGCCACTTCAATTAACCCAAGGCCTAGGAGAAGATGAGGCTAAGAGTGACAAGGAAGAACAGGCCAAGGAAACATCCATCCAAACCAAGGTCATCAAAAGAAAGGCAAAACACCACCTGCTCCTCAGCCCAAGCCAAAGAAAGTAGCAAAGCCTGCACCTAAGAAGCCTACTACTAGAGCTACTACAAGAGCTACTACACAAAAGGAAAAGGAAGAGGTAGCAAAAAGGAAGGAATCCACTAAGAAGATTGAAGAAGAGCCAAAGAAAAGAAGAAAATTTGTGGCTCAATTGGATTCAAATGAAGAAAGGACAGAATCAGAAGACCACAGTCAGTTTAAAGTGGGAAGTTGTTCACCTAAGTCTTCTATTGACAAATTATGTGCTAAAATTAGGAATGGTGACATGAATGAATTGAAGAATGTAGATTTTAATAAACTCACAAAGGATGAACAAAATAAAATAGAGAAATTTGTCTATAGTATGATTGCAGAATATAAACAGACACCTCTTGAATTGGATAGCTCATTGCCAAAGGAATTATATAAGATTGTAGAGAATAAATGGCATTTTTGTCTGCAAACTGAGAAGGAAATAAGGGAGTCTACCTTAGCAAGGATGTTTCCTGACTTGACTAAAACTCAAATAACAAATGCAGTCAAGACGCACAACAACAATAGATTTACTCCCAAATATAGGGCATTTAGTATTTTACAAAACAAAATTGAAGAGGTTGTGAGCAAAACCACAAAAGTGTGGAAGATTATTTACAAGAAAATTGATCATGTATTTGATGAAGAATACAAGGCAGAAGAAAATGCCAAAACAAAGGAAATAAAAGAAGCAAGAAGAAAGAAGGTAGAGGCGAAGAAGCTAGAAGAGAAGAAAGTGGAGGAAGAAAAGAAGGATTAAGAAGAGAAGGAGGAGGAAATGAGTAAAGAAGAGGAGAAGGGGACAGATGAGCAACAAGAATAGAGTGTGCAGGACACACAACTACCACCTCCTAGCCCTCCTCATCCTACCATCACACCTACAAAGATTATCAAGATAAAGGATTTTGTTGACACTTCAAGTCAAAACATCAATCCATTAACTGCATAGGATCTAGCAAAAATCCTTGACCATCAACACAAGCAGCTAAACTATGTTCAAGCCTAATATTGGTCAGTGTTGATGAACTCCAAAAAGTAGTAGTGAAATTAAAGGAAGTCAAGGTGAAAACACAAGAACCACATATGACCACACAATCTATTGGACTTCTACTCCTTCCACCACCATCTCCACCAAAAGAAGTCACAATTGCACTTCAAGAGCTAAGTGCAATAGCAGGGGATGACAAAGGCAAATCAATACAATCATCAGGTACAACCCCAGCCAGAATGATAGCAAAAGAGAAACAAACTAAAGAGAAAGAAGAGACAAAAGATAAGGAAGAATTTGAAATACAAAATTTGGTTGAATTACCCAAAATAGGTACTCCTACAAAAACTCTTCAATAGCTGAGCACTAGAACACTAGAATTGCAAATTAAAACACCAAGCTCGAGTTGAACTAGGGTAGCCAGGATAATTCATTATGGAATTCTTGAGCTTGATGAAGAAATAAAGATACCCTATTATGAATCTAGCACTCTCACAAAAGAAAAGATAAATGAGATACAAAGTGCATTGGATAGAAGAAGGAGACAAGAGGCACTTAGAAAGGATTATAAATATAGGCAACCATTAAATGAAATCAAGGGCATATTCATAGATGCCTTTAGCCTATAGTCTCCAGATGAATCAAGACCAATTATTGAACAATTATTAGATATAGTTGATCAGGTAACAAATGAGGACCATGACACCAATGCCAAACTAATGGAATGGTCAGAGAAGAAATTCCAAAGTAATGTCAATGAGAAGATATCAAATACTATCATTTTGGGACAAGTTGACCTAGCTAAGAAATTAGATAGAGTCAAAATGGTACTTGGAAATATATTCTCCCTTTATAATAAATTGTGTGATTTTTCCAATTTCACACAAGAGATCAACCAAAAGACACTGAGCTTGGAGAGAAATCTAAAGATTTCTAGCATGCAAATTCCTACCAATCTAGCTCAAAGTAAGAAGCATTTTGCTTAGACGCTTCACACTCAAAGGGAACTAGTTGTATTAATAGCAGAGGAGGCTAATATAAAATCCAAGTTAATGCAAATCCAATGCTCCATTACCCCTCACTTGGAGGTACTTCACAAGGAGTAGATGTATGCAAAGATAGTCTTGAAGAAATATCCCAATCTTTCAACACATGAAGGACTTGTAGATCTAGCAATAGAGCTTGCAATCCAACACAAGTCATTGGATATTGCATTGGGATACAGCTCTAAAGATACTCCTGGAGGTTAACAACTCATTTTTGGCTTAAAATGGTATTACTCGATAGAACCCTTTGACATCAGTGTCAAAAAGTGGGAGATATATTATAGGGGGAGTAAGAAAAGGAGGAGATATGTAGATACTGTGGGTAATCATCAAATTTTGATCATTTTTATTACATTCTTTCACTCCATTTTTTCATTCATTTTGAGGATAAAGTGGAATGATTGTAAATAGCCAAAAAAAGGGAGACAAGGAATAAAGGAGTGAAGGAGAGATATAAAATTTTGGTAATCACGTGGAATACAAGGACATTACACTGATTAGATATAGCATACATGCTCAAAATGTAGAAATAGGTCAAAGGATAGAAAGGATTAGGCACATTGGCACAAAATTTCAATTTCAAAGGCATAATCAACTCAGGGGGAGTCATAAGGTATATTGCTACTAATAATTTTTGAAACTCTTGAAATTTTGCATATAAGCCGAGCAAGTAAAGAATGTACTCAATAAGGTTAGGATCACCAATGCTTAGTTAAGTGTTTTTGACACTCATGTCAAAGGGGGAGATTGTTGGTCAAATAAATAGTATTGACAAATAAGTGTCAACACACTTAACCATTTTCATCATACATGTTGAGTACACAATGTATGCCAAGCCAAAATTTCAATAGGTGTCGAGTCACAGTTAGCACCAAGTAGATCACACTGTAGTATGTGCCAAGTGATACAGAATTGTACACGTGTCGAGTAACAGAATCATTAATATGCTAAGTAACTCAGAACAACATACGTCAAGCAATACAAGATATAATAGGTGTCGAGTAAACCAGAAAATGTAGTTGATGCTGAGCAATCCAGAAATAGTATGTGCTGAGCATCAGTAATACTTCATGTGCCGAGTAAAGCAAAATCAGCATAAGAGTTTGTATTTGCACAAACTAAGATATAAACCATTTTTTGAGCCGACTTAGAGAAATTTTGAAGGCAAAAAGGATAAGGACAAATCATTTACATTCCCTATGCAATTTGTATGCAACCAATCAGAAAAATGGTGAAGGCATGCAACCAATAAGAAAAATGCAAAGCGATAATTTGAGATTCAATATGGATCATAGATCCATACCTAAACCTAAGTCTTCACATTCTTTATAAGAAGAATGAATGCACCATTGTATGTGTTGAAGAAAATAGTAAAATGAGATTATAGAAAAAAATTGGTGTGAAAAAAAAAGGACTTAGTAGAAAGAATAGCATATATACATCCAGTTAATTAGAATAGAATAGGGGACATATTTAGAGATTAGATTAAGCAAGGATCAGAAGAGGACGAGCAGATCAAGTGACTGAACTCAGCAATTTGAGATTGTATTCAATCAGGTTAAAAGTTCTAATACTCTCTCACAATTGTATTAGAGGTTGAAATCCTATGGTGATAGGTTAGCTTAACAGCTAGGTAGGAGAGCCTTTGGAGAAGGTCAAGAAAATCTTATGTATTAGGTGGGTTTAAAAACCTATTGTAAATCCTTTAACAGGGTGAAACTTCATGTAAGTTTTTGTAAATCCTTTAACTAGGTCACTATTGACATAGTGTAAAGTCTTTAATAGGGAAAACCATCAGAAGTGGTTGAACTCATTGCTGCAGTGATTTTTATGGGTGTCATCCCTACCCCAATTTTACCTTCTTATTCCTAGAGGGTTTCTGGGTTACCAAAATCTCTATGTTATGTGTTGATGCATGCTTTCATTTCATGTTTGATTACATATTTACTTGCATGCATGTTAGTTTCAGTTATATGTTATTAAGAGTTAGAAAAGAATAAGAATTGTGTACTTCTAATTCACCACCCCCCCCCCCACCCCCCCCACCTCTCAGAAGTACTCTTCTCATTTGAACATTCGAACAAAAATAACTCTGAAAGTGATAGTCAATCCCTCACACCACCTCCTGGTAGCCAAATATATTAGAGAAAGAAGAATGGTACAAATTACATCTTCTAAAGTGAGGACGTCACAAGAAGAGGAAAGTAATGTAGCAAAAATCAAGAGAGAGGAAACTAATGTAGCCACTACTTCTAATGTTATATAGGTGTTCATTCCTAATAGTTCAACCCATACCAGTAAGGCCACATGGTTGGAGAAGGTAGTTGAAACAACAAAGAGAACATACATTATTGATGACAATGTGGACTTGTTAGTAGTGGGCCATTTCTTCATATAAATAGTTGTAGAGGAACCATAAAGGATGACATATGTGACATCATATCAACGAGGCTGTTGGATGACACCAATTTTTGTGCCGCCTCTATAAGGTAAAAGAACTCAATTGGCACCAGTAGATTAGACTGTTGAGGAAGTTGAATTGGACCAACCTACAAGGGAGGGAGGCAAAGTATTATTAGCAATGGGTCTTAGGAGAGTTTTTTATTGTATTGGTTCTGATAAAGTGGAGCTTCAAGACTTGATGGGGAAAAATAAGGCTCTTTGAGATTTTTTTAATAACATTGTGGGTCATATTAACTTTGTAAACTCAGAAGCATAATTAAAAGCCTCTCTTGAGAAGCATGTTGAGGTTACTAAGGTGGTATATTTTGATTCTTTTTGTGGGTTCTTGTGTACAGTAGAGGGATAACTTTTTTGAGTTTGGAAAGATGTATATAAAGGAAGTTATGGAATTGATTCATTCCATTTTTGAGAATGTCATAACCTCACATGCATGGTGGATAGAAAATATAACATATTTGATTAAACCTATGACTAGGATCAAATGAAACAATGTCTTAAAATAATCAAGAAGTAAAGCTTCAAGGTGTTATTAGAACTATATACTAGCGATGAATTGGATAAATCTGATGGATGGATAAAATCTATGGGAGTCTATGTTAAGGAACTTGCAAAGATGTTTGTTGAGATTCAAGGAATCAGAGAAGAGGCTAAAGTCCAAGTGATGGAAGTGGTTAGCTTGGAGATTTTTTATGAGAAACTAGAATATTCATGTATCCCATAGGCATTGTTGTGCAAAAATTTGAGGTATTATTTAAGGCCATTACACAAGATGAAGATCTAAGGAGGTTACTCTAGAGTGAGGCTAAATTGTGGGATATTGCAAGAAACATGGAGGCACTCAGAGGTGCAGAAAAAAAAGATAAAATGTTTCCCAAGAAACTTATGAAGAGACTTAAAGTGCAAGATCTGTCAAATCCAATAGAGGTGTGGGAAATCATAAAAAAATATTCAGAAAGAAGTCCCTATGAATTCTCTTAGATGTTGTTTGAGAAAAACCCAAAAAGAGTTTTCTATTTTAAGGACTTTGATTTTGGGTCACTTTTTGAAATTTTTGGACTCCACCACCTCCAAAAAATTGGATACTGACAACTTCAAACATCTGGTAGCTCTGAAGTTCAAACATGATACCAACCTCTGACAATTTTGGTCGTTGATGTTTTTTTGGATTTTCAATTGCCAGAGCTAATTTTAAAGGGATTTCATGTGGATTTTGGATGAGATAAGGTTGTTGCTAGTTTACTACATGAAGGTTATAGAGAGATAAGGGATTATATTTTTAAAAGCCATTTTTGGGGATTAAAAAATAGTTTTGAAGTCTACTTCATCTAGAACTTCAAATCTATCTTCTCTCATATTATTTTGTAGATATTATGCCATGTAAAGGTCCATGCACATAAAATTAATAAAAATAAAGTGCAAACCTAGTTAGTACCATGTTAGGCTAGTACTTTATGCAATGAAGTTCATAAAAGTAGCACTCTTATTTTCTTTGTGGTTAAGCCTACTTGAATTTGTGTCTTCATGAATTATTATTGTGAATAATGATAGAGATAAAAAAAAATTGTATATGCATGCTTGTGTGAATCTTAGTGTTATTGGAGTTTTTCATGAATAGCCACATAATACCTCTGTTGTGATGAATTAGAAAGGGAAGTTTCTATAGTATATTCATAATATTTTGTCTCGTGTATGTGAACATCAAAATTGGTTGCATGATATTGATGAATTGTAAAATAGTCTTAAAGAATTACATTGAATATTGTATCTACAAGGTTATAGTTACATTACTCCAATCGCCAGTTTTCCCCATTTTTCTCAAAGGTTTAATTCATAGAGGCATTACTATTGTAGCTTATGTTTGTTTAGGCTTACTTCCCATGTAATTTGCTTCAAATTATCGTTAGTGTGTTATTATTTACTATTTATTTATTGAAATTTGTTAAGTTAGGAAATCATTTGTAGTTTCATGTTAAAATTATATTCATTAAAAATTATAAAAATACAAAAATTATCATTTTCCACATTATTTTCATAGTTTTTGCAGACTTGTAGATTCAGAACCAGCAAAGGCCTCCTTGTGAACAACAATATTCCATTGAGTTATCAAGGAGGTTAAAAAATAACCTCACAAAACCTTGGAGTTAGTATTTATTAGCTTTGCAAGAGGGATATCTGCAAGAGTGTCATTGTGCAACAATGATCCTTGACATTTATGTTTGGAGAAAATAAGGTATTTCAATTACCAATGATCATCAAAAAACAATAGTAGAATATTCATTAGTCAAGGAGTAGTTACATACAATTCAAAATCAAAATAAGAATAATTTAGACAAGTGGTTATCGATAGGCTATGATTAAAGTAGCATCTCCTTAAGGGTGAAGAAGAATCAAATTTAAGACAAGCCGATTTGGGCTAAATCATTCTTAGAATCTACCTTATTTAACTCCATAGAAACATATTACTATTTAAATTGGGAAAACTTACTAGTTTAAGTGTATCATGAACTGAAAATTTATCAACCAAACTTCTCACACATAAAATATGGAAGTTTTGATTGTGGGAAAAGATGTTCCATTAACTTGGGGGGTAAACTCTCACAAAATTATAAGTTGGTTCAGATTAAAATGATGTTGGTGCCTAAGTTCAATCGGAATGATTCAACAGAAGAAAAAGAATACAAACTTTTGAATGTGATACGAGACCCAAAGAAGTCATTTCCAACTTTTGACTATAGTAGGGATAAAAGATAATTTTAGAGAAAAGTACACATTTTCTAAAAGACCCAAGAAATTGGTTATATCACTACAATAACTTCCATGTTTAAGTTTGCATCTAGAAATTTCACAAAACTATCAAACATTTAAATATATGAGACAACTTCCTATAAATTATAAAGAAAATTGATCATTTAACAAAGTCATATTTACATGAACTTATATAACTGAATTGTTACGATGACACCCAAATGTGTTCAAATATCAAATAAAAATGCATATTACCTTGAGAAGAACCAAAATAGAAGACCAAAATAAAATGGAGATGGATCTCAAAAATAAATACAATTAAATCCAATTAAGTAAGCTGACATTATACTTTGCAAAGTTAAACTTCTAGGCCCATAACTACATGATAAGTGCCTACTATTTGAGAAACCATTTTATATTTCTTTTTTTAATATAAGACATATAATAGTTGGTTTGAATAATAAAACAAATAGGGAAATCGTGTTCTCCCATCAATCATGTAAATGAAATTATTCAAAATAGAATTAAAATATTTTTCATAGTTCTTTGTAAAACTTACTCTAAGGATCTAAGGAGGAATCAAAATAGCTACATTAGACTCTATAAAATCTACAAAGTACTCCTACCATTCCACGAGAATCAAAAGAAACTTGAATCAAATTGCATAAAAAAGTATGATGATAATCTATTTAACAATCATTTTTACTCTAATGTGTATGTAGAATGAAAGAAAATATGGTCCAATAGTCAACCATATCAAAGTGAAATACGAATTAAGAAACTCGTGAAGAACAAAAACACATAATCTCATATTCAAACAAAATATCAACTAAAGTTATTAATTGAACAACATATTATCTTAATGTATGTCTCATATAGACCAATACACATAAATGCTAGTTGAGGTGCACTGACCACATCAAAAAGTAGCATAAATCCTACAAAATAGATGTCACACAAAGTGGGCCATGGCATCTCCCATTAAAATGTCTCACCTGTTTTAGCCTTTGATTCCCCCTCATTTTTCTAAAGATTTATTAATCATCATTCACTTATTTAATGTAAGAATCTACCTCAAGCTCTGATACCATGTAAGAATTTTCCTAAGGCAAAGAATAAAAATGTGAAAATCTAGAAGCTCAATTGATAGCACGAGAGAGAGAGAGAGAGAGAGAGAGAGAGAGAGAGAGAGAGAGAGAGAGAGAGAGAGAGATGACATGATCAAATGAATGATTCAATATTGATCAAATGATAATGGATAATCAGATAATTGGATGAATACATCATATAAGTATGTTGTATATAAAGATAGTCAAAATGACTAGGAATCATGCAAGTGATAAGCATCACAACTAAGCGCATGTCCATCAAGAGTGGATTATCCTCCATTGTGCATGAAAGTATGTGCAATACAGTGAGGATAAGAATAAAAAGGTGTGTTGGAAGCATGAATTTTGATGATATTCTTATGGGGGAGTATTGTAAAAACATGATTAGATTATTATTTTGATGATATGTTACATTCATGATTGTGTTTTTCATTGATGTCAACATAGTAGTTTTTTGTGGTATCTGACAAAAGAACAACGATAAAGATCAAGTTGGTACAGACAGATTGTTGAGTATTTTCACTACCGAGGTTAATGGGAGATACTACTAGGTGTCTAGCATATGTAGCTAACTTCGGGTGCAAAAGATATTAAGTATGGAAGAAGTTGTGCAAAATTCTGTGAAGATTATTTTGAGATAGAGTATATAGAAGCATGTTCTGATAAACTTCTTATATCTCTAAGCAGAGTTGTTATTTTGAGAAGCAAGGTGAAAGGCACGTAGAAGACATGTTAGAGATGACATGGCTAAGCTTTCTTATCATAATATTACATGTATGGAAAGTTATTCAAGTTACAAATCAACAGATTGATCTTATCGCTAAGTATAATGTGTTCTTAATGAGGTCATATAATAATTAATTGAGAAGGTGTAATAGACGACTCAAAGAATTGTTTTATGGATTTGGTATAAAGGAAGGACTTTTTGTTTGTTATGTGTGAACAATTACGTGAAGCACAAAGATCAAAATAGAAGAGAAACAAGTTGATATGTGAGAATAAGTAGAGTAGAGTGAAGTTGGAGAAAATATTATTGTTGAGGTTTTATTTTGAGATCTGAGGTTTGATATTTGGATTCGAGGTTTGTGACCTGGTCCACAAGGTTTGACATTGATTGGTCTAGTTGACAGGATAGAGGAAAGAGGATAAAGCATGGTACAAATAATTATTCTGCAATGAATAGTTGAGAGATTAGTTAGATAGTGAAATTCAGTGGTCTTGCCCTAGTTGTTTGGACAGTGGGTCCTTCTGCCTTCTACAACTCCTAACAAGGTTGGAATCTCCTACTAGGGATTCAAAGTCTCCTAACAAGGACTCTTATTTACTAAATGTGTTTATAGACTCCTAATAGGGTCCATCCTCTAATAAGGAATATATATCAATATATCTTTGTGGGCATCATTCCCACTGGGGTTTTCCCTAGTTAACAAATCTGGTGTAATTTTGTTTGTCCATCTTTTTTATGGTTGTTGTTTACTTTGATTGAATGGTTAAGAATAATTAAGGTTGACCAATGTTTTAATTGGGTAACTAACTCACCCCCTAAACCCCCACCCCCCCTTAGTTATCTTGGTGGACTATTATTTATAACAAGGTGTATCTCATAAAGAGGTGTAGTAGACAAGATGTGCTCAATTGGAGTGCAAACTACTATGTTGTCTACAAGGTAACCCATGTGA
The DNA here is from genome assembly GCA_028749045.1 of Cupressus sempervirens. Taxonomy (NCBI): domain Eukaryota; kingdom Viridiplantae; phylum Streptophyta; class Pinopsida; order Cupressales; family Cupressaceae; genus Cupressus; species Cupressus sempervirens. Next base: position 353,744,346 of record CM053787.1, on the reverse strand, counting down.
ATATGCAAACTCCTAGGTGTCTACATAACAACTAATATGAAAATGTATTAACCTAAGTAAACTTAAGTAAAGTGCAAATAATACATACTTACTTACACCAACATCCCCCTTAAGTTCAACTTAGGGGAATGTACTTAAGCTCACAAAATCTAGAAAATAATGCAAAAAGGGTCTCGACTACTAGACCATATTAGGTACCCATGTACAAACTATAAGTACAAAATATATGCAATGTAGTCTCTCATGAAGTGGAGAAAGAGGGAAAACACTACGAGAAAATTCATCCCCCCAAAAAAGAGATAAGTATAATAAGAGAAAATGAGAAAGAAGATCTCATTTGAGGAAAAGATCCCCCTATAAGAGAGAAGAAGAGGAAGAGAGACCAAGTTGCCTCTCCTCAATGTAGAATGTAAACCTATGGTAGATGCTCTGGGGTTGATGTAGAAATTACTCCATGAGTGTAGAATGACATTTCTCCCTTAGTAAGAAACAAACACAAAGGTGCATCAATGAAGCCTCCCCCATGCATAGGAAGAAACCTCAAAATGTATGGAATCTCTAAAACTTGCTTAGGTTTCCTTATGTCAATACCAAAATGTGCCTCCTCCAAATCATGTGTACTATGTCACTCTATTGAAAAGGACAAATCAAGGTCAACTAAGGATGAATGTGTTGAAATCTAATTGAAAAGATCACTATTAAAGAAGGAAGATTGTTGGTAAAGAATGTTTTCAATCATTGTTTTGTCACCGATGTCAAACTAGCTATTTGTTGGAATGACAATTGCTTAAAAGATCCAAGTACTATCACTTAGTTGATCGATGAAGAGGATTTAATCAATAAGATGTAACAAAAGAACCTAATGGAAAGGTTGAGTTATGGTTTTGTAATGAAGTACAAGGATCAATTAAGAAAATGGAAAAATGATGTATTGATAATACACTTGAAGATGCAGAGGTTGGCTACACCTAGAAACTCTATAAGAATAAGTTGTAACAAAGTTGTCTACAAAGCTTGACTAAATTCATTAGTGGGTGTCGAGCAAGTTAGTTCATGCCGAGAAGATTATTAGTAAGTGTCAAGCAAATGAAAAATCTAGTGTGTGTCGAGTGAAACAGAAGGTGCTGAGCAAGTTCAGGTCCCGAGCTAGACAAAAATGTAATAGGTGTCAAGCATCAGTAAAACTTAGCTGATGCCAAGTGACTCCATAGTAGGTGTTGAGTAACACAGTATGTGTTGAGCATCAGAAATTCAATAGTGTCGAGCTACTGCATTATTTGAAAAGTTAAAGATTCACCAGATTTGAGCTGACAAGTTTGTTACCTTGAATTTTGTAAACCAAATAGTAGATAAGGATGATGAGCTGGTGGCACATAATTTTAGGTCAACTATTTTTGGGCAAATATAGGTGGATTCTACATCATGTTTCTAGAAGAAATGAGATAAGGGGTAGATTCATTGAATCTTACCTAATCCATTCAAACCAAAAATAAGAGCAGGAAGATTAGAGTAGGAAAAGTATTCTAGACTTCTATTTAAGGAGTTATAGGTCAAGAAGCAAGAGTGGTTAGAGAGAGAGTGTGTGGTGTCAAGAAGAAGGCATCGAGAGGGAGGAACAAAGTATAGAGACTCTACTTCAATAGGTGACTACAGAGGTGATTGCATTGGCACAACAAGCATGGAGACTCAAGGAGACAAAGTTTGAAAGGAGAACAAGTTGTCAAAGCTGCAGAGACTGAAGGCCAAGAAAATTTGTGAGCTGAATTGAGATCTAAAATTTGCAAGTTATGTTGTGAGTTGTATCAAATCAAAAGTCCTTATTGTTACTCTCTAGCAATTGTATCAGTTAGGAAAAAATCCTATGGACTTAGGTTAGTTTAATAGCCATTTGTAAATCTTTTAACAGGGTGACATTCCAAGTGAATGTTTTAAAGTCCTTTAACTAGCCCACTTTTAATAGGGTGGTTGAAATCCTTTAACAGGATCACATTTAAGAGTGTGTTTTGTAGCCTTTAACAGGGCAAGCCTTTCACAGGGCATCACTTTAGAAGAGTGAGAAAGGAGTAGCATGTTATTGGTGGTTTTTTCCAAATTGGGTTTTCATATAAATCATTGTTTTATGTGTTGATCTTTCATGTCTTATTTCTGCATGTTGATTTATCAGTAACTTGCTAAGAAGAATGTTTAGCTTGGATGCATGGTTAGTTTAAATGGGCTCACTATACTTAGTAAAAAAAAATTATCGAGACATTTTTACCTTGAATAATGGATTCACACCACCCCCCCCCCCCCCCCTCCCCCCCCTCCTAGTTATTCTACAACATTTCTAAAAATTGGTATCAGAGCCATCTGCTAATTTGGTTTAAAGGTACTAGAAGCAAAAAGATCAAGATGTCTAATAGAGATAACTTTGTTGCATCGCAAATTTTAATGAAGCTACATCTTGGATCAATAGGTGATCATGCACAAGCCTCAATTGAAGTGGAACATGTTGATCCATCTGGAGTTCCTACTATAGAAGTTTTGAATAAAAAGAAGGAACAGAATTAGGCAATGTTGGAGATTGCCTCTGCCCTCAACTATGTTGAATTTGATGACATCAAGGGATGTAACACTGCATTCAAGATGTGGAAAGCCTTGACAAATATTTATGGAGGAGATTAGAATGTCCAAAGAGTAAAAAGAGAAAGCCTCAGAGGAAATTTTGATGACATGAGAATGGAGGAAGGTGAGAACATTGCTCAATATGCCTCTAGAATAAAGGAAGTAGTAAGTGCAATAAGAAGTTTGAGTAGTCATTTAGATGATGATACTATCAATACCAAATTCTTAAGAATCTTTCTCCCCATCTATGCTATTAGATTATCAGCCATCCAAGAGTTAAGATGCACACCAGGAAACAAGCTAATTCTTGAAGGTATAGTGGGAAGACTTACTGCATTTGAGTTATCCAACTTTGATAATTGCAAACCTGAGAATCTTGAATCTACTTTCAAGGCCAAATTATTGTTGAAAGATACTGAAGAAGTGAAACCAAAGAAGAAGGGAAGAATGATAAAATATGCATCCAGTGATAGTAGCATAGATGAAGAAGATGTGGAACAATTGGAAGCATTGTTGGCCAAAAGATTTCACAGAGGCAAAGGTAAATTCAAAGGTAAGTTTCCTATCATTTGTTTTAATTGCAATGAAGTAGGACATATTATTGCAAGGTGCACATAGAAAAAGAACTATAGATAAGGCAACAAGCACAAGAACAAAAGAGAATATGATAATAGAGATTACAAAGACAAGGGCAAAAAGTGCTACATTGTTGAAGAAGAGGATTTTGATGAAAATAATGATGAGGTAATCTATGTAGCCATGAACGATGAGTTAGATGAAGATAAGGCAACAGCACTGGTAACCTGTGTAAACAAGAATGACAGGCGGATCATAGAGAGTGGGTGCTCACATCACATGACAGGAGACAAAAGTAAGTTTGTTACTTTTACTCAGTATGATGGAAATAGTGTTAGATTTGTAAATGATGCTCCATGTCTAATCAAAGGAAAAGGTTCTATTAAGCTTACAGAGAAAATTTCATGTGATAATGCATATTATGTTGAAGGATTGAACTAAAATCTATGGAGTGTGTCACAGTTAGGCAATGTAGGATGCAAAGCAGAATTTGGAAACAAAACTACCAAAATCTATGACACTGATGGAAATCTGATAGGAAAAGGAGACCAAACTAGGAGTAATCTATTTTACCTAGATATGGAGGATGCTACTTGTCTCATTGTAAGATTTGATGATGTGTGGCTATGGCATAAAAAATCTATGTCATGTCAACTTTGATAATTTGATTAACATCAAAAAAATAAAGAAAGTCAAAGGTTTTCCCAAAGCGAAGAAGCCTGACAATACAATGTGCAAAAAATGTCAGCTAGGAAATATGACCAAGTCAAGTTTCAAAAGCAAAACCTATACTTCCAAAGAAGTACTAGAGTTAGTCCATACTAATTTATGTGGTCCAATAGAAGTGAAAAGCTACAAAGGAGACAGATATATAATGATGTTTGTTGATGACTACTCTAGAATGATGACTGTCATGTTCTTAAAGCAAAAATCTAATGCTTTTCAAATGTTTAAGTGATATTTGGCCAGGGTTGAGAAGGAAACAAGCAAGAATCTAAAGTTCCTAAGATCAGATAGAGGAGGAGAGTTCACATCAAAAGAATTTGAGATATTTTGAAATGATAAAGGAATTAAGAGACAAACATCAACATGTAGAACTCCACCACAGAATGGAATTGTAGATAGAAGGAATAGATTAGTGATTGACTGTGCCAGAACATTAATTATAGAGAAGACCGTTGCTCTAAAGTACTAGAGAGAAGCTGTGAGTACAGCAATCTACACTTGAATCGAGTACAAATCAAGAAAGGTACAAATGCAACACCTTTTGAACTATGGTATGGTCACTCACCCAATGTAAAACATTTCAAAGTATTTGGTTGTAAGTGTTATATTCTTAAAGATTCTAGAAATGGCAAGTTTGATGCAAAGAGTGATGAAGGCATATTCCTTGGATACTCCATTGGAAGTAAAGCATATAAGTGTTTAAATACTAACACTAACAAAATTGTGGAGAGTGCAAATGTAAACTTTGATGAGCATACAGAAGTTCAAGTTGATGAATCCATCAAGAAATCATAAGACTACAGATCCTTTGTATACTTCTATGAAGGAATGCATGTTGAAGAAGAAGCTACCAATCAAGTTGGGAATCAACAAGTTTCAATATCAGTGAAGTCACAACTAGTGAATGTTGAGTTGCATTTAGAAGCTAAGTTGCAGAATGAAGATAATGCACATTCTGACTCAAAATCAATACACATGAAAAAGATGCAGAGCTACCTGAAAGAGATGTGTACAGTGACTTTGAAGCTAAAAGACCAAACATGGAAACAAGGACAGAACCAAGGTTATCCAAGTATGTGAGAAGACATCACCCTGCAGAACAAATCATTGGTGACAAGGAAGCTAGACCAATGACAAGGAACAAACTAAGAAATGAATCATGTCTGCTAAGCAAAATTGAACCCAAAATAGTGAAAGATGCACTACTAGATGATGATTGATGCAAAGCTATGGAAGAAGATATTGATTAGATAGAGAAGAACAAAACCTAGACTTTAGTTCCAAGACCTACCAATAAGAATGTGATTGGTACCAAGTGGGTGTTTAGTAAAAAGCTAGGTGAGAATGGTGAGATCACAAGAAATAAGGAAAGAATAGTCTGTAAAGGTTATGCACAAGAAGAAGGATTGGATTATGGGGAAACATTTTCCCTTGTTGCAAAGATGGAAGGAGTAAGAACCCTACTTGCATATGCTACTTACAAAGGTTTTAAGGTCTACCAAATGGATGTAAAGTCTACTTTTCTAAATGGTATACTGGAAGAGGAAGTCTATATAGAACAACTAAAAGAATTTGTTGATGACAACACCAAGGATATGGTTTGCAAACTGCATAAAGCACTCTATGGTTTGAAACAAACACCTAGAGCATGGTATGAGAGACTTCACAAATATCTTGTGAAGATAGGATTTGAGAGAATAGATGACAACAACAACAACCTATATATCAAGGAAGAAAAAGGTAAAGACATTTTGATATCTAAGATCTTTGTTGATGATATAATATTTGGAGGAAAAGATGCACTATGCAAAGATTTTGTTGATAAGATGAAACATGAGTTTGAGATGTCAATGTTTGGAGAAATCAAATTCTTTGTTGGATTGCAACTACATCAACTGAAACATGGCATATTTGTGAATGAATCAAAATATATCAAAGAGATACTCAAAACATTTGGCTTGGGGGATTCAAAACTAGTCAATACACCAATGCTAATAGGACATAATTTATCCAAGAATGATGAGTCAGCAGAAGTAAATCAAACAATGTACAGATCAATGATTGGAAAGTTATAGTATGTTGTACATAGTAGACCAGACATTGCATTATCTGTTGGAATAGTGGCAAGATTTTCTGCAAACCCAAGAGAAAATCATCTTATGGCAATAAAAAGAATAATGAGGTACCTAAAAAGAACTGAAGACTTTGGTTTATACTACAAGAGGACTAAAAATTTTGAGTTGAATACCTACATTGACGCAGATTGGGGAGGTAATATAGATGATAGAAAACTAGTGGAGATGCACTCTTCTTAGGTAAAAGATTAGCCACTTGGACTAGCGAAAAGAAAAGTTGTACCTCACAGTCCACAGCTGAAGCTAAGTATGTTGCTATTGTAATCAACTGCACCAATATTGTATGGATCAAGCACCTGTTGAAAGGTATGAAGGAAGAGATAACTAAACCACTGATACTCTATTGTGATAACACAAGTGCCATCAACATATCAAAAAATCTTGTGATGCATACCAAAACAAAGCACATTGCAATCAAGTATCACTTTGCAAGAGAACTAGTGGAAGACAAACAAGTGAAGATGGAATATGTCAACTCAAAGGAACAAATTGCTAACATCTTCACAAAACCATTACCCAAAGATGTATTTGAATATCTTAGAGGTAAGTTAGGGCTGATACCCCTATCCAAGGTTGTTTAACAATAAGACTGCCCTACATCAAATAAGTTGATTAGTGAAATCATATAAATTGATGCAGAGGACTCTTACTTTAAGTTTTGCCTAAAGTAATTAAAATACTAAAATTCCAAATCAGTCACAAGCAATGTGATAGAGGGAGAAACTGGAGTTCCTACAAATGCCACACTTGCATGATAAGATGTTGAAACAATGTCTTTGGCATTGTTGTCAAAGAGAAAGAAATAGTAGAAACTAACCAAATCTACAGGATCAAATGTGTATGGGGAGAAATAGCAGAAAGGAAGAAGAAAGGAAACAACGGCTAATAGGGAGAAGCAGATACACAGCAATCAATCAAGATAATAGATTTAAGAGGGAGCAAATCAGAGAGGGAGTAGAACAAAAAGGAGAAGACAATGTATCATCAAAGAGGGAGATATGAAAGCTGATGAAAATAGTAATGACAACAAGTTTCTTTTTGGCATTTGACTTACTATTTTAACCTAGTTACCATTTTGATAACTTCGTTGATCAGTTTGGTTTGCTATTAATGCCAAAGAGGGAGATTGTTGAAATCTGATTGAAAAGATCACTATTAAAGAAGGGAGATTATTGAGAAGAAGGGAGATTGTTGGTAAAGAATGTTTTCAATCATTATTTTGTCACTGATGTCAAACCTACTATTTTTTGGAATGACAATTGCTTATAAGATCCAAGTACTATCACTTAGTTGATTGATGAAGAGGATTTAATCAATAAGACATAACAAAAGCACCTAAGGTAAAGGTTGAATTATGCTTTTGTAATGAAGTACAAGGATCAATTAAGACAATGGTAAAATGATGTATTAATAGTACACTTGAAAATACAGAGGTTGGCTACACCTAGAAACTCTAGAAGAATAAGTTGTAACAAAGTTGTCTGCAAAGCTTGACTAAATTCATTAGTGGGTGTCTAGCAAGTTAGTTCATGCCAAACAGATTATCAGTAAGTGTTGAGAAAATGAAAAATCTAGTGTGTACTGAGTGAAACAGAGGTGTTGAGCAAGTTTAGGTGTCGAGCTAGACAAAAATGTAATAGGTGTCGAGCATCAGTAAAACTTAGCTAACGTCAAGTGAATCCACAGTAGGTTGTTAGGATTAAACCACAGATATAAATATCAATTACATGCAAATATAAACAATATCATTAAATAGATCACATAAAAAAGAACACAAGACACCAAGATTTAATGTAGTTCACCCAATCCCTGGGCTACGTCCACCAAACAGCAAGTTCAATATTAATATGATCCAGTAATTACAACATGATTACAATTTGTAATCCCTTATAGCTCAATACCATTGCAAGAACCAATTTTGCATCACAACAATGAAACAATCCCTAACCCTAAGCTATTTTTATACAAGTATTTTTACAACTTTAGGGTTACAATTAATAATTACATGTTAGCCCAAAATCTCGATAAAATAGGGCCCAAAAAAATAATTGCTAGCCCCAAAGAATTTATGAAGTATGTACAGTACTTTCCTAATCAGCCACCACAATCTAACATAGGTGCCAAGTAACATAGTATGTGTCGAGCATTAGAAAGTTAATAGTGTCGAGCTATTGCATTATTTGAAAAGTCAAAGATTTGCCAGATCTAAGCTGACAAGTTTGTTACCTTGAATTTTGTGAACTGGATAAAAGATAAGGATGATGAGTTGGTGGCACATAATTTTAGGTTAACCATTTTTGGGTAAATATAGGTGGATTCTACATTATGTTTCTAGAAGAAACAAGATAAGGGGTACATTCATTGAATCTTACCTAATTCATTCAAACTAAAAATAAGAGTAGGAAGATTAGATTGGGAAAAGTATTCCAGACTTCCATTTAAGGAGTTATAGGTCAAGAAGCAAGAGTGGTTAGAGAGAGTGTGTGACATCAAAAAGAAGGCATCGAGAGGGAGGAACAGAGTACAGAGACTCTGTTTTGATAGATGACCACAAAGGTGATTGCATTGGCACAACAAGCATGGAGACTCAAGGAGACAAAGCTTGAAAGGAGGATAAGCTGTCAGAGCTATAGAGACTAAAGACCAGGAAAATTCATGAGCTAAATTGATATCTAAAATCTACAAGTTATGTTTTGATTTGTATCAGATCAAAAGTGCTTATTGTTACTCTCTAGCAATTATATCAATTAAGGAAAAATCTTATGAACTTAGGTTGGTTTAACATCCTTTTGTAAATCCTTTAACAGGGTGACATTCCAAGTGAACGTTCTAAAGTCCTTTAACCAAGCCCACTTTTAATAGGGTGGTTGAAATCCTTTAACAGGGTCACATTTAACAGTGTGTTTTTAGCCTTTAACAGTGCAGGCCTTTCACAAGGCATCACTTCAGAAGAGTGAGAAAGGAGTAGCATGTTACTGGTGGTTTTTCCCAAATTGGGTTTCCACGTAAATCACTATGTTATGTGTTGATCTTTCATGTCTTATTTCTGCATGTTGATTTATTAGTAACTTGCTAAGAAGAATGTTTAGCTTAGATGCATGGTTAGTTTAAATGGGCTCACTATACTTAGTGAAAAAATTTATCAAGACATTTGGACCTTGAATAACTAATTCACCCCCGCTCTCAATTATTCTAAAGCATTTCTAATAGAATGTAGAACACATATCAAAGACTCAAGTGTCTCCTCTAAAGAGAAAGTGACCTCCTCCAACTATTGTATCAAAGTATCCACCATCATGTCAACCTCAAAAGACTTATCAAGTAGAGAATGAAGATGAGGCTTATCATTTTCCCTCACAATAACTGAAGAAGGATCATCTTTATCAAAGAGAATATTAATATCATCAATATTGTTTCCCAAATCCTCAATGTAGGACTCCACAAATAAACCTACAATGTTTGTCAAGAAGTCATCCCAAGGAGCTACATTTGGAAGATAAGGAATGTCCTAGTACACTAAATCAATGTCTATGTGAATACAAGTATCATTAGGAACAATAGTAGATGCAAGATCAATGGGAGTAGTAGGATCCACATCAGGAGCAATAGGTGCATCCTTACTTTCAATTTTTGCACTACATGCAATCATAGATGATACATAATCATCATAGGGAATATTGTCTGCATCATCAAGTGGAATGAGACAATCAACTACAAGATCATGTAGGATTGGAGGAATGTGAGGATCTCCAAAATTCTCCCAAAGAAGAGTCCAAATTGTGTATGGGCATCTAAGATCCTTGATTTTGTAGAGGAATAGATTAAATGAATCATCAATAATGAAAGTCATAAGAATCACTCCTACAATATGATTATTCTTCAGCATCCAAGTGTATTGCTTCCAATATGTTTTGGACTCACGTACAGGACCATAAAGATTAGGCAATTGATTAACCTATGTACAATGTGTGATGATGCCTTTTTCCCATAATGCATAATTATCCTTAGTAAAATCTATGACAGTAGGATGTATTTCATATCCCATGATGACTTCTTAAATAAAATTATGAGATCAACCAATCAATGCACCCCCCAAAATGCAATGAAAATCAAATAACCCCTATAATGTATGATTTTGGCACTTTATATATAGTGCGTGTACAATAACCACTTTCCAATTTTGAGAAAAGGTGGATTTCTAATTTTGATGGTTACAACACCAAATATGAAGCTATATCAGATTGAACAAGATAACACACAAGATCTCTCAAGGATCTAATTAACTAAAAGCTCCAAAGTAGGCCAAAAAATGACAATATATTGAAAGTGATATGTCCACTCAAAATTTCTCCAAATTGATACCAATTCTGGAAAGTAGACAAAAAATTATGTAGTTTAAAATTAAATAGAACCTAAAAATGTGTTTGTATGAGCTTGAACAAAGCCTTTGAAGTTGCAAAAATTAGGATTTATGATTTTATAAAAATTCAAGTATAGAGATTACAAACAACCCACACCAATGTGTAGATCATGAAATTCTACCCCAAAACAAAAAAAGTTTGAAAAAAGGAGTCTAGATATGTGAGATATCATTGTTTGACCTCTGTAATTATTTTCCCTGAATCATTATTTTTGCACCTTCAAAAATCAAATGAATCTAGATTTCACCTCAATTGTTCAATTTAGATGAAACAAGAGTTAATTTAGGAAGTTTTTGGACCTTCTCAATGTGATGCCAACATCTGATTTGCACCCACAAGTTCTAATCTTAACCTGCAAAAAAATTCTCTCTAATGGCTATGCAATAAATGCTCCTTTGGCTTTGATATCATGTAAGAATCTACCCCAAGCTCTAATACCATGTAATAATTTACCTAAGGCAAAGAAAAAAAATGCCAAGATCTGTTGAGATATGATTGAAAAGATCATTGTTAAGAGAGATTATTGAAATATGGAGATTGTTGAATAAGACTATGTGTTTCAATCATTATTTTGTCACTGATGTCAAACCTGCTATTTGCTGGTAAGACAACTGCTTATAAGATTTGGGTACTATCACTTAGTTGATTGATGAAGAGGATTTGATCAATAAGAGGTAACAATAGCACCTAGAGGAGAGGTTGAGTTATGATTATGTAATGAAGTACAAGGATTAGTTAAGATAGTGATGACATGATGTATTGTTAATCTACTTAAGATTACAAATGTTGGCTACACTAAGAAAGTTTAGAAGAACAAGTTACACAAAGTTTGTCTACCAAGCTTGATCGAGTGGATAGTAGGTGTCAAGCAAAGTCAGTGCAAGCCGAGCTGAAAGTTAGTTGGAGCTAAGTGAAAGAAAATTCTAGTGGATGTCAAGCAAGATAGTTGATGTCAAGTAAAGTATAGTTGATGTTGAGCATCAATAAACTTTAGTTGATGCTGAGTGATTTTGTAGTTGATGTCAAGCAGTGCAGTATGTGTCGAGCATTAGAAGCTTGATAATGCTGAGTTGTTGCATTATGTTAAAGATCGAAGCTTCACCAAATTTAAGCTAACAAGTTTTTTTTCTTGAAACTTGTGAACCAGGAGAAAGATAAGGTTGATGAGCTGGCAGCACAGAATTTGATGTAAACTATTTTGAGGTGAATTCAAATGGATTCTAGGAAAAGTTTCTAGAAAATACAAGATATGGGGTAGATACATTGTATCCTACCTAATCCATCCAAAACCCTAATTTGGACAATGGAAAATGAGTAGGAAAATGTCCTAATTTCCTATTTATAGGAATGTCTAGTCATGAAGCAAAAGTTGTGATGTGTGAGAACCTAAGGAGGAGAAGGAAATAAGGGTTTTTCTTCATCAAGTGACCCAAGAAGAGAAGAGTCTTCAATGATATGTTAAGCAAGAAGGCTTAAGGAGATGAATGCTTGAAGGGTGAACAAGCTATTAGAGCTGCAAAGTATGAAGGCCAAGCAGAATTGAGGACTAAACAGATATCTATAATCTACAAGAGAAGTTGTAAGTTGTATCAGATCAAAGCTCTACTGTTACTCTCTAACAATTGTATCAGTTTAGGTTAAATCCTTTGGATTAAGGTTGACCTAACAGTCATTTATAAATCCTTTAACTAGGTGACATTCCAAATGAATGGCCTAAAGTCCTCTAACAAGGCTCACTTTGAACAGGGTGATTGAAATCCCTTAACCAGGTCACATTTAATAGTTTGTATTGTAACCTTTAACAGGGTTAGCCTTTCACAGGGCATCATTTTTCCCAAATTTGGTTTCCATATAAATCATTGTGTCAAGTGCGTTGATGAATCTATTGTGTTTCATGCTTTACATTTTTGCAAGTTGATTTGACATTAACATACAAGTTTTGGTAATTACCTAATGGATGCATGCATGGGTATGAATGTTTTATGGATTCACTAAGTTGTGAAAAGTTTTATTTATACATTTGGACCTTAGATAACTGATTCACCCCCCCCCCCCCCCCCCCAGTTATTGTAAAGTATTCCAACAAGATCTAGAAGCTCAATTGATAGCACAAGAGAGAGACAAAGAATAGTGTCAAATGAATGATTCAATATCAATCAAATGATAATGGACAATCAGATAATTAGATGAATACATCATAGAAGTGACTCGTATATAAAGGCAATCAAGATGACTAGGAGCCATGCAAGTGATAAGCATCACAACTAGTCACATCTCCACCAAGAGTGGATTATCCTCCATTGTGCATGAAAGTGCATGCAACAATGAGAGGATAAGAATACAAAGGTTTGTCTCATAAAGAGGTATAGTAGACAAGATGTGCTCAATTGGAGTTCAAACTATTGTGTTGTCTACATGACAACTCATGTGAATATGCAAACTCCTAGGTGTCTACATGACAACTAATATGAAAATAAATTAACCTAAGTAAACCTAAGTAAAGTGTAAATAGTACATACTTATTTACACCAACATTTAATAACCTTAAACATGAGCAAAACTCTTGTTAGCATATGCAAAATTCTTTTCAACAATGTGTGGTTAAAATATGAAACCCTACTTAATAAGAAAATAATACCAATATTCACAATTTAGAACAATCTTCCACATTAAAAATAATAATTAAATTTTTTTTTAAAAATTTCTCAAAAATATTTGTGATTCAATCTAGCAAGGGGCTAGTGATTTCCATAGTGTTTCTTCTTACTCTGATTATTCCTAATATTGATGAGGTCAAGTGCATATCTTTAGTTATTCCATTCTGCTCAGCCCATGTGTTTGTTATACCATTCAATATATAATGTTAGAGTAATAAAGTATTTTCTTCTTAATTAAATCATATTGATTTAATTATTAAGTCACTTATTATCTCTATTTTACTTAAGCTAAACTTGGGCATATAATAATTAATTCTTTTATTAATTATTATTAGGCAACCTAGGTTTTACCTGTTAAGGTTTTGATCTCCTTTTATAAGGATTGATCTCTTTGTAATTTATTCATTCACTTTTGATAATAAAAATTTCTCTTTTTTCTCATCAAAAATGTCTCATCTGTGGATCTAGGAATTCCAGTCTCCATAGCTTTTGCTTCTCTCTTTTTGTTACAGGTGTTTGAATGTAAGTGATTATTGGGAGTTGTGGGGTTGATCTTTCATCAATTTCAACATATAATTTATCTTGTTCAGAAAAAATTATCATCTTTAGAAATGGGAGGTCTGTAATATCTTATGTTATTATAGATCTCAATTAGAAAATCTCACTCAATTAGAAACTCTTAGAATAAAATTTGCAGAAACTCTTTTTGGACAAAATATAAATCTAGTTTTGGATGGGAAATATTTTACAATTTGTTGAGATATTTATTGATCTATCTATGAATCTTGTTACCATTGTTACTCGTTTGGCAGACAACACCATAAAGTGTCAATAGTTTTTGTTGATTCAATTTTCCTAATTGTTTAATGATATCCAGAACTATGTTGAACTATAGTGCACAATATTTCCATTTAATTTCTTACGTTTCTTGATTTTGTTTTCAGAGTAGTGATCCATAGGTACAATTTCTATTTTGGCTCACTTGTAAAAGAAATATGGCATTCTTTATTTATTTCTTTGATTTTTCAGAGTTGTCAAGAATTTCCTGGAGACACTAATCCCACATGTCACATGTTTATTACATAAAATCCTAAATCACATTGATGTAGAAGTCTCTATTTACATCTGATAAATTAATACATGGGATTGAGAGCTAGGCCATGTATAACTTTCAGATTTCCCTGAATCTAAAGATTTAACATATTTCAATGTGTCTTCCAAATCATGAAGTAGGGTTTCTTGGAATCAAATTTTAATATTCACCATGGAAGATGGGCTTAGCTGAACCATTAGAACACAAAATTGTGGTCATTTAGAGCTGCATCACTATCCAAAACTCCCTCATGCATCATCACTTATGTTTCTGAATCTTCAAGGATTTCACTCCTAAATTGCTAAAAAAAATCTTAGACTTTTGACAATAATCAAACCTTATTGTAGATCGGTTGGTAGATGAAACCCTGTACCTAGTTCCTCTATAAAACTATGTTCCTCCAAATTCTCCACTTTAAGTAGAAGAAAATATTGAAATTCCTATTTATAAGTTTTTGAGATTTTTTGAATTTTTTTTACAGTCATGGATTTTATAGGGATTTACTACATCAAACAAAATTTTATTTGAGCACCAATACACAAATAATAATTTTATCTAGTGTAAAAATCAAAAGTAGGTTTTTCATATGCTAACATGTGATTTGTTTTTCCTTCCCAATTTTATTGTATTTGTAGATGTAGTTGAAAGGAAACAAAATTAAGGATCAAGTTTTCTTTTTCTTTATATATTTTTATATTAAATATATAAATATTTATTTGAAAACTTAAAATATTACAATCCAAAAAAGGTTATTTAGAATACAATTGCATTTCGGAGCTTATCATTGGTTACAAAATTGACTTTTTGCATAAACATATTTGATCATGTGTATTGTAAAGATAAAAATAATGGTTGTTGTTGATGTAATTAAGTATTTGCTAATTTTACTTTACGTAAGTTTACTTAGGATAATACATTTTTATATTAGTTATCATTAAGACACCTAGGAGTTTTCATTTTACTTTAGAACATCGTGTAAGAGGGATCCACTTGCACTTAGTTGTCATCTCACACCTCATTATTTTTTGGGATCCACCTTTGTGTTCTTATCACTTTATTATCCTCTCATTATTGCACCTAATTTGTTACACAATGGAGGATGATCCAACTTTAGTGGACATCAAATTACACCTTGTCTAGTTGATAGCTTATCACTTGCATCACTCCTAGTTATCATTCATTACATATATATTAAAATACATCTACATTGTACACATCATAATATTGGACATCTTGATCCATTATCACTCGATCATTATTGAGTTATTCATTTGATCATTATTTTTGTCTTTGATCATTATTTTTGTCTCTCATGTGTTATCTCTAGTGTTTCTAGATCTAGACCTTTTTTATTCTTTGCTTTAGGAAAGTTCTTATGTGGAATTAGATCCACAATAGCATTCATTACATAACCATCACAGAGAATCTTGCTTCATCTTTTAGAGTGTCATGATTCAAATTCAAGATCAATATTTTTATGGGAGCATTTGGGCAAGATCAGACCTCACCATTGTATTCATGCGGCTATTTCCAGAAATTTTGACTATAAATTTGCCTATATTTAACAAAAGTCAAATTTGAGGCAAATGTATTTTTTCATATTAGGCTTGGATAGTCCAATCTACAAATTAACAATATGGATACAAAGTTTTTAATCCAAATATTATTTCATAATTTCTTATTTGGATCACTTTTTTATTGTCACTATTTTTTGGGGGGAAATTAGTTTGACCACATCGGCCTATTTTGTAAGACATGAAAATGTAGTATCCTCTATATAAGCTAGTGAAATACATGTCAACAAGATTTGAGAAGTGAAAAACCATGATAGACACTACTAATTTTTAAAATCTAGCAAGCTGTTGGAAATAACAATGGGAAAGTAAACTTTAAGGGGAGGTGGGGGGGTGGGGTGAATTAGTTACTTCAAAACTTTAACTATAAAACATTCACCACACATCCATCTCACAATATATCATGTAAATGTTGATATATGATTGAAAAGATCATTTGAGTAAGAAAATTGTTGAAAGAAGAATTTGTGTTTTCAATCATTGTTTTGTCACTAATCTCAAACTTGCTATATGCTGGTAAGAAAATTGCCTATATATTTCAAGAACTATCACTTAGTTCATTGATGAGGAGGATTTGATCAATAAGATGTAACAAAAGTACCTAGAGGAAAGGTTGAGTTATGATTATGTATTGAAGTGCAAGAATCAGGTAAGACAGTGATAACATAATGTATTGACAATCTACTTTGAGGTTACAAAATGATTGGCTACACTTAGAAAGTTCAGAAGAATAAGGTTGGACAAAGTTCATTTGCCAAGCTTGATCAAGTTGATAGAAGGTGTAGACCAAAGTTAGTGCAAACTAAGCAAAACGTCAATTATGGCCGAGTAAAAGCAATTTCTAGTGGATGTCGAGCAAGTTAGTAGGTGTCGAGCAAGATCATAGATGTCGAGTGATTTTCAATTGATGTTGAGCACAAGTAAAATCCAATTGATACCAAGTTATTTTACAATAGATGTTGAGTAACACAATATTTTTCGAGCATCAGCAAATTGATAATGCCAAGTTGTTGCATTATGAAAAAGATCGAAGATTCACCAAATAAAAGCTAACAAGTTTGTTTTCTTGGAACTTGTGAATCAGGAGGAAGAAATGATTGATAAGCTAGAGGCACAAAATCTTATGTAAACCATTTTGGAGGTGAATTCAAATGGATTCTAGGAGAAGTTTCTAGAAAAGACAAGATATGGGGTAGATACATTGTATCCTACCTAATCCATCAAAAATCCTAATTTTAGAGATGGATAATGAGCGAGAAAAGAGTTCTAATTTCTTATATGTAAGGATGTTTGGTCATGAAGCAAAGAGGTTAGAGATTTTTTGGATGTGAAAATTTGACAAGGACAAGGAAGAGGGTTTACTTCATCAAGTGACCTAAGAGAAGAAGTATGCATGGCGAACTAAGCAAGAAGGCTTAATGAGGATGAATGCTTGAAGGGTGAACAAGTTGTCAAAGCTATAAAGATTGGAAGCCAAGAAGAGTTGAGGACTAAATAGTGATCTATAATCTGCAAGTAAGGTTATAAGTTGTATCAGATCAAAGCTCTACTGTTACTTTCTAACAATTGTATTAGATTAGGGTAAATCATTTGGAGAAAGGTTGACTCAATAGTCATTGGAAAATCCTTTAATAGGGTGGCATTCCAACTGAATGGCCTAAAGTCCTCTAACAAGGCTCACTTTTAATAGGGTGATTGAAATCCCTTAACCAGGTCACATTTAACAGTGTGTGTTGTAACCTTTAATAGAGTTGGCCTTTAACAGGGCATCACTTCAGAAGAGTGAAAAAGGAGTAGCATGTTACTGGTGGTTTTTTCCAAATTGGGTTTCCATGTTAAATCATTGTGTCAATTGTACTGATGGATATGTTGCATTTTTATTTGCTTTATACTTCTGCATGTTAATGTTACAATAACATATCAGTTCTGGTTAACACACAATGAATGCATGCATGGTTAAGAATGATATATGGGTTCACTGAATTGTGAAAAGTTTTATTTTGTACATCTGGACCTTGAATAACTGATTCACTCCCCCCCCCTCTCATTTATTCTAAAAGAATCCCAACAATTGGTGGCAGAGCATAGTTGCTTAAGAGGATTAGTTTTAAGGTACTAAAAGCATAAAGATCAAGATGTCAAAAAAGAGAGGTACCCAAGCTAAACAAAGATAACTTTCCTGCATGGAAAAGTTTGATGAAGCTAAACCTTGGAAGACTTGGAGATTATGCACAATCTTGCATTTCAGTAGCACATGTTGATCCAGTAGGATCTCTAACTACTAAAGATTTGAAGAAATAGAAAGAGCACAATCAGGCTATGTTGGAGATTGCTTTTGCCCTAAGCTATGTTGAGTTTGATGATATCAAAGACCTTAAAAGTGCAAAGCAGATGTGGGATGCCCTAGACACCATCTATGGAGGAGACAAAAATGTTCAAAGAGCTAAGTTAGAGAGCCTTAGAGGTAAGTTTGATGACATGAGAATGGAAGAAGGTGAAAACATTGCTTAATATGTTGCTAGAATAAAAGAAGTTGTTAGTACAATAAAGGGTGCTACTAGTAAAATAGATGATGATATTGTGCTAAGTAAAGTCTTGAGAACATTGTTGCATGTATATTCCATTAGAGTATCTACAATCCAAGAGTTAAGATGTATGCCAACAAATGATCTAACTCTTGAAGGACTAGTAGGAAGATTGACTTCTTTTGAGTTATCTAATTTTCAGAACTACAGACCAGAAAGTATAGAATCAACTATCGAAGCAAAATTTTTACTAAAGAATTTTGAGGAGGTAAAGCCAAAGAAGAAGAAAAGAAAGATAAAGTATGCATCCAGTGACAGCAATACAGATGAGGAAGACATTGAACGATTGGAAGCATTGTTGGCAAGAAGATTTCACAAAGGAAAAGGTAAATTAAAAGGTAAGATGCCTATCATTTGTTTTAATTTCAATGAAGTTGTTCATATTACAACAAGATGTACACAGAAGAAGAACTTTAGAGAAGGGAACAAGCACAAAAATAGAAGAGAAGATGATGGAAGAGACTACAGAGATAAAGGCAAGAAGTCATGCTACATTGCTAATGAACATGACTCTGATGAAAATGATGATGAAGTGGTATATGTTGCAATGAAGGATGAATTAGATGAGGATGAGGCTACTACACTTATGACTTGTTTGAACAAGAATTACAAATGGATCATTGATAGTGGATGCTTACATCACATGACTAGAGACAAAAGTAAGTTCATTTCCTTAACCTGTTATGATGGAAATAGTGTAAGATTTGGTAATGATGCACCATGTTTAATAAAAGGAAAAGGGTCTATCAAGCTCACAGACAAGTTTTAATGTGATAATGCTTATTATGTTGAAGGATTGAATTATAACTTGTTAAGTGTGTCACAATTGAATAATTTGGGGTGCAAAGTTGAGTTTGAAAATAGATCAACCAAGATAAATGATACAAATGGAAACTTGATTGGAAAGGGTGATTAAACTAGGAGTAATCTATTCTATTTGGATATAGAAGATGCTACTTGTCTTATTGCAAAATTTGATGACGTATGGCTTTGGCACAAAAGATTATGTCATGTTAACTTTGATAATCTGATTAGTATCAGCAACATGAAAAGAGTTAGAGGTTTTCCTAAGTTGAAGAAACCATAAAATATAATGTGCAAATAATGTCAGCTAGGGAAGCTTAAAAAGTCAAGCTTTCAAAGTAAATCTTATACCTCTAAGGAAATACTTGAAATTGTTCATACTGACTTGTGTGGACCTATTGAAGTGCAAAGCTATAAAAAGAGATAAGTATTTAATGTTGCTTATTGATGATTACTCTAGGATGATGATAGTCATGTTTCTGAAACAAAAATTAGATGTTTTTCAAATGTTTAAATGGTACTTGGCAAGAGTGGATAAAGAAATAGGCAAGAGCTTGAAATTCTTGAGATCAAACAGAGGAGGTGAATTCACTTCACATGAGTTTGAGATGTTCTACAATGATAGAGGAATCAAGAGATAGACACCAACACCTAGGACCCCTCCACAAAAAAGAATTGTTGAAAGAAGAAATAGATTTATAATGGATTGTACCAGAACACTCATGATGGAGAAAAATGTTGCTCTAAAATATTGGAGAGAGGCTATAAGTACTACTGTATACACCTTGAACCATGTGCAAGTAAAGAAAGGTACTCACTCAATACCTTTTGAACTATGGTATGGTCATCCACCTAATGTGAAATATTTTAAGGTATTTGGAAGCAAATGCTATATTCTTAAAGATATTATGAGTGAAAAGTTTGATGCAAAGAGTGAAGAAGGTATATTCTTTGGTTACTCCACAAGAAATAAAGCTTAAAAGTGTTTAATTACTAACACTATCAAAATTGTGGAAAGTGCAAATCTGAATTTTGATGAGTTTATAGAAGAAAATGAGGCTAAAACTACAAAAGAACTAGAAAATTACAAGACTGTTGTATACTATTATGAAGGAATGCCTACTGAAGAAGATGCTACAAATTATGTAGCAAACCAACAACAAGTTTCAACAACTGTCGAGTCACATCCTATGAATGTCAAGTTGTATTCAGATGTCGATTGTAGAATGAGAAGAATGCACAATTTGACTTTGAGATTAGCACATATAAAAGAGATGCTAAAATACCTGACAGAGATGCACATAGTGAAATTGAAGCTGAGAGACAAAATGCAGCCACAAGAACTGATCCTAGATTGTCCAAATATGTCAAAAGACACCATCCTGTAGATCAAATCATTGGAGATAAAGATGCAAGGCCAATGACAAGAAATAGGTTGAGAAGTGAATCATGTTTGTTAAGAATTAAGGTACCTAAGATAATAAGAGACACATTGGAAGATGATGACTGGTACAAGGCTATGGAAGAGGAAATTTAGCAAATAGAAAAGAACAAGACTTGGAGCCTAGTTCCTAGACCAGAAGACAAGAAAGTAATTGGCACAAAATGGGTATTCAAAAACAAGCTAGATGAGAATGGTGAAGTGAGAAGAAACAAATCAAGACTAGTTTGCAAAGGATATGCAGAAGAAGAAGGAATTGACTATGGTGAAACTTTTGTCCCTGTTGCAAGAATGAAAGGAGTAAGAATTCTACTTGCTTATGCTGCATATAAAGGTTTCAAAGTTTATCAGATGGATGTTAAGTCTGCATTTCTAAATGGCATATTAGAAATAGAGGTCTACATAGAACAACCACAAGGATTTGTGGATAAAAAAAATAAGAACATGGTATGTAGACTGTACAAAGCCCTATATGGATTGAAACAAGTGCCAAGAGCATGGTATGAGAGACTTCATACTTATCTTATGAAGATTGGATTTGAAAGGACAAATGATAACAACAATTTGTACATGAAGAAAAATAAAGAAAAAGGTATAATGTTATCTGAAATATTTGTTGATGACATCATATTTGGAGGACAAGATGCCTTTTGTAAAGATTTTGTAAATCAAATCAAGCAAGAATTTGAAATGTCAATGTTTGGTGAGATCAAATTCTTTGTTGGATTACAAGTCTATCAAATGAAGTATGGTGTATATATCACTCAGTCAAAATATGTCAAGGAGAAATTGAAGACATTTGGACTTGAGGATTCAAAACTAGTAAGTACACCTATAGTAACAACACTCAAGCTATCAAAGAATGATGATTTAGCTAAGGTTAATCAAACATTATAAAAATCCATGATTGGAAAATTGCAATATGTAGTACATAGTAGACCTGATATTGCATTAGCTGTGGGGATAGTTGCTAGATTCTTTACCAACCCTAGAGAGAATCACTTAATGGCCATGAAAAGGATAATGAGATATTTGAAAGGAACAAAAGAGTATGGTTTATACTATAAGAAGAATGAAAAGTTTGAATTGAAAACCTACACTAATGTTGATAGGGCTAGAAATATTGACGATAGAAAGAGCAACAATGGAGGAGCATTTTTCTAAGGCAAAAGACTTATTACATGGACAAGAAAGAAGCAGAGTTGTACTTCCCAATCTACTGCTGAAGCAAAGTATGTTGCTATTGCTATCAATTGCACAAATATTGTATGGATCAAATAGCTACTAAAGGGAATGAAGGAAGAGATCATTGAACCAATGACACTTTATTGTGATAATACAAGTGACGTAAACATATCAAAGAATCCTATAATGCATACAAAGACAAAGCACATTGCAATAAAGTATCATTATGTAAGGGAGTTGGTTCAAGACAAAGAGGTGAAGATGGAATATATCAACATAAAGGAGAAAATTGTTGATATCTTCACCAAAGCATTACCTAAGGATGTTTATGAGTATCTGAGAGGTAAACTAGGGGTGATACCCCTATCAAAGGCTATGTAAAAGACAGAGGAACTACCCTGCATCAAACAAGATGACATTCATTTCATACAAATTGATGTAGTGGATCTTACTTTAGGAAGTTTTCTAAAGTAATTACAGAGCTGGAATTACAAATCAATCACAAGCAAGGTGACAGAGGGAGAAAATTGAAGAGCCTACAAAAGCCTATGTCTGCATATATCAAGATGCCAAGTGTTGAGTATATGTCTTTGGCATTGTTGTCAAAGAGCGAGAAAGTATAGTAAATTGATCAAGTGCATACTGATCAAGAGGGAGATGATCAAAGAAGAACATCAATGGAGAAAGTACATTAAACTAATCAATGCAAAAGAGGAACAATGAAGCAAGAGTACATCATCAAAAGATCATAGTACTAAAAGAAAGAAAGAAAGAGGGAGAAAGCATAAAGCAATCAAAGGAAGGATCAAAACAAAATAGGGAGATATTCTGATATTCTATTGATCCATGGAAGAAGAGAATTTTATATTTTGTAACCTAAGAGGGAGTTGCTAATAGAGGGGGAAGTTTTATTCATAAGCTTTCTTTTTGGTATTGCCTTACTGTTTTAACCTAGTTAGTGTATCATTTGTTTGATTGGTTGATTAGTTTGGTTTCCCATCAATGCCAAAGATGGAGATTGTTGATATATGATTGAAAATATCATTTGAGTAAGAAAATTGTTGAAAGAAGATTGTGTGTTTTCAATCATTGTTTTGTCACTAATGTCAAACCTACTATATGTTGATAAGACAATTGCTTATATGTTTCAAGCACTATCACTTAGTTTATTGATGAGGAGGATTTGATCAACAAGATGTAACAAAAGTACCTAGAGGAAAGGTTGAGTTATGATTATGTATTGATGTGAAAGAATCAGTTAAGACAGTGATAACATAATGTATTGATAATCTACTTTGAGGTTATAAAATGATTGGCTACACTTAGAAAGTTTAAAAGAATAAGGTTAGACAAAGTTCATTTGTCAAGCTTGATCAAGTTGATAGAAGGTGCTAAGAAAACTTAGTGCAAGCTGAGCAAAAAGTAAGTTGGAGCCGAGTGAAAGCAATTTCTAGTGGATGTCGAGCAAGTTAGTAGGTGTCAAGCAAGATAGTAGATGCTGAGTGGTTTTTAGTTGATGCCGAGAACCAGTAAAATCCAATTGATGTTAAGTGATTTTACAATAGATGACGAGTAACACAATATGTGCCGAGCATTAGTAAATTGATAATGTCGAGCTGCTACATTATGAAAAAGATTGAAGATTCACCAAATAAAAGCTGACAAGTTTGTTTTCTTGGAACTTGTGAATTAGGAGGAAGATAAGATTGATGAGCTTGAGGCACAGAATCTGATGTAAACAATTTTAGAGGTGAATTCAAACAGATTCTAGGAGAAGTTTCTAGAAAAGATAAGATATGGGGTGGATACATTGTATCCTACCTAATCCATCAAAAACCCCAATTTTTAAGATGGATAATGAGTGGGAAAAGAGTTCTAATTTCCTATATGTGGGGATGTCTAGTCATGAAGCAAAGAGGTTAGAGAGTTTTTGGATGCAAAAATCTAACAAGGAGAAGGAAGAGGGTTTGCTTCATCAAGTGACCAAAGAAAAGAAGTCTATATTGGCAAACTAAGCAAGAAGGCTTAATGAGGATGAATGCTTCAAGGTTGAACAAGCTATTAGAGATGCAAAGATTGGAAGCCAAGCAAATTTGAGGATTGAATAGTGATTTGTAATCTGCAAGTAACGTTGTAAGTTGTATTAGATCAAAGCTCTACTATCACTTTCTAACAATTTTATTAGATTAGGGTAAATCCTTTGGAGAAAGGTTGACTTAACATTCATTGGAAAATCCTTTAATAGGGTGGCATTCCAACTGAATGGCCTAAAGTCCTCTAACAAGGCTCACATTTAATAGGGTGATTGAAATCCCTTAATTGGGTCACATTTAACAATGTGTGTTATAACCTTTAATAGGGTTGGCCTTTAATAGGGCTTCACTTCAGAAGAGTGAAAAAGGAGTAGCATGTTACTGGTGGTTTTTTCCAAATTGGGTTTCCATGTTAAATCATTGTGTCAAGTGTACTGATAGATATGTTTTGTTTTTATTTGTTTTATACTTTTGCATGTTAATGTTACAGTAACATATCAGTTTTGGTTAACACACAATGAATGCATGCATGGTTAAGAATGATATATGGGTTCATTGAATTGTGAAAAGTTTTATTTTGTACATCTAGACCTTGAATAACTGATTCACTTCCCCCCCCCCCCTTCTCAGTTATTCTAAAAGAATCCCAATAGTAAATTGAAATAAATAGCTACACATGTTCATCCATAACATGAAACAAATAACACATAACACAATAAATTTGTTACCTAGAAAACCTCCAATGAGAAGGTAAAATTGGAGTGGCAGTGGTACCTACAAATCTTCACTATTGCAGTTGTAAAGTGTATCCAATGAAGGTTACAATTGTTTGATCATAAACTATGATCTACCCTATGAAATTTCTACCCTATTAAAGGCTTACAAAGACTATTAAATCTTACCATGTCAAAGGATTTCAACACCCTGCTAAAAGTGTGCCTTGTTAGAGGACTTCAACTTACAATAAAATAAGCACCTTGTTAAAGGATTTACAAAAGCTTGCTAGGACTATTCGGTTAAGAGATTTTCACTAATTCACCTATTAGAATGTTTTAGCCTTGATCATTCAATTAGCACCTCTCTGCTAGATATCAGATCTCGTCTTTCCTAATGTATACTTGATCCTCCTGATTAGATGTATCTCTTATGTCCTTTAATTGCTATACTTTATTCTCTTTAACTGATTTTGCAATTCATTCCTCTCACAACCTCCTAAGTCACCATGAATGTTCTCTCTATACTTAGCATTTTCCCTTCTCTTCTCATTTGCACATACATACTCTTTAGGGTTTTCCCTCCTTAAGAAGACCTAGGTGAGCTAGGGTTGCATAGGAATCACAATTTCAATGCACTACATAGGGATTCTCAATATAGCTTTGTATATATCTTCTAGAATTTTAAAAAAATCCTTAAGTTGGCCCAACAATGGTTTAAATAGAATTTTGTGTCATTACAAAAAACTATTCCCAAAACTATTTACTCGACACTCGAAAGCTAATGATTGGCACTCACTATATCCTTAATGTTGTAACTCGATTCCTGTATGACTCAGCATCCACTGTTTTACTCATCATATGAATCACTTGGCATATATGACTTGCTTGATACTTGAGTAACACAGCACATTATACCATCTTCTTGGCACATACCATCTACTCGACACATATTGGTGCTCAGCACTAACTGCATATATTGCTCAACATACACTACTTACTCGACACATACAAAGTTTTGTTAAGAAATGACTTAAGTGTTTTGTCACTACCTTGTCAAAACCAAAATGAGATCAATAATCTCCCCCTTGGACATGAGTGACAAAAAAACTTTGTCATGCATATACAACATAACTTATGTGCATAACTTAGATAATCTATATCTCATACAAAATTTCAATATTTCAATATTTTGCACAATTGATGACTTAAGTTGTCATAACTTCCCAAAATTTTATAACTCCCCCTGAGTTGAGTGTTCCTTATTGTTTATAACTCCTGCTAAGTAAATGTGTTCAACTGTTGTTGTCCCCTGTTTCTATCTCAAAATTGTGTTCCTCATTTGTTCACTATCCTCCTCATAGCTACTATACTATCCCCCATTTTGACACTTACGTCATGGGTGGTACACTTATAGTGTGTTTGTCCAAAACAAAATTATGGACCTCCATGATGATCTTTAATGTTGCATCCCAATTGTTGCACACTACCTCTAGAGATTGGTACTGGATATCTACATCAGTAGCAAAGTTAACTAATCCATCATGAGTGGAAAGATGAGAATCTTTCTTCAACAAGGTTTCAGCAAAGGCTAGTTCCTTGTGTAACACTTCCATGTGTGGGGTCAACATGGATTAGATGCTAATCAAGGTAGCTCAAATGTTATCATCTTGTGCTTTTAGTTGGGCAAGCCTACCTTGAGTACATAGCAGTCTCTAAAAATGTTACTAAATTTGACCAGGAGATAGTTTTAAGGTATTACCTGTAGACTTTAGATCTCCCTCAAGCTGGTCAACATGCCTCTATACTTCTTGTGTAAAAAGATTCACATCACACAACTTGGTGTAAAGAGATAAAATATTCTCCAACACCTTCTTCACATTCTCTATCTTGATTGCAAGCTCAACCTGTCATAGTGCAATGGCAGTAGATATATGTTCAAGAACTTTTGTCTAAAATTTCTTTTCTGACCACTCTAATAGTTTAGTATTTGAGTTCATGTCATCATCATTTATCTTGTCAACAATATTTACCAGTTGCTCAAGAATAAGTTTCTCTTCATTAGGAGTTGGAACTAAGAGCATCAAGGAATATATCTTTGATGTCATGAGGCACTTGCTTCTGCTTATGCTCCCTTCTCAAAAACTCTTGGTGTTTCTTCCTATGCAGAGCTTCTTGCAGAATGCTCACCTCCTCAATGGTGATTGCGGTTAGATCAAACTTGGGTAGTTCAATCACCTCATCAAGACTTACATCCCCATAAGATATCTCCTCTAAGATCCTTGATGTTTCTACACTTGGCCTGGATATTTGCAATGGTGTGGGTTTAGTGCTCGGCCTCTGAATAACTTGACTACTGGTAGGAGTTACAGAAACTAGTAAGGTAAACAAAGTCTAGATAGCAATTTGTTCATCTAGAGGAATAGTCACCTTCAATTCTTTGGCCTTGTCCATCTGACTATCCTCTTTCTTCTCTTCACCTTGTGTCTGTGGTGTAGGTGCAACACTTACTTCCCAACCTAATCCAATTTTTATTCCATCCTTCTCAACTATAAGTAAGGTTTGCTTGTGAGAAATGAATGACACTAGAGGTAATACAACTGGTGTTGTAATAACACCTTGTTGTCCAGTGCTTGGACTCTATTTTTCTACAATTTTTACCTCTTTTGAATCACTTCGCATACTCTTGGGTCGGTCTAGGGTAAGATACCCTAACACTCAGCTAATGATCCTTTTAGTGATCTTAATGGGTCCATTTTCTAGCCAAATGAAGTTTTCATGTATTCTACTAAGCACAATCTTGATCCATTCAGTCTTGAATACATTAGGGAAATCTAGGGCAAGGGTCAACCTTTTCCTTTCTATGATTTTATTATCTTCCCTTAAAACTCCATCATCACAAATTTGAATCTACAATTCTTTAATCTCTATGTCACCTATATTTCCAACTTTTCATGTATAACAACACCTGACATCCTGAATCATTAAGACTTTTGGTGGTATCATTGATAGTGCACCAAGTGGGTCTCCTTTATATGCAATTTTAGGTATTTCCTAGAAAGGTGGTTTTCTAACCTCATTACTAATTAATTTCACATTTAAAACTTCCTTTCCCTCTTTCCTAACACTTTCAGAAGTGCTTGATGCCATATTTGATACCTAGGGTTTATGAAACTCAAACAATGAAACTCAGCACTAGTAAAACACCTTTCCAATCTAATGAATGTGTCAAGTTGCAATTTAATTTGGTTCACAAATGCAAGAATCTCCTGTTACAATTTAACGTCATGCTCTTCGTGCTCTCTTTGATCTCAATTGAATGCAAATGAGTCAAGAAATGACTATATAAACCTTAAAATTTTTTAATAGATGTGTAATGCTTACATAGATGTGAGCTCAATCAATATAGGGTTTCCAATTCACTCAGCTTACACATGACTTCCACTTCGCTCAGTTCACATAGCTTTCTCGAAAAATACTACCATACCTTCACATCTTGGCATCAACTAAAATTCCATTCACAATCAACAGTAATTGTAAAATCTTTCATGCTCAGCAACAACATGAAAACTAACAAAACTAAAGATTTATTCAAGGTTCTAACCATTCCATTGCATTTTAATTCATGCATATATAATCTTTTCAGAACTTAGATTCTTGGAACTGACGTAGAATATATCATTGAGATATTAATTCCATACATACCTTTTGATTTCCTAGTTGGGGGTGATTTGATCACCTAATCCATTGGATGAAGTGACCTCATCTGAACTTGATGTGCTACAATCTTCCTTTTTCTTTCATGTCTTTTTCATTGCACTTTGACTTTCTCAACATCAACCTTCTCTTTGCCATTATTGAATTCACTACTTAGTGCTTTTGACCTTGTTGGACAGTTTTGCTGATATGACTAGTCTTCAAACAACTAAAGCATGTAGTTTAACTCAACTATCTACTGTAATCACTTCTGAAATGTGTTCTAATGCAATTCTTAGGAACATGTCCATACTCTTGACAATAGTAACAATTTTACCTTGTATTTTAATCCCAATTGTAGGATTTTCCATTGTGTTATACCTTTGTCTTCTTGTTTGATGTCCACTTAGCACTAGATTTGTATTCATATGCTTTATGTCCATACTTCTAATAATTGTGGCAATATCCTTCAAACCTTTTTGTGCTTAAGGACTTGGTCCTACATTCATGTGTCTGATGTCCTTACTTGTCACACTTGTAATAGTAGCCCTTGAATTTCTACTTAGGGTTTTGATTTGTATTGTTGCTCTTGCAAACATTTTTTGTATGGCCCAACTTTCCACAATTATAACAAGTGGGTTTCTAGTTCTTACTTTTTTTATTTTTCCACAATTATGACAAGTGGGTTTGTAGTTCTTAACCTTTTTTATTTCTTTGTTCACCACTTTTAGATGATTCTCCTTCCTTAATATTGGTGTATCCCAATCCAGTAGTATCATTGTTAGATCTAGGAGATCTCATCAGTTTCTCAAAGTATTTGATGGCTTCACTGGGTTTGTTGAAACTTTTAAAAAATTCCTTTTCTCTCCTTAGTTCATTCCTCAGTTGTTCATTCTATAACTTTAGAGTTGTGATCTCAATGTCCTTTCCATTTAGTTCATATTTTCAATCATTAATTGATTTATTGTAGCTAGTCGCATGTTAGCAATCCTTTGTACCTCTGATGTCTTCTCTTCCAGTCTATTGGTCAGTGTTCTTTTGTCATATTCAATCATGACCTTGTCTTCCTCAACTTTTTTTTCTACTCAATCACCTCGCATAGAAAGATCGATTGGACTTCTTTTTCTATCTTTAGATTTCTGACCTCTTTAGTTAGGGCACTGTTCTTTTCCATCAAATTTGCAACTGTTGCATCAAACTTACTTTAGTTTCCATCTACAAAAAATTTGGTAGTGTC
The DNA here is from genome assembly GCA_028749045.1 of Cupressus sempervirens. Taxonomy (NCBI): domain Eukaryota; kingdom Viridiplantae; phylum Streptophyta; class Pinopsida; order Cupressales; family Cupressaceae; genus Cupressus; species Cupressus sempervirens. Next base: position 353,714,866 of record CM053787.1, on the reverse strand, counting down.
TTCCTCTTGGTAATGTGTGTCATTTTCCTCAATAGTTATCTATTTTCTTCTCTTCAATGAGTGCTTCAATGCATCTCTTGCTTCATTGAGCTGGTGTAGGGAAAGCTTGATTTCGATCTTCTAGTTCTCAATAGTCTTTCCCAACTTGTAGACTTTCATCTTCAAGATTTTTCCTCAAAGCTACAAGCTTTCCTTTCTAGATAACAAGGTTTTGATACCAATTGTTGGAAATAACAATGGGAAAGTAAACTCTAAGAGGGGGAGGGGGTAAATCAGTACTTCAAAAGTTTAACCATAAAACATTCACCACACATCCATCTCACAATTTATCATGTAAATTGAAATAAATAGCTACACATGTTCATCCATAGCATGAAATAGATAACACATAACACAATAATTTTGTTACCTAGAAACACTCCAATGATAAGGTAAAAATGGAGTGGGGATGACACTCACAAATCTTCACTACTGCAAGAAGGTTACAATTGTTTGATCATAAACTATTATCTACCCTCTGAAAGGTTCGCCCTGTTAAAGGCTTACAAAGATTGTTAAATCTTACTCTGTTAAAGATTTCAACCCTGATAAATGTGTGCCTTGTTAGAGGACTTCAACTTACAATAAAGTAAGCACGTTGTTGAAGGATTTACCAAAGCCTAGTAGGACTATTCAGTTAAGAGATTTTCACTTATTCATCTATTAGAATGTTTCAGCCTTGATCCTTCGGTTAGTAACTCTTTACTAGATATCAGATCTCCTTTTTTCTGATGTGTACTTGATCCTCCTGATTAGATTATCTCTTTTGTCCTTTAATTTATCTGCTCTCTTTTCTCTAACTGATTCTACAATTCATTCCTTTCTCACAACCTCCTTAGTCACCATGAATGCTCTCTCTATACTTAGCATTTCCCCTTCTATTCTCATTTACACATACATACTCTTTAGGGTTTTCCCTCCTTAAGAAGACTTAGGTGAGATAGGGTTAGGTAGGAATCAACGATTGTGATTTATCCATTTTGCCGCTTAGAACATCCCTTAATCCAATTGGTTGCATGCACTGCATAGGGATTCTCAATATACCTTCATATATATCTTCTAGAATCGTAAAACAATCCTTAATTCAGCCCAAAAATAGTTTACATAGGAGTTTGTTCCATTACAAATAACTATGCCCAAAATTGTTCACTTGACACTTGAAATATTTGATGCTCGACATCCACTATATCCTTAATGTTGTAACTCGGTTCCTGAATGACTTGACATACACTATTTTACTCGGCATATGAATCACTTAGCATATATGACTTGCTTGGCACTTAAGTGACTTGGCACATACAATCTGCTCGACACATACTAGTGCTTGGCACTAATTGCATATATTGCTTGGCATACACTACTTACTCGACACATATAGAGTTTTATTAACGAATGACTTAAGTGTTTTTTCACTGCCTTGTCAAAACCAAAATGAGATCAATACAAGTGGCCATCCAACAAGATATTTACTTTTCACTATGGGCATCATACTTTTAAAGACAATAATTTTGCATAGAAAAGTATATGTGAGATAATTCCGACACACATGACTCTTTCCATCTCTTATCCCAAGTACAAACTTTTTCTAGAACACATAATTCAGATATTAAATTGAAGCAACATTCATATTTGTATCCTACAAGCATTAGCCTCATTACACCTTGCATATTAGTCTCATTATAGACATTTATTCCTGACCCAAACATTCCTAATCTGACACAGTGAATACACTTGTAGATCTCTTACACACTTGAGATTGAACAAAGCACCCGGTAGACCAAATCAATCCACCCATCTCATGTAGAAGTGTTGGAAATATTGCATACACAATATTCTTAACTACAAAATCATCCTCTATGAGCCCATCAGACATGCATGCCCCTGATATTGTAAGACATCAGTTTGAGTCACAAATTGCTGATTTTTTCCCTTGCAATGAAGACACCGTAGAGTTTAAATCAGCCCAGTTTGATCTCAGTACAAGAAGCAACAAGTGATGTCAAAATTTCTAGTATCATGTTCATATAAATGCATGCCACGAGCTAGCATGATAACTTTTTTATTATAAAAATTACCTTTTTCACTAGTTTGTATATGATTAAATTTGATGAATGTATGAACATCATTGTGGAATTTTTTTGTTTTCTTTTGATGGCTAGAAAATTGTCAATTATAACCTAGTGCACACATCATCATTTTAATATGTTGAATTTGACATTCATATAATCATGAAATCTAAGTGATTTCTTTTGCTATGATGACCATTCAACTATCCAATTTAGGACAATGAGTTTGCTTACATTGTTAGGGTTTACAATTCTTGTGAATCACGATTTGCATTTTTTATTTTCTAGTCTAACTTCAAGAGGCCATAACTTGTCATCCAAATTCTAATTTCAGCACATTTTTTTATTTTGAATAAAATTTCCTAATTCATTTTAGAGGTGCAATTATTTTTTTAAAAAAATTGGTGGATGGATTTTCTAAAAAGTATAGATTTTGATGGTTGTATATGTTTAATCCTTGATTTTACAACTTCAAAGGTTTCATTTGGACTCATATAAACACATTTTTAGGTCTCATTTTTTTTAAATGCATAAGTTTTAGAGAGCAATCTAGATTTACCATCATAGTATATTCTTCTTTGGATGAAAATTTTACTTTTAACATTTGGTCATTTTTAGCCTATTTAGCTACTCGTACTTTGTGGATCCTTTAGTGATCTTTTATCCTAATTGTATTGAGTCTATTATTGCTTCATATTTTTAATTGTAATAATTAGAACCAAAAGTCCTCTTTGACCAAATTGAGCAAGTGGAAATTGTTGGAAACTACAATTGTCCAACAATTTTTATTTTGTCATTGATGTCTAACCTTATTGGTAAGACAATTGCTATCTGAGTAGAGTATCATATCAAGATGATTGATGAAGAGGATTTGAGAAGAAGAGATAACAAAAGGACCTAGAGGAATGGTTGAGTTATGTGAAACTACAATAGGCACTTAATTAATTGGACTTTGACAAAATAATATGATTGTTTAATCATAACACCAAGTGGAGAAGATAGTTGTAGTGAAGACTAGAAGAAGTGATCAAAGAAAGACCAAATGCATAGGTTTGACCAATCAAAAGAGCAGAAGATTAAGGAACTAGAAATATATGTTGAGTGATGCTAGTTTTGACCAAGTGAAAGTATAAGCCAAGAAAAATATAGTGTTGACCAAGTATCAAAAAGTATGACGAATAGAATAGTTAGTATTGATCAAGTAATTCAGTGATGACCAAGCGTCAGAACCCAGTGTTGGCCAAAGGACAACATTTGAAATATTATGAGAAAATCTTTATTTCTAGCCAATATAATTGAATTCTTGGACTATGGAAAAAAAATTTAAGTTAAGGATGGATGACTTGGAGCATTTAATTTAAGGTAAATCATGTTTGAGTGTTTCTATGCATGAATTCAAGGATAATTTTTGAGAAGTTTCTAGAAGAGAAAGGAGGAAATGAGAAGATGGAAGGATTCAATGAATCTTACCAAACCCTAAGATCCATAGCGATGTTTAAGCAGTAAAAGATCAAAATTACCTATCTAAGGAGGCACAAGGGATAACCTTATGATGGGACTCAAAATTTTGTTCCCGTTTTGAGTATTATTCCAAAATTGTGAATCATTTTGAGCCCTGTAAACACATTTTCTTGCTTATGTACCCAGCTATTATTTTAAGGCCTTGGGGGTGTTTTATGTTTATAACACCTTGCATTTAGTATATCAATGCATCCTATGATGATAAACTATCATTTTGACTCATTCTCTGAAGTTCTATTTTGAGCAGTGTTCATTTATGCATTTTTTTGCCTAAGTGTCAAACAACGACAGGAGGCCTAGTTTGCATTTTAATATCTTGCATCTGGTAATGTTTCATGATGCACCATTTTGGGATTGTTTATTATGCATATCAAAGAACCTATGTTTCATTTTTTAACTCATTTTATATGTTTTGATTAGGTTTTGAATCCCTCAAAGTTGGTTACTTATCTCTGTCATGTTGATGCAAATTGCCTTGGATTCTGGAAGGTCCTGTTTGACCAGATATAGCTTTGATCCAATTGACCATACTGAGAAATTTTATTTTTCACTATATTCTAGAGGTCACACACTTGCTATGTTTTAGATTTAAGCCTATGAAGAATCCATTTGATCAATTTTTAAACAAGATTCCAAGTGTAATTTATAACTTTTTACTGGTGTCAAGAAGTGCAGATTGATTGGTACCCCTATTCGGGATGTCATAACTCTAAATCCATTATTAATTGGAATGATTGGTTTATACCACTATTTTATACTCCAAAAATACTTTTCATGTCCTGCTAAATCCATCTGCATACTTTCCTAGGTCCATTCCATTTGTCAAAACCACAATTTTGCCATTGTTTTCGGTCCTACAATTCTGAGTACCTCACTTCACACGGTTGCCAAACTCACCCTATTATTCGTCATGAGCCCAAATCACTAAATTATATTCACTCATGATTGTGAACTAGTGCTCCAATTTTCAAGCCTTCAAGTATCTATTTTCCTTGTTTTCAAAGCTGAAATCGAATGCACTTCTTGTTGTCTAACATGTTTATTTGCAGACAGTTTTAACTAAGCAACTTCGACGATCAATATATTTTTGCCCCAAAGTTGTCATGAAATGAGAAATGGTAGGGTGCAAGAATATGGAGCATAGGATATTGTAGGGCCCAGATGTTAGTTTTAGTCAATTTTTAAGGCCAGTCAGTGGAACCTTCAATGTGAAATTGATAGTTTGCAAAAGTTTGAAAAGAGAATTAAATTTTAATTCTTCAACAGTCAATTCTGATTTCAATAAACGTCAAGTGATTAATGGATCAGTTTGGAATATTAGTTTTTTTTTAAATGATTTTTTTTAGCCAAACCCACTTTAGGGCCCGACTGATTCCATCTGGTCAATGTAATACTATGGAAGGTAAGAGTGTCCTAAAGAATCTAAATGATTGTGATCATTAAGGATTTTAGCCTACCTATATTTACATTTTGAAATTAAATGGTTTAGAAGGATTGTACATGTTTTGAAATACAAAGGGGGGGAAATGATAAATGTTTCCTTATGATTCCCAAAGCAATCTTAGTGTTTTTAAATAGAAAATTGTTCAGTATGTTCATATTTTGGTTAGAAGTTAAAGGGTGGATATTTTGGTTTAATAGGTAATGAAAAATGAGATATATGCCTCAATTAAACTCTAATTCACAGTGAAAGAAAATTCAAATAGAACAAATACAAGGTCCTCCATTTTCCTATTTTCTTTTCCTACTGTGTTCATGAACACATGAGAAGGCTATTATCTATAACCAGGTGGAAGAGGATATTTTTAATGAATTGAACATTTAGCAAATGTTTTGTTTGTTGTCATTGCAAAAGGTGATAGAGGGTTCACCCTACAGTTCCTCTATCTAGATGCACTGGGGATACAACCTGTATCTTTGACAAAAAAAGAAAACCTATCAAATCGAACATTGTTTCTTCCTAAAGGCAATGGAGGGTGTGAAGGCACAATGTTGGTATAATAGCATGACAAGTAGTGGCAAGACTCATCTGCTACAAGATTTATTGAATGATCATCAATCGAGTGACATGGGCACTTACGAAATTGTCTATCATAAGGAAATGTTGAATGTCTTAATGCCTACATTTTATAAACAAGAGAAAGACAGCCCAGCCTGAAGGATTGGAGTGATAGAGAGTGGTTTACCTTCATCAAACATTCTTGAGAATGAGCTACAGAATGAGAGCACACCATACAAGAGCATCCATAGATGAGGAAGATTAAAAAGAGTAGCTGGAGATGGCAATTGAAGAGGAAGCAATGCATGGTAGGTGAAAGACACCCCCCACATTGAGAAAGATCTTCCCATGCGAGTCAGGAGGCTACGGTTAGAAGGAGCCCCATTTTGTTAAAGGGGGTAGAGCTCCATATACAAGGAAGGGCTCCATCCACCATAAGAAGCAAATATAGCTCCATCCATGGAAAGATAAGTGGGAGAAATCTATAGCAATGCAAATGCTATGTGAGTAGAACAAGCATCCACCTCCATGTTGGCAGCAAAAAATAGAGCAACCATGACACAAAGTGTAGAGGCGGTTGTGCATGGTTGGAGTAGACCTCCATATACAAGGAATAACACTATTCATGGTGGAATTGGGATAGAACATCTAGAGTTGAGGGAGAATGTGGAGAAGCCCCAGGCCCTTGAGAGAAGGTCATGTAGAGCATACCATTAGATCCAAGGTGAAATATGCAATGTTTCTTAGATCCCACATTAAGCAAGAAGTTGCCAAGTTAAATGATCAAATAGCCAGGCATTCCATTACAAGGTGTCTTCAAGACATGCAAGACACAAACCAGAGGTACATGTGGGGGGGCCCGCCCGTAGCCAGCCTAGCAGGAGTGAGGCAAATATTTCAACAGTCAATGCAAAGAAGAAAAATTGACACATGACATCATTCCAAGATTCTACATAAGATCAAAGATAGAGAATGAAGGAGCTTTGATACTGTCATTGTTGTAAGGTCACTAAATTTTGAAGTGTCATGATGTTATGGTGGATCACGAGGTCAGAGAAGGTGCAATTTTGAGTGGAGATATTATGATGCGACAAAATTTACCTTTTTTGAGAGATTAGAGGGCAAAATATGATAGCTTAAGCTATTACACCAAAATCAAATTGTGAGGTTGAGAAAGGTGAATTTGAGAGCTACGAAGTTACAATAGGATCATAATATCATAGAGGGGAAGATTAAAATATTCCAAATATGCATAGGAGATGTGGGGCCCTCTTGGGTATTTTGACCAATGTGAATTCGCCACGTGGTAGGAGAAAAAGGATAAAGAATGAAAATATTTGAAATATTAAATCATGTCTTAAATCTCTAAGTCTGAGCACTCAAGTTGAAAATTTGATTTAAATTTGAGATATTATATAGTTTATACTATATAGTTTTTTTTTCAAATTTAATGTCTCAAGTCATGGCACAGGCCTGGGTTTTTCAAATGCACCTCAGAGGTACTATTTTTACCTGAAATATATAGTGCAATATATCACCAGAACCAAGAGAAGATGTACTCTTCATTTCCAAGGTCAGATTTTACACAGGTATTCACCAGAAGGAACTATAGAAGGTTTTATGATTTGAGGACATCCTCAATTATAATGCAGATTTGCTTTTTTTTAGTGGGAAATAAGACCAAAAATGATCATATATGCATGAGATTAGATTCACTAGCCACTTTAAAGAGTGAAATGAATGTTTTAAAGGCAATTGGAAGTGATAGGATTTTGTCAGTAGATGCAGTTAGAGATACCATGAGGGTAGATGAAGTCAAGCCAAATCTGATTTGAAACTCCTACATACTTTCGATGCATATCTGATTTTTATTCAAAAGATGTATTTTTCTCATTAACTTTAAGAAAGATATATTAGATATTCTGAAGGCAATTAATGAATTTTGATTGTTAGTAGGTGAAGGAAGATCAGTTTCAACAACATCAGGATGAAGACACATTCAACATGACACATGTTAGAATCAGATTTTTTACCTAAGCTTCTTCTCCTCTATAAATCTTTTTTCTTTCCTCGTTGTAAAAGTTCCAATTTTTATGACTGTAAGACCACAAGGTTGGCTCTAGTTCTACAATTGTGATTCTATATTTCTCAGCATATTTTCCTCTATTATGAGCAACAACAATTGTATTTCTCTTGAAGCATTTTAATTATATAGTCATCCTTTGCAATGAAATAACTTGCACAATAGAAGATGTAATATGAAATATTATATAAATACTTGATAATAGTTGAGAGTAATAGGCCACTTTGAGGGGGAAACCTCCAAATATCTCCAATGAGAACACACTTCACAATATGATGATGAAATAAGACTCACAACCTCCTATATATACCTAATTATGCTTAGGTTGAATAGACACAACCCTTCATAACACCTAGGCCAACCTACGTACCTAAATTATAATATAATAATGATAACATGACTTAATTAAAGATTAAGATAGCCACAAGTTGACTATTCATAATCCTATATACAATAATATTATGGGCATATCATGCCCTCTCTCTTGAAAGAAGCATTTTCCTCAATGCTAACCAAGTGTTGATTATTTTGAATGAACTCCTCATCCTCCAATGTGGCCTCTTCAACTAGTAAATTCTTCCATTGGATGAGATAATGAGTTAGGGTTTTGTTCCTCAACTTCTTCATGCATGTTTAAAGAATGCACTCTAGTTCCAAAATTATTCTTCCTTCTTCATCAAGTTCGGGTGGTACCGTTTGAGTAGGAATATTCTACCCAATTACTTTCTTCAAACAAGAAACATGAAAAATTGGATGTATCTTTGTTGTTGGTGGCAACTCAAGCTTGTAGGCAACACTACCAATCTTTTGCATGATTTGGTATGGTCCATAATATCTTAGATACAACTTATTATTATTTTTTTGTTGCTTCATTGAGATTTGTTTATAAGGCTTCAATCTCAAGAAGACCCAATCCCCAACCTCAAAATTTCTTTCACTATGATGTTGGTCCGCTTTTTGTTTCATTCAATTTTGTGCCATAGCTAAATTCTCCTTGAGTCCTGAAAGTAGCTGTTGTTGATGAAGCAAGTGATCCTCTACTACTTGAACTTTTGGTGACACCTTTAATGATGATGTGATGGAAGGAGGATGATATCCATAAAATTCCAAAAATGGAGACATTTTTGATGAGCTACGAAAAGAAGTATTGTATCACCATTCTACAAGAGGTAGCCAATCTACCCATTGAGATTGTTTTTCTAAAGTGAAACAATGTAGATATCCTTCCAAACATTTATTAACCACCTCAGTTTTCCCATCTAATTATGGATGGTATGAAGAACTATGAGCCAATTGAGTACCCAAAAATGAGAATAAATCTTTCCAAAAGTGACTAGTAAAGATAGGATCACGATCACTAACAATAACCTTAGGTGTACCATGTAGCTTTTAGATATTCTCTAAGAAAATTTTGCCACTATACTTGTTGTGAAAGGATGTGATAATGCAATAAAATGTGCATATTTAGTGAGGTGATCAACTACTATCATGATGACATTATGACCTTGAGATTTGGAGAGCCCTATGATGAAGTCCATGGATACCTCTTCCCAATGTTGGCTGGTAAATATATATAGGCTGCAAGAGACCTTTTGTCTTAATTGTTTCCCCCTTATTTCTTTGACAAACCAAACATTTAGCCACAAACTTTTGAACATCACCTTTTAGCCCTTCCCAAAAAAAAATCTTGCTTGACCCTATGATATCTCTTCAAAAATCCTGAATGACCATCAATTTGAGACTCGTGTAGTTCTTTGAGAATCTTGTGTTTAAGAGTGGAATTCTTGCAGAGATACAAGCACTCTTTATACCATAGAATATCCCCCTTTAAACAAATGTTATCTGAACTACTAGGGTCACTTTTTATTTGTTTGATGAGATTACTTGTTGCAACATCATTTTTCCACTCTTCTTTGGCTTCTACCACCCAATTTTCTTGTAACATTGAAAAGGCACACAATAAGGATTCATCTTTTTCATCCTTCCTGGAAACTGCATCAGCCACAATATTTTCCTTCTCTTTCTTATATACAATTTCAAAGTCATATCCCAACATATTAGTGACCCTTTTTTGTTGCTCTTTTGATGATAGTCTTTGTTCCAAAAAATATTTTAGGCTATCATGATTTGTCTTAACCTTGAAGTGTCAACCCATTAAATAAGGCCTCCATTTTTTAATTGCATGAAAGATTGCTAGCATTTCCTTCTTGTAAATCGGTTTGAGTTGATTTTTACCTTTTAATTAATGACTCTCAAAAGAAATTGGTCGACCTTCTTGCATGAGAACTTCTCTTGTCCCATTTCTAGAAGCATGACATTGCACAATGAATTCCTTGGTGAAGTTTGGAGTGGCAAGCATTGGAGTTGTACACATAGCCTTCTTTAATTGATCAAATGATACATTAGTAGATTCATTCCAATGAAAAGAATCCTTCTTCAGTAAAGTTGTAAGGGGTGTTGTTATACGACCATAATTCTTCACAAATCTTCTATAGTATCCTATCAATCCCAAGAAACCCTCAACTTCTTAATAGTTTTTGGAATAGGCCATTCCATGATAGCCTTAATTTTGTTAAGGTCCACCTTTACTCCCTCATGTGAGACTATGTGTCCTAAATACTCCACCTCCTTAAGATGAAAAGCACACTTGGATGGCTTAGCATAGAGTTGATGATCTTCAAGTAGTTGTAATGCTTGATCTACATGCTGCAAATGTTCTTCCCAAGTCTCGCTATAAATTAATATATCATCAAAAAACACTAACACAAACTTTCTCAAGAACTTCTTAAAAATGGAATTCATCAAACTTTGGAATGTAGATGGTGCATTGGTAAGACCGAATGACATTACCAAAAATTCATAATGACCTTCCTAATTTTGAAATTTTTCCTTACAAATATCTTCCTCCTTAATATGAATTTGGTGATAACCTGATCTAAGATCTAATTTGGTAAAATACATAGCTCCATTTAATTCATCTAGAAGATCATCAATGATTGGAATAGGAAACTTATCTTTAATGGTGTACTTGTTGAGCACTCTATAATATGGACACATGTGCCAAGTTTCATCCTTCTTACATACCAGCACAATAGGTGAGGAGAAAGCACTTTGACTATGCCTGATAATTTCCGCCTCTAGCATTTCCTCAACAATTTTTTCTATTTCACTTTTTTGTATGTGTGGGTACCTATAAGGCCTAATATTTGGTGATTGACTCCTTGGAATTAGTTGTATGGCATGGTCATGATCCCTCTTAGGAGGAAGTCCTTTAGGCATATCTCCAAGAACCACTGAGTGACGATCAATTATTGCTTGTAAATCTGAATGAGTAAGAGCATTAGATTGAGAGATTTCTAATGAACATAGTTGGGCCACAAATTCATCCACAACTTTATAAAAAAAATTACATTTGGTGAGAGCTTACCATTTGTGGAGATTTTTCCTTCAATCCCCTTGGCACCACTATCTTTCCTTGTGATTGAAATCACATGAATAGTTCTTGGAAGTTCATCCCAATTATTCCCAATGTAGTTAGCCATTGTACTCCCAAAACAATATTTGTTGCACCCATGAATATCACATACATTGGGGTGTCAAGTTGATAATCTCCCATGGATAATCTGATGCTATGACACTTCTCTGAACAACTAATTGTGCCCTCATCTATAATCAAAACCTAAAACTTTGGGGTTGGATATATAAAACAATTTAGAAGAGTTGCCAACTTTTTGTTGATGAAATTATGAGTACTACCTAATTCGATCAACACTGTTACTTTTTGCTTCTTTAAGAAACCCACTCCCTTGAGAGTTTGTGGTGCATTGAAACCTAAAAGTGCATGACAAGAAATGATTGGTTGAGAATCATGTGATTCCTCACCTAACTCCCTATCCTCCTCTGATATGGGCTCATCTTCTTCATCCTCAATTGGACCTTCAATATAGAACAATTTCTTTTCACTACATTTATGTCCTTGACTATATTTGCTATCACAATTGAAACACAACCCTTTTGCTCTTTTCTCCTTAATTTTTTCTAGAGTCAACCTAGTAGGTTGGGGAAGATAAGGTGTTGAATATCCTTTGTCTCTTGTCACATTAGCCCCTTGCTTTCTAGGAATCAATAAATTCTCCTCTACCCCGCCCGCCAATATAAAAGACACATTTATTGAGCTAGGACAAAACATGTGTACCTCATGTTGAATGTAATCCTTGAGACCAACCAAGAATAAATCATTCAATTTCTCCTCTGTAATTATATCCACTCTTAAGGATAGATTTTGGAATTGTTGAATATAATCCTTAACTAATTTTGTTTGTTGAAGCTTAGAAAGTTGGCTAAAGAAGATTTCTGTCACACTATTGTTATATTGTGCTTGGAATTCTTCTGTAAAAATTGACCATGATATAGTGAGACCCTTTTCCCTCCTATGAGTACAAATCCAATGATACCAAATGAATTGATCTGGTTCTAGATATAAGGAATCCATCATAACCTTTTGTCCATATGGGATTTGATGTATTTCAAAAAAAATCTCCATTTGATTTATCCATGTTAGAGGATCCTTTCCATTAAATTTTCCCATATCCACCTTCGAAAAAAATTTCCTAGATCCCATAGGATTAATAAAATTTATGTCATTATTAGTTGACTTGAAGGTTTCACCTTGATTGCTTGAGAGCTCCTTCCTTGTTTCATTCACATATGTGCTTAACATGCTTCATATATCTAACATATCTCCTCATAGGTCACACATATCCTTCTTAACCTCTTCCTTGAACTTATTAAGTTCCTCATTGGGATTACTATCCTTTGTTGCTTCCCAATCTTGATCAGAGGATTTCCTCAATGTGGTAGAATTCTTGTTGCCTCTTGTTGGAGGCCTTGTCATGATGGAAACAATTATTTTAAAAATAAATCACACAGATGAAACGTAAATTCTCTGATTTATTTATTTATTATTGTAACTTACTTGGGCCAAGAAATCCTTACTCGAAAAAAATCTGCAAAAAAATTAGCGAATTTGCTACCTTAAGAGAGAATTTTCCCAATTTTTTATAATATCTTGCTTTTTTTTTTTTTTCAATTTCTCCAAGCTTTGATTTTAGGCTCCTCTACTATGTATTGAAAAACCCAATACAAGTTATACTCCAATTCAACACGATGTGAGAGATATGAAGATCTCAAAAAATGTGTAGAAATAGTAATTCTGCAATAATTTCCTCAAATTTGCTCCAATTACTCTAAATTTTGGACTATAGTTTCTTTAATATATTCTTCAAAAATATTTTTAAAATATTTTAAAAATTCATTAAAATCTGAAAGTTATGCTCTTCCCAAAATCGCCCCATTGTTGAGAAAAAATCTTGCCTCTATGGTGCCAAGATCATGCTCTAATACCACTTGTAATGAAATAACTTGCACAATAGAAGATTTATTATGAAATATTATATAAATACTTGATAATAGCTAAGAGTAATAAGCCACTTCGAGGGGGAAACCTCCAAATATCTCTAATGAGAACACACTTCACAATACGATGATGAAATAAGACTCGCAACCTCCTATATATACCTAATTATGCTTAGGTCGAATAGACACAACCCTTCATAACACCTAGGCCAACCTACCTACCTAAATTATAATATATATTGATAACATGGCTTAATTAAGGATTAAGATAGCCACAAGTTGACTATTCATAACCCTATATACAATAATATTAAGGGTGTAGCATCCTTTTATGTTATTCTCTGAGTTTTTGCATATATATGATGTATTGATTTTAAAGATTTCAATACAGGGTTTCAATGACAGTTTCATTATAAAGTTTATCTCCTTTCTATGTGTTTATAGTTCTCTATTGACTATGTACAAAGTGCATATCATCCAATTGTATCTTGTTTTCGAAGTTGTATGCCAATTTGTGTCTTGTTGTTGGGTCAAGGACCTAAATAATTTGCTTGATATGCCATTGACAAAACTGCAAGGATCATAGGAGGATTTGATAAGTACAAATTTCATTTGAAGATTGATGTCTATTTTTAAGGTGAATAGATAGATCAGATATCTAAATATATGAGTATATTCCAGGTATCCATGTGTGTGTTTCTAACTTATTGAATGCCCAATGGATAAGGGACTGGTCAGTTTAGAGGTTACATGTCTTTGTTTTTGCATACCTAGATAATGCTAATTCAATCATCAATCAAATATCAATTTACCATTTTTATGTAATGATGAACTAGAAGTGTTGGTCATTACTTATTTGCATCTACTTTCCCTTTGGTTATAGTTAGCTACTGTAATTAGGAAGTTTATAAGAAAATCAGAGAAGAACATAGACCAAATCTACTATAGGGGATAGTTGTGAAGAGAAGAATATCATAAAAGTAGTCATATAAATCCCTAAGGTTTTCCCACCTTGGCCTTGCAGAGCCTAAAGTGAAGTGAGTCTTGATGACTCTATCAATGTTGGCCTAGAACTAAGATTTAGCCCTGCAGAATATAGGATTTAGCTCATCCTTAGGCTTGTCCCTATCTTATGCTTCCTAGTACTAGGTTTAAATCTACCTGGTATGTTCCTTACTCAGAAAGAACTCCAACACCTTACACAGGTTGGAGAAGTTGTTGATTTTGTTGATTGGCAAACTTGAGCTAAAGGTTGAATAGTGAAGTATTGAGGACAAGAGTGATTGCTTGAGTGTTTTCCAAGTGAATAAGTGATGAAGATGATAATAGAGGTCAATCAATGAGTCAATTATTGGATTGAATTTGTGGTCTTTATTTGCAAAGCAAGTTGTATTTATCATATCAACATATGGTTACTTTATAACCATTGTATCCGTAATTAAAATCATTTAATCAAGGTTGAACTAAAAGTCATTTGTAAATCATTTAATCAATGTGGCATTCTAATAGAATGTTCTAAAGCCCTCTAACAAGGCCACTCCTAATAGGGTGATTAAATCCTTTAACAAGGTCACATTTAACAATATGTTTTGTAACCTTAACAGTGTTGGCTCCTTATAGCACTCACTTCAGAAGAATGAAAATTGGTAGAATGTTAATAGTAGTTTTTCCCAAATTGGGTTTTCATGTTAAATCCTAGTGTCATACTTGTGTGAATGTTATTTGAAATGTTTTATTGTTAATGTTTTACATTCTACAAAATCTGTTACTACTAAAATAGTGGACTGCAAGCTTTATGTTGATGATTATTTGCTATACAGACCAAGCTACTTAATGTTTAGATATGAAGTATTTGAAATGATCAAATTTTCAATTGGTACATCTAGACCTAAGGATAACTAATTCATCTCCCCTCTTAGTTATTCTAAATCATTGTAATAATTGGTATCAAAGCATCGGTACTTGTAGAGAAGATTTTGAAGGTACTTGAAGCTAAAGATAAAGATGTATAAAAAGAAGGTACCAACACTAAACAAGGATAAGTTCCCTACATGGCAGAGTTTGATGAAGTTACATCTAGCAGGAATTGGAGAAGGTGCAATGCACCATGTGGGAAAAGCATATGTAGAAATACCAAGACCTCTGATAGCTCAACTAATGAAAGAGAAGCAAGAACACAACCAGAAAATGTTGGAGATAGCATCATCCCTAAGCTATATCGTGTTTGATGACATAAAGGAGTTCACTATTGCTAACAAAATGTGGGATACACTGTAGATTATCTATGGAGGAGACACAATTTTTTTTAGAGCAAAATCAAAAAGCTTGATAGGAAAATTCAATGAAATGAGAATGATAGAAGGTGAAACCATTGCTCAATGCTATAAGAGGGTCTAATGGAAAGATTGATGCTGAAACTATGATCAACAAGGTATTGAGAGCCCTACTTCCTATTTACACTATTAGAGTTTTTGTAATAGAAGAACTGAGATGTACACCTGGTGACAATCTAACTTTGGAAGAATTAGTTGGTGGGCTTACTACTTTTGAATTGTCAAACTTTGATAATTTCACTCCTACTACTATTGAATCTACTTTCAAATCTCAACTGGTTCTTAATAAGAAAGGAAAAGTAAAATGTGTGAATAGTGATAGTAATATCTCTAATGATGATCTTGATGAGCTTGAAGCATTAATCGTTAGAAGTCTTCCAAGAGGCAAAAGAAAGTTCAAAGGTAAACTTCCTATAATATGTTTTTCATGTAAAATTTGATCACATTATTGCAAGATGTCCTGATAAAGAAGACAAGGATGAAAGGAGGGAAAGAAAGTATAAAGGACAAAAAGATGATACAAACAATAGAAGAAACAAGGACTATAAAGACAAAGGTAATAATTTTTTTAATATTGTTGAAGATGAAATTGACAATGAGTCTGATAGTAATGATAAAGAAGATGTATATGTTGCTATGAAAGAAGAATATAATGAAGATGAGAAATTTGTATTAATTTCATATGTGAGTAAAAGTGATAGATGGATAATTGACACTGGTTACTCACATCACATGGTTGGTGATAAAGTAATTTTGAAACCATGGAACAATATAAAGGTAGTTGTGTCAAGTTTGGTAATGATGCACCGTGTCTTTTGAAAGGTAAAGGATCAATCAAATTGACTGATAAGATCAAATGTGATAATGTTTATTTGGTTGAAGGACTTTACTATAATTTTTTGAGTGTTTCACAGTTGAAAAATTTAGGATACGCAGTTGGATTTCATCACAAGAAGGCCATGATATTTGATGTTACTGGTGAACTAATTGGAAGTGGAGAATAGAAAAGAGGTAACTTGTTCTTTCTAGATTTATCTGATGAGACTTTCTTGTTTGCACAATATGATTATATATGGTTATGGCATAATAGGTTGTTTCATGTGAACTTTGATAATTTGGTAAGCATTAGTAAAATGAAAAGAGTGAGAGGATTACCAAGATTGAGAAAACATGATAATGCTATGTGTAAGCAATGTTAGTTGGGAAAAATGAAAATGTCTAGTTTCAAGAGAAAATTCTAATCATATAATGATATTTTGGAATTGGTTCATACCCACCTTTTTGGACCTGTTGGAGTACAAAGCTACTATGGAGATAAATATTTCATTTGAAAAATTTGACACATTTCAATTGTTTAAGTGGTATTTGGCAAGAGTTGAAAAGGAAATAGGTAAAAGTATGAAGTGCTTGAGATATGATAGAGAAGCAGAGTTTGCCTCTAAGACCCCTAAACAAAATGGAATAGCTAAAAGAATGAATAGATCATTCATGAATTGTGCTAGAACACTAATGATGGAGAATAATGTGTCACAAAAATACTTGTTGTAAGTACAACATCTTATACTTTGAACCAAGCACAAGTCAAGAAAGCTACAACTATTACACCCTCTTAGTTATGGCATGGGTATGCACCTAATGTGAAGTATTTTAAAGTTTTTGGAAGAAAATGTTATAAAATAAAGGACAATAGAAATGGAAAAATTGATGCTAAAAGTGATGAAGGCATATTCCTAGGATATTCCACTAAAAGCATAACTTATAAGTGTTTGAATTCTAACACTAATAGAGTGTGGAAAGTGAAAATGTGAAAGTTGATGAATATGCAGAAAAGAATGAAGTTGAATGCAAGATAGAACATGAAGATTAAAGCATGTTATGCCAATGAAGGTGTGCCTTGCACCTTATTTGTGTTAGAGAAAAAGGCTACCGAGCAACAACAAACTATGAATGTTGAGTTGTAGTAGTAGGCTATCAAGCAACAAACTATAGGTCATGTCGAGTGTCAATAGAATGGTGTCAAGATACAAGAAGAAGCTGGCAAACACTAGGAAGCCAATATCGAGCAACCAAAAACACAAGAAAAAATACAAAATGAGCTTGAAATAAATTTTCAAGATGAACCTGAAGAAGAAAGAAGAAGAGATCCAACACTAGCAAATATGTGAGAAGACATCATGCACTTGAATAAATCATTGGAAACAAAGATTCTAGAGTCATGACAAGGAAAGGATTGAAAAGTGATACATGTTTACTTTGTGAGTTTGAGCCTAAATTAGTAAAAGATTCTTTGGTTAATGAAGATAGGATTCAAGCAATGAATGAAGAAATTGAAAAAATAGAGAAGAACAAAACTTGGTCACTAGTACCTAGACCAAAGGACAAGAATGTTATTGGAACCAAGCGGGTATTTAGGAACAAGCTGAATGAGAAAGGAGAAGTCACAAAAATAGAGCTAGATTGGTATACAAAGGATCTGCACAAGAAGAAGGCATTGACTATGGGAAACATTTACCCCAATAGCAAGATTGGAAGGAGTTAGAACCCTACTTGTGTACTCTTCTTACAAAGGATTTAAAGTTTATCAAATCGATGTCAAATCTGCATTTCTTAATGGAATACTAGAAGAAGAAGTTTACATTAAACAATTATAAGGATTTGTTGATCCTGGCAAGAGGAGCATGGTATGTAAACTACACAAAGCACTATATGGACTGAAACAAGCCCTTATAGAATGGTATGAAAGGTTGCACAATTATTTGGTAAAGATTGGTTTTACGACTAATGATAACAATAATCTATACTTAAAAAGTGAAGGTGGTAAAGGGATACTATTAGCAAAAGTATTTGTTGATAATATCATATTTAGAGGACAAGATGCATTATGCAAATCATTTTCTAATGAGATGGAAAAGGAATTTTAAATGTCTATGTTCAAGGAAATATAATTCTTTATTAGTTTACAAGTATACCAAATGAAGAAAGATATCTATATTACTCAATCCATATATATCAAGGAGCTACTGAAAACCTTTAGGATGGAAGTTTCAAGGCTAGTCAACACACCTATGGCTACTGGACATAAACTTTCTAAGAATGATGATTCTAGTGATGTCAACCAAACATTGTATAGGTCGATGATTGGGAAATTACATTATGTTGTTCACCAAAAAACCTGATATTTCACTAGCTATTGGGATTATTGCAAGATTTTCTACAAATCCTAAGGAAAATCATATGATGGAGGTGAAAAGAATACTAAGATATCTAAAAGGAACAAAGGACTATGGACTATATTACAAAAAGAATGACAAGTTTGAACTAAAAGTGTACACAGATGTTGATTGGGAAAGAAATGTTGATGACAGAAAAAGTACAAGTGGTGGAGCTTCCTTTTTAAGAAAGAAACCAGTTTCATGGACAAGCAACAAGAAGAATTGCATTTCACAATCAACAACAGAAGCTGAATATGTAGTAGCAGTAGTGAATTGTTATAATATTGTTTGGATCAAGCAATTGTTAAAAGGAATGAAGAAAGAGATCGTCGATCCAGTTGTTATCTATTGTGATAACACTAGTACTATAAATATATCAAAGAATCCTTTGATGCACATAAAGACAAATCATATTACTATCAAGTATCATTACTTAAGAGAGTTGGTTCAAGATAAAGAAGTAAGATTAGAATATGTGAATACTAAGGAGCAAATAGATGATAATTTCACTAAGGCCTTAACTAGGGATGCATATGAGTAACTAAGAGGTAAATTAGGGGTGATTCCTTTAGTTGAGGCTATTTAAGAGAATATGGAGCTCTGCATCAAATATGTTGATCATAATATCTTACATGTTGATGCAGAAAGTCATATTTTACGAGTTGTCTAAAGTATTGAAGAGAGAAGCACAAGATGTTGTATCACTCATAAGCATAGATGACAGATGGAGGATCAAATTCAAAATACTGACATGAAGATATCTACATAGTGAAGATGTATGAGAAAGATGAAGTGTCTTTGGATTATTGTCAAAGAGGGAGATAATATATAATTACCATATGAAGAGGGAGATATTCATGAAGAGTTACCATATGATGAAGAAAATAGTAAGAGAAATCAGTTAATGGTGTTACCGACAATACAAGAGAGCTGATTGATTTCATGATTTGATCTAATTGAGGGAGTCTATGTATTGCATATTAGAGCTACATGAATGAGGATTAGAATGAAACTAAGAAGGGAGATAAACTAAGGATATTAATGTAGATCTGATATTGAACACATAGGGAGTTGCTCGAAGTAATTACATGTTTTGGATTACATGGTAACTAGATGTGTTTCCATCAATGCCAAAGGGGGAGATAGCTAGAAACTACAATTGGAACAATTGTTATGTTGTCATTAATGTCAAACCTTATTGGTAAGATAGTTTCTATCTGAGCAGAGTGTCATATCAAGATGATTTATGAAGAGGATTTGAGAAGAAGAGATAACAAAAGGACCTAGAGGAAAGGTTGAGTTATGAGAAACTACAATGGGCGCTTAATCAATTGGACTTTGATAAGATAATATGATTGTTTAATCACAACAAATGTGGAGAAGATAGTTGAACTAAAGCCTAGAAGAAGTGATCAAAGAAAGACCAAATGCATAAGCTTGACCAAGCAAAAGATAAAAAGATTAAGGAACTGGAAGTATATATTGAGTGATGCTAGTGTTGATTGACCAAAAGTATAAGCCAAGAAAAATACAGTGTTGATAAAGAATCAGTGTTGACCAAGTATTAGAAAGTATGCCAAATAGAATAGTTAGTATTGATTGAGTAATTCAGTAATGGTCGAGCATCATAACCCAGTGTTGGATGAGATACAACATTTGACAAATTATGAAGAAATTTTGATTTCTAGCTAACATAATTGAATTCTTAGAATATGGAAAATGTGTTGAAGATGATGATGGATGACCTAGAGAATTTAATTCAAGGGAAACCATGTTTGAGAATTTCTATGCATGTATTCAAGGAGAAATTTTGAGAAGTTCCTAGAAGAGAAAGGAGGAAATGAAAAGATGGAAGGATTTGATGAATCTAACCAAACCCTAAGATCAATGGTGATGTTTAAGAGACAAAAGATTAGAATTACCTATTTAAGGAGGTACAAGGGCTAGCCTTATAGAGGTTGGAGCAGTTGTTGATTTTTTTGATTGGTGAACTTAAGTTGAAGGATGAATAGTGAAGTGTTGAGGAGAAGAGTGATTGCTTGAAGGGTTGCCAAGCAAATCAGTGATGGAGATGATAATAGAGACCAATCAATGAGTGAGTTGTTGGACCAAATTTGTGGTTTTTTTTTTGCAAAGTGAATTGTATTTATTAGATCAACCTACTGTTACTTTCTAACCATTGTATTAGTAATTTAAATCCTTTAATCAAGGTTAACCTAATAGTCATTTGTAAATCCTTTAATCAATATGATATTCTAATTGAATGTTCTAAACCCTCTAACAAGAACACTCTAAATAGGGTGATTAAGTCCTTTAACAAGGTCACATTTAATAGTGTGTTTTGTAACCTTTAATAGGGTTGGCTCCTCACAGAGTTCACTTCGGAAGAGTGAAAATTTGTAGCATGTTACTAGTAGTTTTCCCCAAATTAGGTTTCCATATTAAATCCTAGTGTCATACTCATGTGGATGTTATTTGAGATATTTTATTGTTAATGTTTTACATTCTGCAAAAGTTGTTACTACTAGGACAATGGAGTGCAAGTTTTATATTGTTGATTATTTGATATAGAGACCGAGCTACTTAATGTTCAGATCTAAAATATTTGAAATGATTACAAGTTCAATTGGTACATTTGGACCCGAGGATAATTGATTCACACCCCCCCATCACCTCTCAATTATTCTAAATCATTTTAAAATAGAAATTGTACATGCATTATATATAAAGTGCCAAAATCATCTATTCTAGGGGGTTTCTTTGATTCATTGCATTTTGGGGGTGCATTGCTCTTTGATTTCATTTGAGAAGTATATTATAGAAGTAGGAACACACATCCTTCTATAATACAATTGACTAGGGATAATTATGCATTATGGGAAAAATGAATTATCACACATTGTATATGGTTGAATATCTTGACTAATCTTTATGGACCCATCCCTGAGCCAAAGAAAAAGTAGAAGATACAAGTTTAACTAATTAAAAATTATCATATTAGAGGTGTGATCAATATGAGTCTCTTCCATTAAATATCATCCATTCTACTCTATGATAAAGAATAACTATTTCGATCACCTGATTTGGAATATTATTTGAGAATATGTTGGAGATCTACATATTCCTTCATTACTAGTTGACCAGTTGTTAGTGGCCTCATTCCACTTGATGATATAGATGATATTCACTATGACGATACATTAGAGGAAATTATAGAACCTGCATTCCATGAGAGTCTTAATGATCTAAAGCCTCTAGTTGCAACTCCTACTTTTCCTACTATTGATCCTAGTTTTCCTTGTATTGTTCTAGGCATTTTTTGTTGTAATTTAGTAGAGCAGGATGTTCCTTGTGATTCAATGTAGCAAGACATTCCTTGTCTTTCACTTACAACTCCTTGGAATGACTTTGTGACTTATATTGAAGGTTTATTTGTGGAGTCCTACATTGAGGGTTTGGGAGAATTTATTGGTGGCATTCCTCTTCTCTTTTTTGAGAATGATTCTTTTTAAGTTGTTACAAGGGAGCATTTTGACAATCATGATTCTCTACTTGATCCTTCTTATGAGTTTGACATGATTGTGGATACTTTCTTATGATATTTGGAGGAGGTTTACTTCACTTAAAAGGAAACATTTGAGTCTTTGGAGATGAACATTCATGAGTCTCAAGATTAAATTGTGATGGCACATTACATGTTCAGATTGATCAAACTCATGTGTTGGATATTCTTATTAAATTTTTTGAGACATCCTATATTTTGAGGGTTCTTCCTACTACTTGAGGAGGACTCTTTAATACACCAATAATACTATTTCTTCCTAAAGGGAGGAACATCATTCCATTTTCTTGGTGCAACTTCTACATTGATCTAGGAGCATCTATCATGGGGTACGATACAACTTCTAGATTAAGGGGGGATTCTTTTCTTTTCTTCCTACTTCAAATTTTGAGGCATCTTTGGATTTTGAGTTTGATCCACATTCTTAAATAGATCAATTACCATTGGTCCCTTGCTTTTTACCTTCATCTATTAGGATTGATGTTGATGGTTTTGTGGCATCTTTATCAACCAAGGACATGGTGACACATAATCAAACTTCAGAGATAACATACTTCACTTGGATTACCCTTCTTTTTTCCTATTCACAATGGGAAGTATTCTTGCATTGTACTTGGTTTATCTTCTTCCAGAGGGGATAAATGTTGCTTGCATGCATGGTTCTACATTTAATCTTCAACTACTCACCATCCTTGGAGGATATTATTCATTATGGGGGGCAAGAGTGGGGGGATATCGTGCTTCCTTATTTCCTTCATATGGGGCCCCCCATATTCTTTAAATTGTATATACATGATGTATGCCATAATAGGGGGAGGGGGTCTCGATTACTCCATCCAACCATGCATCTTTCTTTCTTTTTCATCTCTCTTTTTTGGGGAGGCTTTTTCCCATGAGGTTTTCTCTCTTTCTCCACTTTATGGGATATTGTGTTGCACATCTTTTGCACTTGCAACTTATACATGATAACTAACATGGCCTAGTATCTACGACCCATCATGCATTTTTGTCTAGCTTTTGTAAGCCTAAGTGCATTCCCCTAAGTTTTACTTTGGGTGGGGGGGGGAGTAATTAAGTATTTAATTAAACTTTACTTAAGTTTACTTATATAATACATAGTTGTCATTGAGACACCTAGGCATGCATTATTTTTTGCACATCATGTAGGAGAAATCTATTAGACTTATCAACATCATTCCCCTTCGGAATTCATTATATGACTTAATCATCTTTTGTATTCTATAAGTCTAGTGGTTGTATTAGGCATTGAGAAGTTGATCTTTTGGTGCAACAACAAGCCTATCTTATCACATGTGGTATAAGAGCTCGGTCATAGGTTTGAATATCCTTAGGTAACACGAATAAGGGGACTACTAGACTAACCACCAACATTCCCTTTCAAGATTTGTGACATGGCTTAACCATTTTCTATGTTCTATAAGTTCAGTGGTTCTATCGAGCATTAACAAGTCAATATTTTGGTGTAACGACAACCCTAGGTTGTAAAAAAAATCCACTTGCACTTAGTTGTTGTCTTACACTTAATTATTTTTGAGATCCACCTTTGTGTTCTTATCACATTATCACCCTCTCATTGTTGCACATATTGCACATACTTTATTTCACAATGAAGGATGATCCATCTTTAGTGGACATGTGATTACACCTTGTCTAGTTGATAGCTATCACTTGCATCACTTTTGGCTATCATGCATTGCCTATATACTCAGACACATCTACATGGTATACATATAAATATTGGACATCTTGATCCATTATCATTTGATCATCATTTTTGTGTCTCTTGTGATATCTCTTGAATTCCTAGATCTTGGCATTTTCATTCTTATTGCATGAATATATTTAATCGTGAATTTTAAAAAGATATAAATAATAGTTGTAATACAATAGTAATATTCAAACAAAAATGTATAGCTTAATCCATTAATGAAACTTTATAGGTTGATTAATATTGTTCTATACTATTTATTATCTTATAATTAGTATTTGATTTGCTAGATTCATGTAAGAGTATAATTTACACATAATATTACATGGAAGCTAATACCAATTTTTTTAACTTACTAATCTTGAAGTTATCTTTCATTTAAGTCTTTTAATTTTCTTTAATTTATCTTTATTAATTAATCATAATATTTACAACAAACAAAGAATTTTATCAAGTTTTATTCTTTCTTGTCTATAATAATGTCTTAATCACAATAACATGTTCACTATTCTACATCGAAATATTGTTTATGAGGCCATATCACACTTTTAGCCAAGAAGTTTTCTATATTGGCATCATTCATGGTCGTCAATATTTTAGCATTTTAAAACAATTGTCAGTCATTTAAGAATCATGAATTACAACTAATATTGTGTCATAATGTATGGCATAATTTATTGAAAGTGTATTGGTACGTGGGTGGTGGATGTACACAGATGAGTGCATAATATTACATTTGCAATGAACATGAGCTATTAGTTACTATTCTATCCATTTCATATTTGAGAATGCCAACTATTATTGCATTTGTAATTACAAATAAGATAATAGGTTCTATTATAAGAAAAGAATTGTATTTTCTTAAACCATAAAGGAAATGAACAAATTACATTTTAAATACATTTAATAATACAACTATTATGATACAAATCTTACTTTATAATATTTATTCCTTGAGGGAAAATCATCTGGCGTGGCAATCAACTTTATCATATTGACCATCATTGAGCTTCAGTTTGACATTTGCATGCACCGTTGCAAGGTGGATAATGGAGGAATTAAAGCATGTTCAAAATGTATGAAGCTTCAATGGTCTTCTTAATATATTTGTCCATCGAGTTACTTTATTAAAGATTTCTAAGAGAAGATTTTGCAGCATTGTACAAGACCTTTTTCCATCATGAGGATTTTTCTACATGTTTTAAATTCTTCGTCGATAGTACTTTTTAGCTTGAATTACACTCATTACAAATTTTACTTATTGATGAGTTTTTAATCTGAATTTTCTACAAATCTCAATAAATTCACATGTATTCATCACCTCATATCTACAAGAAAGTTGCATATTTTCTATTTGACACCATGCACATCATAAGGTATGCTTATTTGCGGTGAAATATAAATGGTTTATTTTCTTTAGATCGTGATTATAATAATATATATATATAACTAAATGGTTTTTCATTGATCAAGTTTGAATCAAATCAATTAGCATGCAAATATCATATTGTGAAAGTGAAAGTTGTTTGAAGTTCAAATTTTGTTTACAAATTCCTTCCAATGCACATCCCATTTCCCAAATTAAATATTTTCCTCCAAATCCATGCTTATGAAATTAACTTCAAAGATTTTGATCTAAGAGTTCTAATTATAAAAGATCACACTACTTCTATTATTTGTCTTTAATCTATGCTTCCCACTTGATTGTTTCATTGCTCAAATTCGACTTTCAAATTCCATGCATTTATTTCCCTATTTTCCAAACTCTTTATATAAAATAAATAAATGAATTGCCGCACAAGGAAGTGCACACATCATGTGAGACATCATTTCTTTGTGTGAGGAAGTACATTCTCGTGTGAGGAACTATCCTTCCCATGTGAGAAAACAGTTGACAACATGACCAAAAAGTATTGGGAAAAGTATAGAAATATGAAACCTCCACATCGGGGAGTAGCGAATCCACAAAATCGAGGCTTGGACACTCAAACACATGAAATACAAGGCACCATGCAACATGAAAGAGAAAAATTTATCCATCTAATCCATAATGACATATGAAAGAACATGCGAAAAGCAACATCACAATATACATACATGGTTCATAAACCAAACATCATATGAAGGAAAGCATAAACATCTAAGCACCAACACAACTAAAACTCATGCTCAGTTCCTCCCAACCTTAATAGCATCATGAGACCTCAAAGACCCTAGCCATCCCCCATTCGTAACATCCCAAACTGCCAACTAGATAGTCAAAGTTTTCTTATCAGGGTGTTACTACTACAAATGTAAATAACATGTCATAAGAACAAGACGATCTAAAATGCTAACCCATCAAAGCATAAATACTCCAACTAGAAGTGAATCACATCATCAAACCCTATGCTATAACATCATAATAAAGGAATGCATCAAATGAAAACTAACACCATCTAAACATGATATCCAAGCATTCTAATTAAAGCATAAATCACAAGGAAACATACACTAGAAACCCAAAAATATCAAGTGAAACATCAAGCATTGATCTCAACTGGAAATGGACCGTCTCTGTACACCGGTCCCCAATAGTGGTATAGGTAGCTACGCCTTCCAACCATGTGGAACCCATAGGCCCACTCCTGCCATGCTAATGGAGATAATGATCCAACCACAATCACACATAAACAAACGTCCATGGCTAACACTCACGCTAGACAAAAAAGATGACTAAAACCAAGATCATGAGACAATGCAATTACAATAGGTTCCAGTCGGACACTCTATGGGTCAACTATGTAGGGACTTTGGTGGAGAGTAAGTCACTTGGCACCATGAAGCCCGAGCTAAATATTGTGCAAAAACACTCCCTAGGGAGTCCATCACACCATGCCATCAGACAAATGTCGTACATACACATGCCCTTAGATACACCATCAGGTCTTTACCCTCAAATCATCGCTGAGTACTCACATTTTAATTATCTTAGATTTATTACTAGTAATTTATTTAGTTATCACTTATTTAGAAACTTCTTCATGCTAATCCATTGGTAAATGGACAAGAAGGTTATAAGAGAAGCCCCTCCACTATCTACCCTACATACCCACGTTCATCAAATGATGAGTGCCCGTAGGCAATGCATATTCTCAACCCAATCTCAATGAACATAACTCCACCAATAACAACCAGGAGATAGGGCCTTGTAAATACTTGAAGAATGCATGTGAGCGTATTCGTGTGTGGCACACCAACAACATGAAGATCATACAAACAAGGGTTGGATGAGAACACAAGAAAAACAACACTCAACCGAATAGAAGATCAGGAGTACGGATGTGACACACATCCCAATGCAAACATAAAAAATGTAATAGTGGTCATATTGAGATCCTATGGATAATCCAAATCCACGACCAACACCATGCTAAGAAAACTCAAAAAAAATTGAGTGACACACAAATCGAGGCCAAAACCTCAAAAACCTAATGTTGACAAATTCAATGAAAAGAAAACTCATTCTACCCTTGGGTAAATGAGCCACAAAACTCAATAAAAACTAGGTTTGAACCTCATATGAAAAAACAACCATCATAACGGTGCAAAACCCCAAACCCCCATCCCAAAAAATAGGGAAATGCTCATACCTGCCCAATTGGGTAGGGCTAGCACTTAGAAACAGAGGGCAACACTAGTTCTCAACCTCCAAACAAATGGCTACAAAAAATAAAAGTAGAAATAGAGCTGAAATAGTAAAACATGAGAGCCCTACTTGACAGCCCAAAGGGAAAATATAAGAATTTGAATAGTAAAATAAAAACCCCGTCGAAACTGCCAAAAATCATGACAATTCAAGGTTGCCTTGAGCTGGATCCAATGAGACCAATCTCGCGATGATCCCATACTTGTAGCTCCTACAATGAATAGAAACATAATCCTACCAAAGAGGATTTGAAAATTTACTCTCAAATTTTTATTTCCAAAAGTGAGAAGTGAGGAATAAAATTCCTTTTTGGATATATATTCACTTTTCGAGTGAATAAGAGATTATGATAATTAACCAGGTCACCTAGTTAAACCCTTGATCAACCCAAATGAAAATAGGCTATTCGAAGTAATTGGAATTCAACTACGACAAAGTTGTTGGGAATAAAATAAAATAAAATAAAGCCCAAAATTCCCTTAAACCAAAATCACAAAATACTTTAATAAATTTTGCAATAAATACGAACCTCTAAATGCACATACATGATCACGGGTCCAATCACATAATGCAATTGAGTCCGAATTTATTAAATCAATAGAGTTTAATTTAAACAATTAAATAGGATATGTCGATCATATAGGGACAACATTGGCTAAATATGAATAATTAAATCACTAACTCTATGTGCCATTGCCAGGGATATAAATCCTGAACACTAAACAACATGATCAAGTGCAATTGCATATAATAATATAGCCGAAGCAATAAATGCATTAGATCACCTAATTTAACCATTTATTTAATTACACTGAAATAATCCATTTACATCACTTACTTTTGCATAAAACATCACAAAGCAAGAATAAAGTAAATATCTGACAAGTCCAACATATAAACGTAAACAAAGTATATGTCCGAATACAAAATAAGTAGATATCATCACAAAACATCCAGTCATATAAAAAAGGCATCATCATGCATATATGATCAATTGAAGAATATAGTAATCTAACATCTATGATATTGGCAATCACAATATAACATCTGACCATCAGGTCATCTCAAAAGTAAAATAACACGAAAAATAAATAATCTCTCGGATAAAAATATAACAAGGTACAGATTGCAAACATGAGAGGCACTACACTAACCATATTTGTAAATATAATCCTAATTCTCACCTCTAAACCCTAATCCTAACCAAGTAACAACAATAGAAACTATGATGCAAACTATTACCCCAATGATAGTTCTAATCCTAACCCTAACCCTAAATCCTAAGCCCAATAAAAATTCTAGCCTAACCATATTACTAACCACGATGCCGATTATCCCTAGTGACAATCCTAACCCTAAAATCTAAACACTAAGGACAATACTTATGATGATCCTAACCCAAACCAAACCACCATTCTTAATCCCAACTTTATAATTATATTTTAAACTCTACCCCTTGATCCTGACCCTAATCCTAACCATAACCTTTACTATGATTCCAACATTGACTCTAACCCTAATCCTAATATTTAACCCTGATCATAGCCCTAACCCTAACTATAACCTTAATCCTAATCCTAATTCTAATTTTAATCTAATCCATGATACAAGTCCTAACTGTAAACCCTAGATACTGCTATTGATATAGTATTGCAAATGATTTATAAATTTCAATTATTATAATTTGTTATTCTATTTACAACAATATTAAAAAAAAAAAATAAATTATATTTTAAAGAATAAAATACATTAAAAAATTTCTTTCACATTGCATTGTGATTATTATTAGCTTATATATTATGTACATAAAATAAATAGAAATATATTTTTCTGAAAGTATCTATTATACTAAAATAATTTAAGTAATATATTAAATTAGGTGTTTCCAAAAGCATATCTCAACTTATTTCATATATAAAATATATAAGAATATCTCAACTTATTTCATATATAAAATATATAAGCCAAGAGATATCCCTTCCTTCGTATATAGACTTATAGTAGTATTATATTGAAAACTCTATTACTAATTTAATTCGACATTTGCTGCAATAACAATAAGAGACACAATGCATCATAGTTCTTGCCTAACGCATAATGGTTGTAGATGTGTAGATGAGTGAGAATCTAAATTAACATTATGAATGCATTAATTTTTGCTTAGAAATGCACTTGTGATCTGATAGGATTGCTCATATTTTGTTGTTAAATTCTTGTCCTAGAAATGCACTTTTGATTTGATAGGATGGCTCATATTTTGTTGTTAAGTTCTCGTGGTATAT
Organism: Cupressus sempervirens; assembly: GCA_028749045.1. Taxonomy (NCBI): domain Eukaryota; kingdom Viridiplantae; phylum Streptophyta; class Pinopsida; order Cupressales; family Cupressaceae; genus Cupressus; species Cupressus sempervirens. The sequence goes on along the minus strand of CM053787.1, from coordinate 353,684,937 downwards.
TATTATATCTTTGGGCATTTAAGCCCAAGAATAAGAGGCCAAAGTTCCCAATATGGCACTAAGTACTTAATATCATACTATGATCAATACATATGCTTTAGACAAATTTGCACCTTCTAAGTTGACAACTTAAATTATGTGCAATGAGGAAAGATATCTATACCAATAGTTGAATTATAGAACTTGAAGAAGTGATGAAGCATTTGAAGTATCGCATTATATGTTTAAGCATACTATGCAAGCTACTAGACAACCATAAGTAGTTGGAATAACTCTCCCAACTATGTATTATTCTCATCTTGATTGTCAAATGGAACTCACACTATTTTTAATCATTAGCACTGGACAAAAACTAGGATAGAGATATAGATAGAGATAAATAATAGTATACAACAATAACAACATAAACATACATGCAGAGGAAAAAAGGATAGATAATATAGAAAAAAAAGATAGATAATATAGAGGAGGAAGAGGAAGAGAGAAAATAATAAGATAGAGTGATACCAACATAAGTTGTATGTGTGAGAGAGAATTAAATATAATTATTTTTCTTAATAAAACAAATAGTCAAAATAAATCATGGTTATAATAAAGAATTAAAATATATTATATTTTAATTAATAAAACTAAGAATTTAATTTTTATATTAAAACTCACATTTCTATAAGAAAAAATGAAATGTATTGAAACATAAAAATATTTTATAAGTAAAACTAATTGTTTAATTTTACACAATTAGATAAGGTTTACTATTTAATGTTTTGTATTTCCAAATTTTTAATAAAATTAAGTAATTTTTAATTATGAAATAATATTTATATAATTTAATATGTACATTTATAAATAATAAATAGATGCAATACATATAAATTTGATGTTGATGAATAAATATGATGTAATAAATAAGAAATAAAATATAACTATTTAATTTTAATACATAGTTTAGAAAAATCTAATAATAATTTAAATATATTTTAGAATTGAATTATTTCTATTTTGTGGTTATTTCTTTAGTATTTTTTTTGGTATAAAATATAATTATTAATTTAATATTAAAATATATATTTAAGTTTTAAATGTATTTAAACTAAATGATAAATTGTTTAAATAAAAAATACTATAATTTAAAAATTGTAACACTTATCAATTATACATATTACAAACACTATTATAAAATATAATTAAAAAATAATATTGTTTAATTTATTTTTATAAAAGTAAAATAATAGTAATAATTTAACCATTTTTATTAAAAAAATAAAATTTTAAAAAAATTAGAAATTCAAATACAAAGATATAACATATTGAAATTATATTAAAAAGACATATTTATTAGTTATATATATATATATATATATAAGCAAGCATAATTTGAACTTATGCATTACATGAAGTTTTAGGAACAAGTTATATCAAATAGTAAAAAATAAACATTAATGTAAAATTAATAATAAATATATTTAAAATAAGAAATTAAAAATATTTAATAGATTGTGATAATTAATATTGATTAGACATCTTGTGTGAGGTGTAAGATAAAATGATATGAAAAAATAAAATCTTATCAACTTGTCACAAATGTGAAAAAAATAAAGTTATAATTAATACTTTCATTAATGCAAGATGAAGTTGTTAGAAAATATTTGTATTTTTTTGTTAAAAAAAATTAATTTTCTTCCCCACCAAAAATAGTATGGACTAATAAAATAGATGAAAAATATGATTTATGAAATACTTAAAAATTAGAAAAAGATATAAACATTTGAAATCTCATATAATCTTTTAAATTCTTGAATTTGATTGGTTAGTGTTAATGTAGATTGACATAAATACATAAATATTCTGCCAAATGCCAAAGTAGGAACTAATAACAATACTTGCGACTATAAATAGAACCTTTTTATACGTCGTCATGAGTCCTTGTTTTCGCATCGGTGGCGGGCGCAGGGAAAGACTCGCTACGGTACCTGGGAATACAGCAAATGGAGACGGAGGAAGATAGAGAGAAAGAGGATGAAGTCATGAGTGAAATACATCTTGGTTGTCTTCCGGATGCAAAATCCCATTTCACTCGATTCACTATTTCACCATCGGTCTCAACATCTACAAACCCTTTAACAGGTCTCGCCGCTTTTTAGCCTTCAATTCTCCTCCTCCTTTTTCCTGAGCTTTCTTAATCAGCATTCACTGCTTTAAAAACCTTAAACATGATCAGCAATTTTATCAGCATTTGCAGAATTCCTTTCACAATATGCGTGTCTAAAAGATAAAATTCTACCTAATAAGAAAACACCAATATTCACATTTCAGAACAATCTTCTCCTTTAAAATATAAATAATGAAAACTTTTCAAAGATATCTGTGATTCAATCCAGCGGGGGTTTAGTGATTGTCATATTGATTCTTCCTACTCTGGTTATTCCCACCGTTGATGATGTCAAGTGCAATCCCAGGTAAATTTTGATAAAAGATAATAACCCGAGGACTTGACATTCTAGCCCAAGGGTCTATGTTCGAGAGTTGAAATAATGTACGATTTAAGGAGTCGTGCCTTCTTTCAAACAATAAATTCTACTGTCAATGTTATCAACACATGAATTTAGCCAAACGACACTTCCAGATGGATTTATTTTCACCCAAAGCATTATGGGCATTGCACTACTCCACAGATGCTTTAGCCATGGCCACCCTATAGAGTAGCTTAAACAATCAGATACATGTCAATGGAGGAGCATGCGCTCTATATTTGGATCGGTGGCTTGTGGCTGGGCGGCACATCCTTGTGGGCAGCGCCTAATTTCTACTTTGACGGTCCATACTTTGATCCTAGGCGTAAAAATTGATATTTCTACATTGACGTTTGTACATGTTAAATTCTCATAACCCAGCTCGTGATCAATTGCACAGTAAATTCACAAAAGAAGCTCTATCTGATTTATAACAATTAATACTCTGGATCAATTAACTCAAACTACATAGCGGAAGCAAAATAACAGAAGCCAAACACACATAGACAATAACACAGATATACCTAGGAAACCCCAGCTTGGGGAAAACCTGCAACTGTTAGATCTTCTATTTAGCCTAACAATAAACTTCCTCTCAAAGTCTAATAGAATCCAGTTTACAAGTTTGCTACTGCAATCTTACATATACAGAGCCTAGCTACTTTACTTAGCTTGTAAGAAAAGAATGTTTTCTTGCTTTTTTTTGGCTTTAAATCATATATAAAATAACTTTGTGTTTTTCTCAAACTCACAAACTTAGGAAATAATTTTATAAAGAAAAAACAAAGTTGTTGCTAAACATCCAACTGGAGTTGCTTTAAAGCAACTCCACTCCACCACTCCACCTTCCAAGCTAAACAACAAAAATCTAACACTCCTTAGCGAGGAAGGTGTTCTACACAACACCCAGCTTACCCTAAAGAATAAAATCTTATTCTTCACCAAAACCTTGTCAGTATATCTGTTATCTATTTGTTCATAGGAAATTATTGGAGTTCCGCTATCCACTTCTCCACTCAATCTTTGATGAAGAAAACCTACAATTGCACCTTCTATCCAGCTTCAAGAGTAATAACAGACTACAAGATTGCCACAACAGTTATACAGACATAACTTCAGCTTCACAATCTTCTTTCTGCTAAGAAAACAACTCTCATTGAATGTGCACACAAAAACTTGTTCTAAAAACTACTTTCAGAAGAATCTAAAAATTCACAACTGAAAGTATAGCAATTTTCTTTTCCCTTCTTCCTCAGTTTCTCTTGGAAATCTCTTCCACATGATATATGTAGGAAATCTCTTCCTTTGATATATCAAGGAACTCTCTTCCTCCAAGAATCACTTCTTCAATGTCTCTTCAAAATCTCTTCTTCTCAACATATCCAGGAAGTCTCTTCCTCTCATTATATTGAGGAAATCTCTTCCTCTGAGAAATTTCTTCCCTAATGTCTCTATGCAACTCATCCTTGCTCCTTGGATCCACACCATGCACTTCTCATGCCAAAGGATGATCACCATAGCTACCTTGCAACATATCTTTACTCGATCACTGGTTGCCATAGCCAAAGAAACTAGAGACACTTTTTTTTTTTCTTCTTGTAATCTATGTCATAGATCTTGGCTCTATATGCAGGGTTCATTTTTCTGATACCATTTTAATTTCTTATAGCTTTGATACCATGTTAAATTCTCATAACCCAGCTATTGATCAATTGCACAAAAAATTCATAGAAAGAAGCTCTATCTGATCTATAACAATTAATAGTCTGGATTAATTAACTCAAACTACATAGTGGAAGCAAAATAACAGAAGCCAAACACACATAGACAATAACACAGGTATATTGAGGAAACTCCAGCTTGGGGAAAACCTGCAACTGTTGGATCTTCTATTCAGCCTAACAACAGACACTATCTAAAGTCTATAGAATCCAATTTACAAGTTTGCTACTGCAATCTTACATATATAAAGCCTAGCTGCTTTATTTAGCTTGCAAAAAAAGAATGTTTTCTTACTTTCTTTGGCTTTAAATCATATATAAAATCACTTCTTGATTTTCTCAAACTCACAAACTTAGACATATTCTCTTAAAGAAAAAACAAAGCTGTTGCTAAACATCCAACTCGAATCACTTTAAAGCAACTCCACTCCACCTTCTGAGCTAAACAACAAAAAACTAACAGTACATCTATTCTACAATGGTTAAATTGAGGTTGCAATATTTCCTATTTTTTTGTGCAAAGAACAAAGAGGATAGTTTTTTAAATATATATTTAAAATATTTATTAGTCTGGAGTAAGATTCTAAACAGTTTGATGCAAGTAGCCGAGTAGGGGTTTTTAGTACTAAAACAGTTCGGTGTAATTATCTGAGCAGGGACTTTTAGTACTAAACAGTTCAGTGTAATTAACTGAGGAGGGGATTTTAGTATGTAGGAAGTTGAAGTTAGTCAAGTTGTTAGTGTTTTGTAGTGCATGCATGTTGGTATTGTTTTATGAGATTAGTGATTGGAAGAGTTCCATGGGAAACTCCACTTGTTGGTTGATGTCATGTCTCTTTGTCTCAAATTTGCATTATTTCAGATGTTAGTGGTGAATAGAAGTGTGCATTGTAGAAATCATTTCTAAGTGTTTTGGCCTTGAGATCATTTTGAACATCATATTTTATTTGTTATCATCACATATTGGTTTAAAACAGTTTAGTTCAGTCAAAGATTTAATGGAAGCATCTTCCTTTTTATTATAAGTGTATTTCTGTTTGTAAGAATGCTACAATTTTAACAGCACTTTGATGAGAAGAGGGAGAGCGTCCGCATCAAATTTTAACCTTCAAAAACTCTATCAATTCAGGATTCAATATTTCTGTCTAGAAATCACAGTAGTCATCCTGCCTTGCATGATTTAATTAGTGTGGGGTAAGCTTGGATCACACCTTGAGATTTGTGAACATGGATTACACAAAGATCTACCCCATAATCATATCATCACCTTTTGACAAGTTGGCAAGAGTTACAGCACAGTATTTGAATCATGATAACATTACAAGTGCTCCCCATTACCTTTACTGCACAGTCCTTGGATAACTTATCTTAGACTGGATATCTTTATCATGAATTCAAAGGTTAACTGTTAATATTCCTTGTGGTTCACCAACGAAGGCGATAACTGATCATTTATATGGTGCAGAGTTGCATCCATACTACAGGTGGTAGTTGGGAATAGACATATTTATTGTGCTACAGAATGCTTTGATTCATGGCTATTCTCCTTCTTGATATTCTTATTTTTATGCTCTGCCTTCAGGTAAGGAGTGTTGAGCTTTTTATTAAAGTCAAGGTAGTGGTAGTGTCTTAGATGGCTCACATTTTAACATGTTGGATCTGTGAATTTAAAATCCCTTTTGAATGAAACTCGGAGGAAAGACATCGTAGCAAACAGTCAACAAATTATCGAGAACGTGGTAAAATATGTATATCACCAAGCATGGTGCATTCTTTTATACATAAGTCTGTGTAGTTAATAACTTGCATGTTGTTATACAAATTCCAATCGACTAATTTAGTGTCTTAAATTTTCTTTTAAACAACTTTTAGTTGAGTAATTTATGGTTTTAATTTTGTTACAAGATGCTGGACTATTCATATATACATGTTATCTGTTTTAATTAACTATCTGATTTATGTTCTTTAACCAGGAGACTTTCAGGAAAACACAAATAGCAGTTGTTTCAGTAATGAGGGAGAAGCTTCATCATGTCAACGGTTACTAGTTGACAAAGATGGAGACCTTGTATTAGCTCGTAGAAAGCCGAACCCACATAATGGTAAGAACCTAAATTTGAACTCTATTTTAGTTCCAACAAAGCAAATTTTCAAAGCCATACTTGAAGCAATCTGAATATTTAAGTGCTGCTTTACTTGGCTTTTTGCACTTATTTTCCATTGTATCTAATTAGTGTTATTGATTTTCCACAATTTATTACAATTTAAGTGAGTAGTTACTGGTTTAAATTCTGTATGAGTTTTCTAACATCAACATTTCGGATCGCACTCTGGGATCTATGATCAGGATGCCAATGAGCAAGAGATGCATGACAAAAGTAATAAGAGTTGTTCCTGATGATGGAAACAGAGTGTGATCCTAAGCATTGATGTTAAAAAATTCATACACAACCTAAACCAGAAACTACTAGCTTAAATTGTATATAATTGTTTTTATAACCAGTTAAAGAAAGATGACTATTTCAGTGGTGGAAGACAGAGAAAATGAAAATAAATGGGACTTTGTTGACACAATCAGGAATAGTTTGGTCAGAATAGCAATTAAAAACATATCTATATTCTGTTGAAAGTCAATTAGCTTTCTCTCATTGTACCTGAACATCAATTTGATGTGCTGATTTTCTATGAGTATGCCATTAATGATTGGTCATGAAAGAAAGAAATAATGGCTTAAAGTTTAAAAACAGATTGAAAACATGAAAGGTTTCTATTCAACATTTCTATGCATATATGGGTCTCCATTTTCTTCTGAATCTTCAACATTACTCAACGTAGTAGGGCAACTTATGGCTTAAAGTCTGGATGGGTGTCTAATGTCTGAATGCTGACCAACTGCGAAATACATGGTCTTTACAAGTTTGCTTGCACAATCTCAGGTATTAATCTTCACTATCCAGGAAGATTGACCTCCTGTGAGATGAAGTTTCAAAGTTGAAAGTTTGCTGCTGTCATTACTAGTATATATATTGCAGTGTAACAAGGGCGGCTGAAAGAAATAGCATCAACTGATATTACATATACAAGCTTCATCAGAATTCATTTTTTTTGAAAGGAAGCACTTTGAATAAACAAAATTATCTTTTACCACAAAGACTTGCCCAGAAGCCAACCATAAATGATTGATAATCATTCCTCTGTAACAGAAGCCAAGAACAGCTTCTGAAAGAGGAACTGTTTTGGTCTTAAACTCAGAATGAGTTGGACCAATCTGCTGATCATAACATAATTTTGTTCTTAAAAACAGCTACCTATGAAAGATGAATTATTAGTCATGTAAACTCTTCAAAAACTCCACATCCATTAAATTGATTCACAGTTGATCAGGAACATTCACCAGCTTTCTTGCCAAAAAGGTCTCAAAACTATTGTATATTCTGGCTACACGAGCCTGAAAAATGGAGAATTCAAATAGAGTCAGCTTCTATATATTCCTCATGTCAGTAGTGAACAATACAAGAAGGAGCTTGCCAATCATATTACTGAAGGAGAAGACAAAGAGGCAGTCTTTTCTCTTCTGGCAGACAAAGCCCAAGGTTTTGATTGTTTCCTATCTTAACTCTACCAGTGGTTTAGGATATTATAAATTGAATTTCATCAAAATGATAGAAAAACAAAGAAAAGCAAAGAGAGACCCCTAAATTAAAATTATAGATCACTTTCTTAAACAAACTAAACCTTGCAGTGAAGATCGGTTTCACATCATTTTCACAATTCACTCTACACGACTACTCTTATGATCATTTAAAAAATCATGGCTAGAATGTGTCAGGTGCTTTCGGCAGAGCTAATCAGCAAGCCTCAATTTGGCTCCATCAAGAGCAGGCAATACTCAATGGGATTAAACAAATCCATACTGGATTAAACAAATCCATACTCAATTAAATCTTGAAATTGAAGTATTTGTATTAAGCTAGACATGATTAAAGCTTTTGGGCCTTTGGCAGAGGGAAGTGGAATTTTATCTGAAAAGGGTTTCAGAGATTTGGATTCTCAAGTCTCTAGGTTAGATTGATCCAAAGCTGCATTAATATGTTCATGTCTATTGTAAATGCCATTCTAACAAGATCTTCCTATTCTATGGGAAGATTGAAATTTCAGACAAAGTGATCCATTATATTGGTGAAGGCCTTAAGTGAAAAATTGTGAGCAAGGCAGCTGATCCAAGATGATCTAGGACTTAGATCAACTTGTGGTATTGTGGTGGTATCACAAATCAGGTGTATCTTTACTTCTGACTTTAATATGTTCCAAATATCCAGTCCAATCAAAAAGCACTAATTGTCACAAGGACGTGATTAAAGTTTCAAACCATGGAGTCCTAATTTGGCATATCTGGTGCTGCACAACTCTGACAGTTTCAACCTTGTTCTACACACACGTTCAATTGGTATTTGCAGAAATCAGCAAAATAAAGGATATGAATCATTGGAATGCAAGCGGTTGTGCATCATTTTATCACTAATTGTTCTCTTGGCCTTCACCCGTACATTAATTAGACAAGAAATATAGTAAAATAGCCGGCCAAATAGGAAAGTCTTTTGGTTATTACATTTTATCTCTTGGATCATTAAACATAACATTCATAATATAATCTTTCATGGCGATTCTGGCATGTGTTTCTGTTTGTCTCACACTCCTTTTGATTTAGTACTCTTGGTATTATTGGAGTTGAACTCTATTTCTTACACAAAGTTTAATTTGTTGCTTCTTTGGGACCTGCGTGGAGCCAAATTCCAAGCAACAAGGAGAGATTTCTTTGCACCATTTTCAGAAGTATATATTGCTTGAAGGTTAAATGATAACCAAGATTGGTGAATGATGCAACATACAAAATTCCAATGGTTACTTGTTAGACTTTGAAATTTATTCTTGCACAATAAAGGCATCATGTTCTACTAAAATAACAGTGTAGCCAAATAAGTCAATGGACTATAAGCCTAATGCCATGGTAGCAACTACTAATATATCTCGTTCTTATAATTAATTGTTGCATTCTCAAAGATGGATAAACATATGGTAGACTTCATTGTTGAGCATGAGAATCACAATAACTTGATGTCTTTTAGAGCGTTTAGAAGATGGAACTTGCCATTGATGCTTTACTAACAATGAGTGTGATATCCACTTCCTAATTTTCCCAAAAATCACAATTGTAACAAATTAGGATTAGGGTTACATCTTACCAATTAAATATCTTTGCAATAATGTGGCCTGAGGCTTGAACCCTGCAGTCATAAACAATATATACAGATATACACATACACATATACATATATATTCAACTAGGGTTACACAAACTACATCATATTCATAGATTATCAATAATGCTACAAATATATTAGGGTTTGGAGGAAGAGACATGATGGGTCTGTCCAAAGCTCTTTCTACACCAAGTCCAATAGGGATATCTACCACAACACCCTCACTTGGCGGCTTGTTCCCACTTTCCCCATCCTATCTCATCTCTCAAAAAACACATACCATCTTCCGATCGACTCTTCTACATAAGGGTCCTCTTGTCCTAGAGGCCATTATGGTCAACTCTAGGATAACCTACTTACTTGGTCCTCTCAAATCCGTTTTGCTTACACTTATGGCCCTTCCTACAAGATGGGTTGCAGACACTTGAGCACATCGTATATTCTACTATGAGCATTCATTTTAGCATCGTCTATTATTTTTATGGACGTGGATATAGCCATACGATAATTACTTTTAAGAAGGAAGATGCTGAAGATGGCTGACTTGATATAATATCAGCATGCTGATCTGAAGGTAATTTCTTAGATGTAAGTGTTGAGCAATCTCTATGTGTCGATCTTAGTCCTTTTGTGTGCTCTTCGCACTGATTGCTGTAATAATCCTTGATTATTGTATTTGCTGATGCAATAGACTGCTGAATGTATTTTACTTGCTCGCTGGTTGTGTTTTGATCTTATGATTGTCTTTTGGTTTGATTGTATTTGTGTGACTGATTATTCTTGTGGATTCATGAATGATGATTCATAAGTGATCCTTGAATGACTGGATTATTTTTGTTATACTTCACTGGTGAAGGGGTCACCACCTTTCTTTAGGCTTGAGTCACCACCCTCCTTACTGTCCTTTGAGAGTAATAAATTTGTTTCCCAATTGGCACCCCTTTGGGTCTTCAAATGCAACCTTCTCTTCTTTATATCTTCCAATGTAGGGAGAGGTCACTTCTGTTCATAATTTCTACCCTTTGAAAGAGTCGCAACCTTCCACAATTTGCACCTTTTAGAAGCCTACAACCCTTCATAATATATGCCCTTTTGAAATAGTTTACTAGTTTATTTTCCTTTCCTTATTTAATTCTTCCTTGATTTGCATGCTTCTTTCTTTATTCCTTTCTTCATCCATTAGATTTTTCTTGAATTAACATCTTCAAACTGTCTTTTCTTAATATCCATCCTTTGAGTCTGCATATACTTCCTTCTTAATTTGCATTAACATATTTATTTATATCTGCATATATTACTCTTTTATAGCTACACATTTTCCTCTTTTATATCTGCATATATTCCTCTTTTATATCTTCATATACTCTTCTTACGATTCTTCTATAAACTCTTCTTACAGTTATGCCTTCAACCTTTCTTTGATCTTCCCTATCTATTCTCATTTGCAGATCTGCAAATGTAAGTCTGATAGAAACTCTCTCCCCTCAAATGCACTCTTAATATACCTTCCCGTTGTGGGGTTTTCACACCATTGCCCCATTGCAAATGGGGACCCCCCCCTTTTGCTTTAACAAGTAGAATTTGTTGTCTTAGGTGGTTTTAGTTGGCAACATATTCAAGTCTCCAAGACCAAGGGTGAGTTTGAGTAATTTTGGCCTGCTAAGAAGTAATATTTGTTTGGGGATACCACTTGAGAAGAGATTTAATGACAATGAGAGAGAGGTTCAAGATAATTAAAGGAAAAGGATAAATCATGTTTGGTGGAAACCTCTCTCTAGAGGATTTCCACCACATTAATCCTCTCAAACCAAAATTTTCCCCCTTTTTACTTTATACCAAAATAGACTTTGAGCAAGTGTTAGAGGTAAGGAATGATGAGTTGAGGCAAAATTGATTGATAATAAGGGAAGTATTGGAAATTGTTGAAGGGGAAGCTAAAACATGTTTAGTGGAAATCCTCTCTAGAGAATTCCCATAGTGGAAATGTTAAAGCATGCAGCTTCGGTCTGACAATAATTGTGATATGCACAGTTGAAACTGATGATCATATATATATATTGTCTGAGATCATTTAAGGCATGATTGAAACTTATTTTGATTCCTTTGATTTTAGATCACTATCGATGTATATTATATCGGGTTGCTGTTCATAATGATTGGTTATACATTATTAGACTTGTGTTAAGTCTATAACAAATCAAGTATGATTAGTTAACACCAAACAGGTGTGAGGATGAATGTTCATGTCTCCATTTGGAGACATGACCATTCACCCCCATACCCTTCCACATGATATGTATACTTCATCCGCCCGAATAAGCAAGGCATTGAAATCAATTAATACAAGTACATCAAAGGATCAAAGTACATTACAAGTTCAAGAACATTATATTATCTCTGTTATTTCTGTACTAACATATACAGATTCTAGAGCAAATCTATTCTTTGTCAACAATGTTCATACCTACAATAAAAGCTGTGCATCAGTCAGCCACGAATTTGAAATCTGGTAAGAAACTTTACAAGAAATCCTCTCTCCAGTGAATTCCAACCACAATAATCCTCCCAACTTGGAATTTCACCCTTTCCCGTTAACACTAATTTTCTCATGCATATGAAAGACAAATCAAATGGTTAAATTAGAGAGTTGTAGGAGAAATGAATTTTAGTGCTAAGTGTTTGAAATTGGGATGATTTTTTTATTGTGCCGTGGAAATCCTCTGATCTGAGGATTCCTACTGTAGAAATCTTCTCGCCTTAGGATTCCACTTGAGAACTTTGTCTTCAAACCTCTAGAAATACTTGAGAATTTTTTCATTGCAAGAAGATAGAAAGGTTTAATCTTGAAGAGAAATCCATTTTGTTCATTATTGATGTGATTTTATTTTTAGATTTCTTTCATGAACTAATGAAGCTTTCTTTTTTGTTTTGCAAGGCAAAAGATGGAAAGGATGTCAAGGTTGAGCTTAAGACTTGAAGATGAGAATTAAGTAGATGCTACAAGAGGATGGCTCAAGCCCGAGGACTCAAGTGAGAAGGAAAGATTCATGTTCAAGCTATCAAACTGCAAATTCAGATTGAAATCAAGAGGAAATTTCGGAAGGCAAAGAAAATCCAGCCACATGTCTTTAAGAAGAATCAAGAATTACATCCAGTTTACAAGTCCTAAGTACAAATTCAAGTCAAGACCATGAGAAAATTTCAAGGGGATGGAGGAGATTCGAGGAAAGTAAATTGAAGGCGTATGCCATCACTGTCATCCTCAAAGAGTTAAAAAGTAAATCAATAGTTAATTTCTAACAATTGAGCAAGAAACATTTGCAATTTTAAAAAACACCTTCTACAAGCCAAGACTCCAAACACAGGATAAGGATGATGAGGTGGAAATTGGTTGTCTCCTCTAATCAGAAATTTTCAATTTCAAGCATAATAAATCACAATATGCCAAGTGTCCTATTGGCTATCAAAATCTTATTAATTTTCTTATTGGCCCATGAATTGGTGGTCTCATGTAATTGGTTATAAGTTTGGCAACCTTAATTAGGGTTTGTAGGGAGAAATCTTGACATGTGATCTTGAATCAATCTTAGCCATTCGTTGTAATGAAACACCTATGAAAGGCCATGGCCTTCTCATTTGTAATTCATGAGCTTAGGATATTAGACTAGGAGAGAGTTATTAGTGTAGGAGACTATAATAGATTAGCCAAAGCAGAGACTCGATGAAGTTGTTGCTATAATGCTTGTCAAAGTAGTTGATAATTCATTGTTGGTTTTTCATGAAGGAATACTTAATATTGCTTTGAAGTGTTGTATGGTTTCCACAATCTTCCACTTAAAGTAGGTTTCTTTACATGTTGAAGTAGTTTAGATAAATTGAAGTTGTTGTAGATGTTTACTTCCTTGACTCTAACAAATCTAGGTCGTTAGCCTCTTGCTGATGGTAGGAATGCCTTATGTGATAAGCTAATGATTGAATGCACTTTACTCCAATTTATGTTGAATATTTAGTTTGCATCCATTTGTTGGGATTGGAGAGGAGATATTGATTTGAAAACCATTTCAGTGGTCCTTAGAAGCTTACACTAGGTGGGTGGAGTTGTTGGCGAGATTACATCTAGTAGAGTCCAAGTCATTCATGATTCCTTGCATTTATAGTTAGGATTAGTATTTAGCCAGTTTAAGTTTGAGTTGAATTGGAAAGGTTTGAAGATCAAATCTATATTTCCATTGCACATTGTAAAGCCAAATCTATAAGAGAAATAGTTGATATTCATTGAATGAATAGCCTAAGTCCCTTTGTGATAACTGGCATATCACATCATAGAATTGAGTGAAGTCTACGATTAAGAAAGAACCTTGAAATCATTTCATGATCTTTCATTGCAAGCTTAGCATGAGAGATGACCTTATATCAATAGAGGATTGAGTGTTTGGTGTTTCTCCTCGAAACATAAAGTATTTGTTTCTGCATGTTGTAGTGGAACAAAACTCACATCATCACTTCCCAAGAGTGGTGTCTCTTCCGCTTTCTCAATTGTCCCTTAACTAACTATAAATTGATGTTCTTTATTTCAACCTCAGGTTTATTTTTGAATTCTTCTCCAATTCCAACCTGATCATTCTGTTGGGTGGATATTTTGCAACCGATAGTTTTCGGTAAAATCTAGTTGCAAAATAGGATGACTAGCCACAACGTGTGAGACAAAGTCTCTCCTACATTAAAGGGAAGACTCCCCCTTCTCACCATTCCTTGGATCAACTCAAGGTAAGCAAGAAGTTGAGAGGTTTTGTAAGGGGTGTTACCAATATTCTTTCCTCTTAGCTTTCAGGAAAGAATCCACTTACTTGTGGAGCGAGTAATGGGCAAGATGAAATCTCTAACTACACTTCTATCTAATAATTGGAAATGGTGATACCAATAAACCAACACTAACTCAAAGGCTAGCTAAAAACGTACTAGTTTGGCTTTAAGTCCTATTTTAACCTATTCTATAAGAATAACCTCTACCATTGGGGCATGAAGACTTCCAGAGGTAGGCAATTCTAACTATTTTTCGTGAATTTGAGATGGCAATACAAGCTACAGTCAAAGCTCCTAGTCTATGTATTACCACAACTGTTCTCGGTCAAAGCTTTGGCTCCGATTTCTTCTTAAATCGCTATGCTCTATTATTGAACACACAATAATAACATGAATCAAAGACAATAGGCACAAGTTATAGTCAAAACTTCTAATTTGCTCTATCACAATTGCTTCTAGTCAAAGCTTCGAATTCAATTGCTTCTTTTATTCACTTTTCTCCCAAATTTGTACTACAAAATCAAAGTTGTGCTTGCACAAGTCTGATAGAGCTTGCTTGTATACAACAAAAGATGATTTTTACAATGAGGGGGCACTCCTTTATATAGGCACATGAGTTGAGAAAAAGATGGAGGAAAAAGTGGGAGCAACTCAACCAACTTTGACTTGGTCTAACTAATGAGAGAAATTATTGGGTTACATGCAATTGCACATGCAACTCGTATTACATGTAATTACATATTTTCATGTAATACATCCTCTTCAATTACAAACATGAAAGAAGAAGAAGAAGAAAGATGAAAGAGAATTGAAACAATCCTAGGGATTGTCTTGAAAGACCTTGTACTTGGTGATGCTATCTCGGATGATCACAAGAATGGGAGTTCCTGTATTTTGTGTCACTACATTCACCTTGATAACTATGGTCTTGCGTCTTTTGATAACCTCTGACTCTCTTTGATGAATTTTTCGTTGTCATTTAAAATCTTGATGTGATTATGCTTTTCTCGTTCAAGTTGTTGTGAATTCTCTTTTGTAGATTGACATATTCTGGACTCTTTGACACTTTAAAAACCTTCTTGACGATGTTTGGATGTAAAATCGGAATAACTTTCCATCATCACCTTTAACTTAAAAAAAAAAAAAGTAAAGTGCTTGGCGCATGGGAATTCATGCAAATGAAGATTGCTGATTCTAGAAAACGCGATTTAGGTTTTCAAGACGTTATTGCATGGAAAATGGATTACATGTATGTGCAATATGTAATAAGGGATGGAAAGTGAGATGAGATGCAAATGCGGATGGAGGATGCGCTTTACATGTAAGTGCGGATAATGTATAGGATGTGGAAAAACATGTATTTGCTCATGGAGGCGTGAGTGCATATGGAGAGATGAAAATGAAAGAGGAAAATGAGATTACATGCATGTGCGGATGGTGAATGAGATGTGAAGTGTTGTGACATGGAAAGATGGAAATGGAATGAAATGAAAAGTGGAGTGAAGTGAAACGTGCTCAAGTTCTTGGGAAAGAACTTGCAATTTCTTCCAAAAGAAGAAAAACCAAAAAAGAAAGCAAGCAAACAACGAAAAAAAACACAAATTAAACACATGCCTTTGGTCTTAAACTCAAACATGTCACCAAGCAAGTTGCTTTCAAGTGCAAATTCGAATTTGGAATTTAGGAAAATTCAAAAAGTGTGAAAATGAGAGTTTTCATCATTTTTAAAGGAAAAATGCACTATTCATTGCATATATTTGAACAAATGTGCGATAACAAGCCATAATATGCATGGAAATAGCAAGATAAGCATGAATTGATGAGTAAGTTTGAAAATGTCCACCCACTTGGAGGTTATGAGCCAAAATAGCAAGATTTATAGATTTGAAGACCAATTCTTCCTCAAATCAGGATTTTCGAACAACTTGTTGACATTTTCCGTACTTGCATGTAATGGACATTCAATGGTCGAATTTGACATGAGAATGCCAAAAACATAGTCTCCAAAGACAATAGCATGCATTTAAAACTCAAAAACGACCCCTATTGATCAAAGGTATGGGCTGGAAATGCCATTTTTTGAGTTTTTTGAACAAAAACGTGACTATTTTATGCAAAAATTTGGGCCGTTTTTTGCAAAAACATGGGCAAAAAATGCATGTTTTTGAGTCGTTTTTGATTTGAGAATACAAAAACGACTTTCCCAAATGCATATACATGGACTCAAATGCAATAACTTGGCTCCAAAATGCAAAAAGTGGATAAAAATGCCAATTTTCTGGGTTTTTTTAGCGAAAACCTGATTATAAAAGACATGAAACAAAAACATTTTGGCTTCCAAACACCAACACGTGAGCCAAGATGTAATGCAAACCACTAAAAATGCCAAAAAATTTCCTCCTCTTACAAAAACGTGAGCCAAAAATGAAGATTTTTGGTGATTTCCTCCAAAATGTGCCTTTGAATGGAGTTAAAAATAACAATTTTTAGCAAGAAACTTCAACATTCAATGTTTGAAAACCCATAGATTTGCAAAAATGCCAACAATAAAGAAGATTTCAAGAAAAACCATGAAGGAAATCAAGCAAAATCCTCAAAAACATATTCTTGAGAGCTCTTTGCATGTATTTTCTCCAAAAACAGGTTTTGGAAGGGCATGAGCATGAGTTTTAATGCAAAACACACCTATTGGAGGTGAATGCATATTTTAAAAACTCACTTTAGTTCAAAACTCACCTTTTAGATGTGTATGCATATTTTTAAAACTCACCTTTTGGAGGTGAATGCATATTTTAAAAACATGCACTTATATATTAAGGCAAAAGCTCAGCTTTTTGATGTCATTGCACATTTCAAGTGAGTTTACATGCAATGGTATCAAAAAGGACCACCTTTGATGACTTTACATTCTAAGTTGAATTTTACATACACTGGCATTAAAAAGGTCCACTTTTGATGGATTTTACATGTAATGACATGAAAACGGTCCACTTTTGATGACTTTAAATGATTTAATAAGCATATGTCAATTTTAATTTCAATAAAATATTATTTAAGTGGGACATAAATTATATTTACATATCATATTAACAATATAACATATAAATATCATTTAATAAGTAATATTTACTAGAGTATTTGATTTAAAGGTCAAAAATTAAATTGAACTATATAGTTAATATAGTCACTTAAGTGAAAAATCAAAAAGCAACTCAACTTAAAAATATAACATAAAGTGCACTATAGTTATTTAAGTGAAAACTTAATTGATAAAGTAACTTAAAACATAACATAAAGTGAATCTAAGTAATTTTTTTCTTAGTGTGAATGTCAAATTAAAAATATAACATAGTATTTTTACTTCGTGGTGCTGCATCAAAAAGGTCCACTTTTTGGGCACTAGAATGGCTATATCTTTTGATTGACAACTCCGATTAAGCTCTAGGTTAGATCAAATCGAAGGGGAAACCGAAAGCCATGACTTGAGCAAGACCAAAGGACTGAAAACCAACAAACACACAATCAAAAGCAAAGAAAATGACGACGAAGGCCTCAAAAATCAAACATAGGCGCAACAAACAAAAAAACGAAAAAGTCTTGATGAAAGCCTTCAGTAAAAGAGTCCATTATATCAATTGGTACTAATTGGTTGATGAATACTAACCAATTAAATAATGAACTAAACTCAGAGAAATACAAAACTAACTTGGAAAAGTTTTGTACTATTACCTATATTTTGTGGTGACAAAATGCAGGACAACACATTTCATATTTTACTGTCCAATTTTCCTTGCTTCATCCATGTTCCCTTTCAAATGAACTCTTCCCCCCTTTATATCTTATGTTGAGGGAGACACACCTCTTCATTACATGCCTCTTGACCTTTCATTAAACTTAATTAACTTGTAATTATATTTAATTGTTATTTAATTTCATTAATTATTATCTATCATTAAATCTTATTTCAGAAAGGGGACATTAGAGTTCACACTTCTCAGAATTTCTTGTTCTGAAGCAATGCCAATTAAATCTGATTCTTTTGATGTGAGGGTCTCTAAATTAATCCTTAGTTCTCTTTGTCGTATACTTAATTTATGCTGTACAGCTTTGGTATTATCTCAAGCCACATGCCTGTCTTTAATTCAATTTTAGATTATCTCAACTAGTGATTGGAAAATAAGACAAGTGTTCTGTCAATTGCATAATGCCACAGTTATCTCCTTGAATTGTAGCAAGGGCATGCTTTCCTCACATTAAGATGAGAATTAGAAGTGTGACATCCAACTAGACTGTTGTGCATATTAAGGATGGAGCATGTTCACCTGATTTTTTAATTTGGAAATATAGAATACGGATCTAGAAACAATTATAATTACTCACACATGGAATAACTTCAGACATAAGGCACATATTAGTACAAACACTCTTGAAGAAACCATGCTGAAAACACCTCAAACATGAAACAAAATATAAATTTTTAAAAGATGCGCAACATATCCATGAATACGCAAGAATCATATACGTAAGGCATGGAATATACACTTATTGCATGAATCGACTCTTGCTCCCCTCATATGAATTCGATAACTTCTTAATATATCTTCCCAAGAGTGGCATTTCTTCCACTTTCTTAATTGCCCCTTCGGTAATTTTAATTGCTCTTCTTTATATCTAATTCAGGTTATTTCTGAATTCTTTTTCAATTCCAACTTGATGATTCAATATTTCATTTTCCAATTTTCTTTGCTCCATCCATGTCCTCTTTCAAATGAGCACTTCTCCCTTTTATATCCTATGTCGAGGGAGACGACTCTTTTTGACATGCCTCTTGACTTTTCATTAAACTTATCTAACTTGTAATTATATTTTTTATTCAAATTTTATTTTTAAATTTTAATAGTTATTATCTATTATTAAATCCTATCACAGAAAGGGGTAATTACAACTAGACATTATTGTTGGTTGAGCTCTATCTCAGTGACGTGTGTGGCTCATTAATGTCACTTTATTTACAAAATCAAGCCTCTTAAAGATTAAGTCCTTAGTGATGTAGCCATTGCCTTTGTAGTTATCATGCTACAAGCCAACTTTGTTTGTTTGGTGTAATGCAATCTATGAACCTAATTGCAAAATGTTGTCAAATTTATTGACAAGAATATATCTTGTACATTGGGATATGCCCTAAGGTCTCACTTATTGATGCCAAGCAATGCATGACATTAGTGGGTTCTAGAAATAAATTTGTGCTCTAGATGGGTTAGATCTAAATATAAGAAAGACATTTTTGTGGTAGAAATAGTGGAACACTGATGTTGTGGTATGTTAGGACGAGTTTTTGGGGTAGGGGGACAAAGGGCCTAAATTTCAGGATAGTGGGGTGACAATGACGAGGGGCGGGGAGGTGGGGGCAGGGGGGTGTTGTATATTGTACACCTAGAAATTGAAATGCTAGTTATGAAATGATGTTTTAATATGACATACCAAATTGAAATACTTGAATGTAGCAAAATTGCAACATGAATCAAAACCATTGGACATTCAACATAGTAACATGGTACAAACCCAATAATAACATAGTACAAACCCAATAGTAACATTCAAAAATCAAAATTCAAATAGAAATTCAAGTACCTGCCCTGGCTATAGTGTGGTTGTGGAATGACGGACCCAAGTACCCGATGTGGGGACGTTGTTGGCATAGGTACTTCGAGGTTTGGGGGTGGAGGTGTGAGTCCCCTACTTTCACTGGGTAGAAACCCACAATATACTTCCTTCAGTACTAAAACATCAATTTGACCTATTCTTGGAGGAATAAAAAGCTATTTATATATCTCCAATCCAAGTGCAAATGCATTGTGTGGTAAAGCATACTATGGATTTAGTTCTAGTTTTGCATCTTCCCAACACCTCACTATACTTCATAATTCCATGGAGTTTTGGAATGGAGAGAAGGGAGACCAATGGCCTAGATCTAGAAATGGTGGGGGATTATGGCGCAATATGGTACAATAATTGAAAATCTAGTTATAGACAAATGTAAAAGAAATAATATTTGAAACTATAAGCTTCTTGATGCTAAATAGATTGCATTGAACAATCAAACTTTTGAATATTAATAAAGTATTATATTTAAAACTATGATACATGAGTTGGCCATACCACAAGCCACAGAAATGGGCGTGGCAGCATCATTATTCATAAATGGTGGTCTTGTCTAGTCAGTAATACTTGGTTTTTATTTTTTAAAATGAATATATAATGGCATTTGTGGATCTGCCAAAGTTGCTTTTGTAGACCTTAATGATTTTGAACCACTGCAAACATTTTGGGTAAATTTTATTTGCTTGATCACTCTAATCAGTTTAACAAGAATTGGATCCTTTATTTATCCTCTGTTTCTTATATCTTTATATGGGTTCCAAATTATTTTTTGATAACTGCACAGTGTTGAAATTTTCATTCTTTCTATCTTAAAAGGCCCACATGATTATTTTGATTAGATCATTCATAGATAAGATTTAAAGTACCAGCTGCTCTTGCATGATACTGACATAAGAAAATATTTTGGAGTGAATGATCTGGGTGTATTATTTTCAGACCTATGTAAGATATTGATAGATATTTGAATGTACCTAGTACAGAGTTGTATAAAATTTTTGCTACGTACCCTAAGTGCTAGTTTGATAAAATGTTGGTCCTTTCTTTTAGGTTCTCTTAAGGTCTATCCTGCGGTTCGTGAAACTGTTAGCAGTGCCATTCATTAAATTTAATCAAATGCATGTTTTGGAATAAAAAATAAGGAGGCCTGTTAGGAGAAGGTTGGTTGGTGAAATTGATTCATAATCTGATAGTGCTGATTTGGATTGGATTTTTCCTGATTAAGTTTTTAGGAGCTGAAAATATATAAAGTTTTCTTTTGGAATACTGTGCCATAGTACATAGTTCTTGACTCTCAGCCCCCAGACATGATGGTCATCCTCGAACCATCTTGACGCAAATAAAAATTGTATATTGCTTTGACATATTATTGCTTAATGAGTTATATCTTATCCTGTTCTCATATGTAATGCATATAAATACTTCTTTTCTTGCATGTTTGGTTTTGGCATCTTCTCCTGATCCATGTAGACAAAATCCTGCAGTAGCTTATGTATGAGGAGTGTAGACTTTGTAGTTTGTTATCTTTGATCTTCTTACTCAATTTCTGAAGAGCCACCCACACTTATTCCTGGACAGATCTACTTTCTCACTTGAAATTTGGACATTATATATCTGTTACTCAATTTTCACACGTTCAAATTTAGTAAAGCATACATGTTTATCACTTTCAAGTTATACTCAGAACTGCAAAAAAAAGCATTTTTTATTCATATTGAAATAATATACAACATTTTAATGTTATTCACCATGATGGTACAATTGATGTTTACAAAGCGTGGAATAAAGATGCTGAAAGTAAATTTCTCTTACACATTTGACCGTAAGAGTAGTTTCTATCTACTAATATATATTCCTACTCTACTGAAATTAATAACATGAAAGAAGTATAAAGAGAGGAAAGGTCATGGGCACCAGTCATTGCCTGTAATGATTGGTTGAGTTGTATCCATCTGCTTCCATCTGTTCACTGCCCCGAACCACGTCCTTTCCATGCATTTGATCCCTGCATTCATGAAGAAAGATAGGTTAGATCTAATGGATCTAAGCAATGCTAGTACCTCGCTTCACCTCACATTCACAGTCCTAACATGCTACTCATTGCAGCAAAATAAAGACATACATCAGCAGAGAAAGAGGACAATCATGATAAATGTTTCAGTATTAACATGTTTGTTTCCTGTACAACGGATCATAACGAATTGAACTATTTGTGTGACTGATTCATAACAGAAAAGCAAAAGCATTAAAGGGACAAGTCATTTTGATTTGAAACCTTTTGTTTATAATATCAGAAAAGGTCAACATTAAAGGGACAAGTCGAATAGGCTTGAAACCTTTTGTTTCAAATAGAGGAAACAGAGCTGAATGACATCAATTACAAGAAGCAACAGTAAACAGAATGTAACATTGCTTAAAGACACCTGCAGATTTAAAAGTCAATAAACTGATTGTATAAGTGAAAAGATGGAAGTTTGGTGTGGCATTAGTAGCAGAGAATTAGCAAGTTTAACAGAATACATCAATCAAAATAAATGCTACAGGCAGGGAGAAGTGAATATAAATGAAAGAGCTGGTGTACTTCAGACAAGAATACAAAAAGAGTTGTTTTCAGCAAAATTCAGGAGAAAGAAAGATACAATTGCATTCTTAAGACTTATTTTCAATATAAGTTCATGTTATTGGTAAGAATGTATATCTGATTTATAAGAATTTTCTGGTTATTGAAAATAGTTTCCAGACTGAAAAAGAGAGAGCACTGGTAAGAAAGATATCTTTGCCTTCTTACAGCATGAACATTAATACAAGAACTACTGTAGAAAAAAATTTCAATATCATGATAGAAATATAGAGGATGAAGCTATGCTTATCAAAAGAGCAAGGATTTGAAGCTAGATATTTTCATAAGTTATTGTCAGAGTGGTCTTGAGGCAGTAAAGGATGTTAATGTCTCTAGTTATAATGTGATAAGATTGCTGCGGGTAAAACATGCCAACTGGGAGCAATCTTACTGTAATAAGGAGCACAAAGATAAGAAACATCAGAATGATACTAGTATGCAGCAACATCTTTCAAAAGAAACTAAGGCAGATTTCTTCTCTTATTTCAAAACTGTAAGAGGTTTATTACCCAGTGATAGCAGTGTAATGTCACAAGAAATTCTCAGAGACCAAGAGCATGGAATGCTGTAAAAGCAGATACCCAGATTGGGTTTTGATCTTAGAACAAAGAAGAGCAAAATAGACATCATTTTCTATCAAGAAAGATCATGTTCTTACCTGGTATAGCAGGCTCTTATTTCTTCTTCTTCAGAAGATGATATGTAGCTTTTTTGATGGATGAAAATAAGTAAGTATGTAAGTATGTAATGAGCTTGAATTTGACGAACATTCCAAAAGTTCCATATCAGGGGAATGGGAAAATGAGGAGGAGAAGAATACCAAAACAAAGAAAACCCAAACCTAGAAGAAAAAAACCTCCAAGAAGAGGAAATTTGGGTGGAATTATATTACACTCTTTTTTGGAAGATACCTTTTTTAAGGTAGAGTGCTAGAAAAACAACTTGCTGACCAAATAATGAAATGCATGATTTATTTAAATCAAGAAGATCAAACAAAAGACTTCATGTTCAGATTTTGAGAGGAGAGAGATGTGCATGTGATATTTTGTCCTTGGCATCTTTGTCTCAATTTTTTCTGAGCTATTATGTAGAGATATTGTTATTTGGGCCTTTGATTGTAATACAATTTTCATTGGATTCAACTTTTGGAGTAAAGGATTGGGTTGTATGCTTTGTATTACAGTTTTTACTTATGCAAAACGAGGCATTACCCAAAGGTTTTATCAATAAAACACGATTGAATAATACCAATCACCACAAAACATACAACCAAATCCTTTGCTCCAAAAGATTTTGCATAAGATGTTCAGATTTTGAGAGGAGAGAGAAATGATGAAGACTAAGGTGATACACCAGAATTGGTAATGCAAATTACTGTTATACTTGTAACACAATGAACAATTTCAACAGATAATCACGATAACACAGCTTGAAAGAACTGTTAATCCATATCAATATTTTAAGAGAAGGTTAAAATATGAACATAAGAAAGGAAATAAATCACAATCGAATATATCACCAAGGAAACACAACTCAAAACCTATGAATTACAGATATTAGACATGGAAGATGCAAAACGAGACATTACCCAAAAGGTTTTATCAATAAAACACAACTGCATAACATCAATCACCACAAAGCATACAACCGAATCCTTTACTCCAAAAGATTTTGCATAAGATGTTCAAATTTTGAGAGGAGAGAGATGTGCATGCGATATTTTGAGGAGCTATAACAGGCATGGCACGAAATGGAGAAGAATGCACAAATGTCTACCAGTCATGGCTACCATGTACAACAACAAAGCAAAATACCCTCATGGCATGAAAGAGAAGCCCTACGACATCATAGAGCACAACGTGGAGAAACCCAACACCAGCACTCATGGCTACAAGGAGCCATGAAATAGCAGTAGAAAGTCATGACATAAGGAAGCAGTCACGACAAACAACAAATAACCCAGCAAGAGGAGAAGCCACAAAATAACCATGGCACGAAATGGAGTGACCAAGTTTCCAGCCAAGAAATATGCTCAAACATCCATCTACAAGTCATGAAATGGAGAAGGCACTTACGAAATAGAGAAAAGAAGGCCGCGGCTACAAGTTGAACTACAATAGTAGGGATACCCGAAGCCACAAAATGGAGAAGATGTTACAACAAAAAGTGAATTTCGGCATAGAGAACAATAGAAGAAATGTTCAGTTTGGCCGCTAGGGTTTGAAAACCCTTGTCAATATTTCTTCCTCTCATTTCTTTTACTCCAAGGCTTTCGAATGACAAAATAAACCAAAGACTTAAGATTGTGTAATTTATGTTTACCTCAAGCAAATTGAATTCTCCTTTTGGGTCCACAACTTCATATGAGGATATAATTTCTTATTTAATTAAAAGTAATAGTATAAGACTTAAGTTTAAAAGTCTATATTGTTACTTTGATTAAATAATTAATTATTGTGTTGCATGATATATATTGTAATTATTATTATAGGTTGAGTAACTATAAATCAACTATGTAATAATAATAAAATGCAACTAGCGATAGAAAAGTTGATTAGGCTATTTTCAGACTAAGTAATGAAAAGAGGAAGTTGCATTTTTAATGCTCAAATTCAAGGAAAAGGCTTCAGTTGCTATTTTTGGACTCATAGAGACTCTTGACTTTGGAGTCAATTATGGAGCTATTTTTGGCATTCATAGAGTCTTCTTGGACTTGTTTACATGCATGTGTCGTCAAGGTACAGTTTGGAGTGCATGAGGCATATTTTTGGAGCTATTAGGCTATTCTTATAAACATTTTTCTCTAGATTTCGACCCTCACTTCTTGATTTTGTGGGAAGGTGGTGTTGTTTCGATAATGTTATATACCCCTCTTGTTTATAGAGAAGGAGTTCAGATTTTGAGAGGAGAGATGTGCATGTGATATTTCGTTCTTGGCATCTTTTTCTCAATTTTTTTTGAGCTATTATGCAGAGATATTGTTATTTGGGCCTTTGGTCGTAATACAGTTTTCATTGGATTCAGCTTTTGGAGTAAAGGATTTGGTTGTATGCTCTGTGGTGATTGATGTTATTTAGTTGTGTTTTATTGATAAAACCTTTTGGGTAATGTCTTGTTTTGCATCTTCCATGTCTAATATCTGTGATTCATAGGTTTTGAGTTTTGTTTCCTTGGTGATATATTCGATTGTGATTTATTTCCTTTCGTATGTTCATATTTTAACCTTCTCTTAAAATATTGATATAGATTAATAGTTCTTTCAAGCTGTGTTTTCGTGATTATTTGTTGAAATCATTCATTGTGTTACAAGTATAACAGTAATTTGCATTATCAATTCTGGTGGATCAGCTTAGTTTTCATCATTTAGGTTTTCCATTTTTAAGTTTACATCTTTACCCTTCTCCATACAAATTTCACGTTTTCATTAGCATAGGTGAGATATTAGATATATCAGATAGGAACCAGCCTAGAATCCGAAGGTTCAATCAGGTCATAGGTTACCGACAACCTCTCGTTCATCCAATGTTTCTCCAAAATCACTGAGGGTTTCAGGACTTAAAGCAATTAGGGTGCAGATTTTGGAGATAACAAGAGCCATTTTGCATATTTTCATTTTTCTCTTAACAAGCATTATTACATGTCAATGTCTAGATGATGGTTGCATTTTCTGAATTCCATTCTCGATTTTTGATAACCTTTACATATAATAATTATCTTAATGGCGGATTGCATGCAGATAGACATGAGCATGATTCGATGTTGATCCATCATCATATAATTACCGGGATCCCAAGTGTGGGATTGCAGGTAGGACTTGGGTGATTTCATAACATAAGGTATATCTTCTTAGTTAATAGTTTTGCTCAGATCTATGGCTAGATTCACAATAATAGTTTTAATGGCATTTTACAGATATGGAGAGCATCATTGATTTTGTCTGATTTTGTTTTGCACTTCATACTCACCTCTTCATATTTTAATAATGTGGTTGCACTAGAACTTGGAGCTGGAACAGGTACACTGATTTTATAGAGATAATTGTTTTTTACTCTGAATGAATATTCATTAAGGAACTTCTGAATGTGTATGGAGATTTGTTATATGCTGACTACTTTGTGTAGTCTATGTGAAAAGTGTTACAAATCATATTTGTGTACCTGTAACCCACCCTAAAGATGATGTATTCAGGGAACCATTTTTGACATAACTCACTTTATGAAAATATGTATTATAGGAATGGTTGGCATTTTACTTGCGCGTGTGGCTTGCACTGTTTTTATTACAGGTATGGCACTAGCTTTTTGTTTTCAAATTGCTTTGCCCTTCTTTCCATTTCCATCCAAAATTCAAGGAAAACTGTGCTCAGTACAATTCTGTGAATCATTATTTTGAAAATATATATTGTTAAAACTCCAAAAATGGTCAAAGATGTCACTTTGGATGAGGAAATGAAATATCTTAGATATGCTTGGTATTTTTTTCCTGCAATAAGTTAACATTGGGTTGGTACTTTGAGGATGAGTGCAAGCATTTTTGGTTTCATCTTTTCAAACAGCATTAGTTTATAATATTATATGTTTTATAATTTATATTCAAATCATCAAACTTTGCATGGCATGATGTTTTAATTATGTTATGACATGAAATTTAGTTTTTGGTACAACGGGAATCCATGAAGCCAAGATTTGAAACTAACAGAAGTGACCACACCCATAGACATCTGATATGATTATTATATATATAATATAAAAAACAGAACACTCTATTGCAAACACAATGTTTTTAACTAGCTATAGCTGGCATGTTTGTATGTGGTAGAGCAAAAAATTTCAACTTGCAAAATACGGGAAATTAAAATTCAGTAAAATCTTCTCTAACTTGCTCAAACTCACTCAACCAATGCTTTCAATGCCATATGAGGAAGTATTGAGGGCGTATGGGCATAACACGATGTTTTTCAGCCTCTGATCTATCTTTGTCCATCCTAGCTGCCTCCCAATAAGTATGAGTGGCAGTTCTCACTGTTAGTTTAGCAATTGAAGTCACTGGAAATTATTTTCTTTTAACAGAAAGATACGATTCAATTTATTCAATGGTATTTTTTCTAGTGAATTAGATATGAAAACACAACCTGACATTTAAAAAAAAATAATTGACTTCCATTTCCCTCAACATGATAGAGTCATGTTGGTGAATATGCTATGTCATGCCTGCATTTGCACATAGATATGAAAACACCAACTGGCATTTTAAAAAAAATAAAACACTAACTTCCATCACCCTCAACACGATAGAGTGATGTTGGTGAATATGCTATGTCATGCTCGCATTTGCACGTAGTTATGAACACACAAACCAACAATTAAAGAACACACTTAACTTCCATAATCCTCAACATGATAGAGTGATGTGCGCACAAACTGATGTTGCATGTGCAACATCATGACAAGTATGCCACTCAAGACAAGGGAAAGAATGAGATGAGATCAAAAGAAAATACAAAAAATTCCAGTTCTAGGTAAACATTTCAATTTCCCTAGAAAAATAATTTTTGAAACTACATTATATTACAATTCAGTTTAGTTTAATACCATTCACTCTTAAATAAGTTAATTAATTTACCTGACAAAATAACTTAAGAGGTCACACTAAATTAAATAATTAACCCTAAAACAATAAATAAATATTTGCATTTCCTAAAAAAGTACAAAATTAATTTCCTCTAAGGGAGTTGATTATCTCTAAAATCACTTTATGGCTTTAAACAATTAGGTCGACATTAGAAACTCTAAACTGAAGTTTAAAAGTGCCACAATCCGTTATTTCCATTCCTTGAGTTTATTTAAAGGAGGAGGAGAAAGGAAGGAGAGGGAGAATCTCTTCAAGGTAAACTAAAAGTATATTTGTTTAATTTGTTTGTTTTGTTTCGATTTTTCTTCTTTTAATTTTCTCTTATTTTATTTTGCTGGATAGTTTGGCATTTATCCATTTGCATATGTTAAAAGAAATTTTCCTATATATATATATATATATATTACTCTATCATAAGTACGTATAATATCTTTTTTCTATAATATTTTGATAGTTATAAATAATTTTTTATAGGCAAATAGAAGCTATTTGGGGTTGCAACCATTATGTCAAAATATAAGAAAAGAACATTCATCTATGAATTGTCCCATAAGGACTTCATTCTACCTTTGAGCAGCAAACAGAAAATCCATACACCACCCCCATATAGATGCCATTGACACGTGTTAATGTTTTAGACCAGGAATGAAAATAAGCAACAAAACATCAGAACATAAGCTATAATGAACTCTAAGACACAACGATTTATCCTGAGAAAATCCTCCAAATTGAGGGGTAAAACCCAGCCACACAATAAAATCACTTTTATTGAATAATCATAAGTCTGAAATACAATATGACCAAATACCAGGTTCAAAACTGAAGTAATATTTAAAAACACAATGTCAATCTCTGTCCCCTATGAATTACTCATGAAGAATTTATAAAATTACCTCGACCCTTCATTATCTTGCCATTACAAAGTGAAGACCCCTTCTTTGTCTTGACTCTTCAATATCTTTGCACGATCTCTTCATTAGCCAACATTGAAGATTCTTCATGATCTTCAAAAGAAATGGCTCTTCATATGAAAGATCATTCATAGATGAAGGCCCTTTACAGCCTCATCATATTAAAGGATTAGATAATGCAACAACAAGTATCTCATATATAATGTTGATGCAATCATAGATACATAGAAATCTCCTGTAGCTACCAAAATTTAACACTCCCTCTTAGCTAAGTAGATATCATTTGTAGATTTCATGTCATCATTATAAACACAATGGCTACACCCATGCGTGTCAACAAAAAAACTTAATCATGTGATATCTTCATCTCAACATGATGTTCACCATGACTACTCCTAGAGGGTGCATTACGCAAGAGCTAAATCTTGAAATCTCTCACATGACATCCACCATGGCTACTCCTAGAGGGTGGATTCACATGACTACTACCAGAGAGTGGAACAAGGGATTTCACCTCAAACTTCTCTCGTAGAGAAGAAAGCATTAGCAAGGGCTTGCACCTTAAATTTCTCTCGCAGAGAAGAATGCACTAACAAGGGCTTGCACCTCAAACTTCTCTGGCAGTGAAGAATGCATTAGCAAGGGCTTTCACCTCAAAATTTCCGTCATAGAGAAAAATGTATTATGGCACATAAAAGATCATCTCTGAAAACTGAGACTCCTTGTCAACAAGGGCAGCATTCTCATAGCTTTGATTATGGTAATAACGAGAAATTGGCTCCAATGTTTGACCAAACAATGAGCTTTAGAGGCCATACTGCTACTTGAGCTTGTTGATCCTCTGCAAAGGACTTCACACTCTCCCTCTGCCACACAAACTCCCCCTGAATCTAATTTCTTCCTCTTCAAAGAAACAGATCAAAATGAGAAACTGAACACTATCTTCCTTTTTAATGATGTTATGAGACAATAATTCAGTCCCATGGCTGCAAGTAGTGTCCCTATGTTCATTTCTACAACCTGCGTGACTTTGCATGTAATCTTTCATCATGTGTTGCTTCTTGATCAGTTCTGGAAGCATTTTTAGAGAGAGATTAATAGCTCATAGAATCAAATTATCCTGAAGAGAAATATACAGATCAATGCTAAAAGCGTACATGATTTACTATTCCTTATGTTATTGCATGAATAAAATTCATGATCAATATTCAAAGAAATAAGCAAAAAATACTTATCTTTTTATTGTTGATCAATTTAGCAAAATTCTTTTAGATTTTAATTGCCATATCCCTTACAGTTCAGCAGACCTGATTGCTACAACAATGGGCATCAATATCTTATCCAAGAATATCCTAGAGAATCACATAGCCATAGATATCCAACAAGTCATACAATTGCAGATACTTGTAACTGAAAAAATAGATCCTTGACCAGCATATACAACAGTGATGTTACTAAATGATAGATCACTTGCGTATCCAATAGAATTACTCTAGCATTACCCATGATACTCGAAAAAAGGCTATCATCAAGAAAGAAATGATTATATCGTAGTACAAAATGATCACAGCAAATTGTAGCAACTATGCTTGCCAGTATACTCTGCTAATAGAATTTGCAAACAAAAATTCTAGCGATTACGGTAGAAACAGATTCTTTATACACAAATCCCCCATCAATACATATGACAGGGATACCAAATGCTATAGCAAGCACACTGGAAAGATCACCGTATGTATTCTGGTGAAACTATCGTAGGTATGCAGAAAGAAAAACCCTATACAAGGGAAAAACACAGATATCGAACTGAACAACGAAGACAGGAACCACTCTCTTGAGTAATAACTACTATTATCACTCTGAATTTGATGTTGCTTAAATCTGCTCTGTTACCATGTTAATGTTTTAGTCCAGGAATGAAAATAAGCAACAAAACATCAAAATAGAAGCAATAATGAACATTAAGATGCAACAATTTTTCCAACTTGAAGGGAACCTAACTACAAAAAAAAAACGTTTTATTGAATAATCAGAAGTCTGAAATACAATATGCCCAAACATGAAGCTCAAAACTGAAGATGTCAATCTCTGTCCCCTATGAATTACTCCTGAAGAATATATAAAATTGCCTTGACCCTTCATTATCTTGCTGTTAGAAAGTGAAGACCTCTTCGTTGTTTTGACCTTTCATTATCCTGACTCTTCAATATCCATGCACAGTCTCTTCATTAGCCATCGTTGAAGACTCTTCATGATCTTCAAAAGACATGGCTCTTAATATGAAAGATCGTTGATAAATGAAGGCTCTTTGCAGCCTCATCATATTAAAGGATTAGACAATGCAGCAGCATCTATCTCAAATATATTGCTGATGCAATCACAGGTACACAGATATCTCTTGCTGCTACCAAACTTTAACACCATACAAACACCATTGACACCTGACACCAACCTACATAGCTTTCAACTGGGATAGGCTCGTACTACAAATTGGAGCAAAATAGCTTTTGACTATCAAGATGCTTCCACAAAATGGAGCAGTACTTCAGCAATATCTGCATATTTAGTATGTAAGCATTACCCTCCATACCATAACAGACTTGATTGCAACATTTCAATTTCTATAGACTTGTTTTCTTGAGAGTAACCATGATTTGTAGGTGCACTTTGGGATGCTATTAACATGTTCCACCAGCTCCATGGGCCCATACTCCAATGGAATTCTCTGTACTGAGGTAGCCTCCCCAGCATCCTCCTTTTCCACTCTATCCTACTTGGAATCCTAGGCATTCTTTTCATATTCCATCAAACTCTTGCCCCCTTTTTTTGTTTTTGCAACCAGCCCCCTTTTTCTCTTGCTCTAAACCCAATGTTAATTTCAGATTAGACACACTTCACATTACAGATTTTCTTCTACAAGAATCACTTATAGGTCAGGGTAATGTATGACAAGATACTTTGCCACCCCACATCCATGCTGGCGAAGAACATAGCAGGTCTTTGAAAGAGGAATGCCCAAGTCATCATCAACATTCTCAAGCACATCATTCAGCTCCCCAAGGAAGTGTCACCCAACCAAACCACTTGCAAATTGTCTCTACTGTCTCCTTTGTTTCATCCACATCAAGCATGGCTGCTAGAGACATAGCTGATACATTAGAATTTACCTTGTGGGGACGATTCACCCATAGATTCACCCCTAATACCACTCTTATGGTATGCATTTTCAAATAGTGGTCTATCTTGAATATCTTCCTCATTTTCTTGTCGAAAACTTGCCATGTGTCCTTTTTTTTCCAAGTAATTAATGATTTGTCTATAGCTAGCAACCCTCTCATCAAGAGTTCACCAGTCCAAAGACACGTGGCAAAATTTCAAAAAATCTCACTGTGGTAATAAAATGAAATAATCTTGCTTGTATTCTGATACTTCCTCATGGGAAATCAATACTTCGTATGCTCATTCCCCAATACAATAGTCTCATCTCATAAAATCATACTTTTCCCCTGCGATGAAATCTGAAAAACTTACTGTCATATTGTACATGCCAAGAATGGTGCTTTGAGGTGGCAAAGGAGGAAGATAGCATGACCAAAACCCATGCTACGCAAAATCCTTGGACTCGTGCCTAGATCATCCCATCCACCATCCAAGCATCATCCATCTCTTTAGTATAGTTAACAATTTCCCATGCTTGTGAATAATTACCCATCCCATCAACTGTCCCTAGTCCCTAGTCGATACATCAAATCTCCGCTTGCAACTAAATGCCAACTTTAGTACTACTTACATCATGCCACCGTACCCCTTCATTATTCACATTTGTAGAAATGAGATTTGGACTTTGTGCAGACTCGGCAAGGCTGACCCAACTTAGGACAATTTTTTTTGGCAAGACTTGGCAAAGACCAATTCCTAGTGAGTCTCACCTAGAATGACTTCATGGATTGTCTTAAGCACCTAGGACTTGGCTAGAGTCACTTGGCTCGAGACTTGTCAAAACTTGGAGAGTCCTGGAACTATATTCATATTATCTTTGCTTATTATGCCGCCAATTCGGCCATGTCATTCCCCTCTTTGTATTTATGGATGATTTTGAAGTCCATGAATTTGTCAATTAAGTCCAATAGAAAATGGAGCCAATCTGATAGTTTTTGAGTAGGTGTGTCCTTTTGCCTTATCATATTTTTCATCAGGAGAGAATCTCCTTGTAGATTTAGTTTTGCAAACTTTAATTCATTTCTGCACTTCACACCAATGAGAGCTACTATGAATTCATGCATCATTATTTGTCATCACTCCGCAAAGGAATGGATTCTTATATAGGACTTTCCACGATGACCCCTGACTACACATCTACCTTCGCTCAAGCTAGGGTTACCCTTATCTTTTCATCAAAATTTATCTTTACCCAACTCATCTTTGGGGCTTCCCATTTCACCCCCTGCTCTAGGAATTTGCCAAAGATCAATCTTTCAAACCCCATTAACAAGGTATATTCATAAACATTATGGTTTACATTTTTGTCTTTTTGGTTTGTTTATGGATTTATTTATGCACAAAATACATAATTCAAATATATATCAATGCGTTTAAGAAATATATATAAATATTTAATGTGTACATGAAATATACATAAGAAGTTTCCATTGTTATATTTTATTTTTAAAGTAAATATCTTCTATTTGGGGGAGCTCACTTTCTATTAAAACAAGAATTATTTTACAAAACTTGGTGCGCAATATACATTATTCCTTTAACACTTTCATATAAGCTCTCAATATGGGGAGGAGAGGTCCTTGTTCGGGTGGTTAAATTTTCGAAACTACTCAGGAAACCATCTTCAGTGGCCTTCTTAAATAGCAAAAGAGCCTAAAAGGAAAATTGTATCTTTGCCACAACTTTGGCATTGAAGATACAAGCTATTGAACTCGAAGTCGATGATAGTGAGATGGTAGGGAGATAGCCCTTACTACTACTTTTTTTGGAGTTTGAGACCAACTAGGGTGCATAAATGGAGCCCCAAATGATCCACCCATCACCTAAGCCACATTCGACAAAAACAATTATTACGATAATAGATAGTTTCTATTATCTCTGTTTAGTATCTAATGGTTATCTGTTGTAATCTTTTGTAGATATTAGAATGTTTCTAATATTTAGTTTTCTGTTTCTAGAATAGAATGTTTCTATTTTTTACGATTGTTTCTTAAGGATGTTGGGTGGATGTCTTGCAACCGACAGTTTTGGGTAAAAATTCAGTCGTAAAATAGGATGATCAGCCACAGCGTGTGAGACACAGTCTCTCCTACTTTAAAGGGAAGGCTCCTCCTTCTCACCATTCCTTGGATCAACTCAAGGTAAGCAAGAAGTTGAGAGATTTATAAATAGAGTGTTACTAATATCCTTTCTTCTTAACTTTCAAGAAAGGATCCACTTACTCGTAGAGAAAATAATGGGCGAGGTGAATCTCTAACTATACTTCTATCAAGAGCTAGAAACAGTGATACCGATAAACTTTTACTAACTCAAAAGGCTAGCTAAAATGTACCAGTTTGGCTCTAAGTCCGGTCGTACTTCTATATGGAAAAACTTTACAATTAGGGCACAAAGACTCCTAAAAGTAAGAATACTACTATTTTGCGAATTAAGAAGAAAATATAAGCTACAGACAAAGCTTCTAGCTATACACTTTCACTATTGCTCTTGGTGAAAGCTCTGGCTTCAATTGTTTCTTAACTCTTTTCTATTTATTTCAGTAAACCAATTACTAATAACACAAAACAATATGAATCAAAGACAACTTGGATGAATTATAGACAAAGCTTACAATTCACACAAATAACAATCTCACTTAATCAAAGTTAAGTCTCAAATGCTCATTTGTATTCAGTTTATCTCAAAATAGTGCTTACACAACCAAAGTTATGCTGGCACAACTTCTCCAGAGTTTTTTTGCATAAAGATAATAATAATTTTACAATGAGGGGGCACTCCTTTATATAGGCAAAGAAGTTGAGAAAAAGGTGGAGGAAAAAGTGGGAGCAACTCAACCAACTTTGACTTAGTCTAACTACAGGAGAAAAAATAAGGTTACATGCAACTGCACATGCAACTTGCATTACATCTTTTACATACACATGTAACTCACATTACATGTAATTACACATCTTCATGCAATGCATCCTCTCCAACTACAAACATGAAAGAAGAAGAAAGAAGATAGAAGAGAAGGAAACAATCCTAAAGGGCCTTGTACTTGACGATGCAATCTCGGATGATTACAGGATCGGAAGTTCCTGTACTCTATACCGCTGCATTCATTTTGATAAGCATGTTCTTGCATCTTTTGATAACCTCTAACTCTCTTTGATGAATTGTCCATTGTCATGTGGAAACTTGATGTGATCCATCTTTTCTCGTTCAAGTAGTTGTGAATTCTCCTTTGTAGATCAACACAAACTGGAGTCTTTGACACTTTGAAAACCTTCTTGACGATGTCTGGATGTACACTTCGGACAACTTTCCATCAACACCTTTAATTCTCTCTCTCTCTCTCTTTTTTTGAAGTAGAGTGCTTGATGCATGGAAATGCGTGCAAATGGAGATTGTTGGTTTTTAAAAAGTGGCTTGTGCTTTCAAGATGTCATTACATAAAAAATGGATTACATGTAAATGCAACATGCAACAAGGGATAAAGGATGAGATGGAAAGCATGGAAAGATGCAGACACATGTATTTGCTCATGGAGGCGCAAATGCATATGGAGAGGCGAAAATGAACTTTATAGACGCCTTTGAGGAAAAGTAAGGTCAAAGTACATGGGAGAACATGCATATGACATCCTTTTGACTTTTCAAAAACTGACTTTTAATCAAAATCAGACTTTTTAGATGCAATTACACGTGAGACATTTCGTGTAATCGTGTCGTGCGAAAATGGAAGTGAAAGGTGAGATGGGTGAAAATGGAAGTGGAAAATGGGATTACATGCATATGCGAATGGCGAATGAGATGAAAAACATGTAATTACATTTGTCGGATGAGATGTAAAGTGTTGTGGCATAGAAAATGGAAGTGGAATGTGATGATGCTTTCGCATGAAATGGAAAGTTGAGTGAAGTGAAACGTGCTCAAGTTCTTGGGAAAGAACTTGCAATTTCTTCCAAAATGGAAAAAAGAAACCAAAATGCAAACAAGCAAGAAACAAAAACAAGCACATGCCTTTGGCAAAAGACTCAAAACATGTCAAAAAGAAAGCCACTTCAACATGCAAATTCGAATTTGGAGTTTGGAGAAATTCCAAAATTGTAAAAATGAGAGTTTTCATCATTTTAAAAGGCAAAATGCATTTTTCATGGCATATATATGGACAAATGGCAATCATCAAGCAATAATATGCATGGAAATAGCAAGATAAGCATGAATTGATGAGCAAGTTAGAAAGAGTCCACTTACATGAAGATTAAGTGCTAAAAATGAAGGAGAAAGAGCCAAAATAACAAGTTTTATAGACTTAAGACCAATTCTCCCTTAAATCCGGATTTTCAAACAACCTTTTGACTTTTTTCGCACTTGCATGTAATGGACATTCAATAGTCGAATTTGACATGAAAATGCCAAATAAATGGTCTTCAAAGACAATATCATGCATTTAAAACTCAAAAACAATCCCTCTTGATCAAAGGTATGGGCTGGAAATGCATTTTTTTGAGTTTTTGGAACAAAAACATGACTTCTTTATGCAAAAATCTGAGCTGCTTTTGCAAAAAAGGGCCAAAAAAATGCATGTTTTTGAGTCATTTTTGACTTGTGAATGCAAAAACGACTTTCCCAAATGAATATACATGGATCCAAATGCAAAAAAGTTGCTTTAAAACACATAAAAGCGGATTTAAACCTCAATTTTCTGGGCATTTTAAGCAAAAACGTGATTCATTATGAAAGTTTTAAAAAATATTTTTCAGGCAAATAAATCCATTTTAGAAGCAAGGAAATTCATTGCCATGCAAAAACGTTTCAAATGGAACAAATCCCATGCAAATCCATTGAGTAAAACTCAAGTTATAAGCAAAAATGAAGGAATTTGAAGTTTTTTTTACAAAAACGTGCCCTAGATATGAACTTCCAAAAATGGTTTTCAGCACATTAAACTTATCTTTGATGGAAGCAAAATGATCACCAAGCAAAAACGCTTTGAGCGCAAAAGATTTCGATCATATCCATGAAGAAAATCTTAAGTTATGGCCAAAATCGGATTCTTGGGGAGCAAGAACACATTTCCTTCTCAAAATTGGACATTTTCATGGTCATTGCATATTTTAAAACATGTCTTCATGTAAAATTGGACCTTTTGAGGTCAATTACATGTTTTAAAATGTCTTTTTGCAAAATCACACTTTTGGAGTGCATTGCATGTTTTAAAACATGCTCATGGGCAAAATCAGACCTTTTGAGGCCATATGCATGTTTTAAAATGTGTCTCACTTTTTTGATGCTTAAGCACAAAAACTCTACTTTTCATGTCATTGCATCAAAAAGGTCCACTTTCATAAGCTTTCGATGTAATGGCATGAAAAGTATCATCAAAAGTGAGTTTTATATGTAATAACATAAAAAGTTTTCACTTTTCATAGTTTTTACATGCAAATGCACATAAAAAGTCCCCTTTTGAGGCCTTTAAGTCATGTATTTCACTTAAAATTATAGAAATGTCATCAATATGGGTCAAAAATAATATTTATGTATCATATTATTCAAAATAACACAAACATTATTTGAAAGTGACATTTAAATAAGTATTTGATTTTAAAACCAAAAATTTAAAATGTAATTATATCGTTCTATAGTTACTTTAAGTGAAATTAAAAAGTAACTCAATTTAAAATTATAACATAAAGTGCACTATAGTCACTTTAAGTTATAAATTCAAAGTAAAAGTAACTTAAAAACATAACAAAAAGTGAGTATAATGTTATATTTTCAAAAAGTGAATGTCAAATTAAAAATATAACATTATTTTTTTAATTCATGTTGTTGCACCTAAAATGTCCACTTTTGGGGCACTAAAACGGGCATAACTCTTGATTGACAACTCTGATTGACCTCTAGGTTAGACCGAATCGAAGGGGAAATCGAAAGGCATGACATGAGCAAATCCAAAGGACTAAAAACAAACAAACGCAAACTCAAAAGCAAAGAACGGATTGTGAAGGCTTTAAAAATCAAGCAAAGACTCGACATAAAGCAAAACAAAAAAGACTTGACGATGGCCTTCAGTAAAAGGATTCATTATATCAATTGGTACTGATTGGTTGATCAATACTAACCAATTAAATAACGAACTAAACTTAGAGAAATGTGAAACTAAGCTTGAAAAAGTTTCGAACTGTTATCTACATTTTGTGGTGACAAAATGCAGGACAACAGCTGACTCTGTCTGGGGAATGTTACTCGTTTGTTTTTGGAAACAAAGAGTGACATAGAATCCAGTTCGTTAAGTGCCTTTATCCACTCCATTGGGCTATAGAGTCAGGCGTCCAAAAACAAAAACAAATCTAAAGCGACTAAAGCACAACAAATCTAATAAAACAAAAATGTGCAAGCACACTTATTGAAAACAAAGGAAAACCTACTTAATTAAAACTAGCCGAACATGCAAATTTTAAATGAAACCATTTACGGGTTCAACAAAATAGCTACCTTTTTTCAGTAGCTTGCAGTACCTTGCATGTTCACATGCAACTTCATATTGGTGAAACACGAACAACTAGAGCAATGATGTCAAAGCCTGATGTAACACCTCCTGGGAAAGATGGAAGAAGAATTCACCTTTTTGAGATGAATCATGTGTACTGCTGCTCAAAGAAAGGTTCATGAATTGAAATTGCTCCTCCAGAACTGAAAATTCTTCTTTGACATCTTCTTTGATAATTTTTTTTATGTTCAGGTACATGTAGAATCTCTAACTTTTCATTAACTTCCAACCAAGCAAGATGTCGGATTGGACATCCCCTTGATCGAACAAATTTTGAGTTCTTTCCAACTGCAACTTTCTTGACTGGTTCATTAATCACCGACACCTTAGGATGATCAAGAAAACCTTGCTCATGTGATTTTAGTGATGACATGATTGCATTGTCTGCCTCAACATCCTACTCACAAACTTTTGACTTGGGAAAGTCTTTATTGTTTATGAGAAATTCCTTTTCAAATTGTGGGGTAGAACATTTATGCAAAGTGTTCCCAAGTTCACGATCTTGAGACACAAGTACATCATTTTCAGCTTGATTCAAACTTGCTTGCATGCCAATTTTTATGACACAACCGTCTTGAAACTTGGAAGAAAATTTTTCCTTCCTCATCTTTTTATCACAGGCCATTTGAGATTGCGTACACTAGATATGAGAGTCGCCAGCTATGTCTTCTTCCTTTTCCTGGAAGACAATAGCAAGATCACTAGCTTCAGATACAGGATGCGTCACTGCTACCTTTGCTAATGGTGCTTCAATTGCAAGCTTCTTAAATGGTGAAGCTAACTTTTGTTGATTCCCAACAAGAGAACTATCAGGAATAGTTGGAAGAGGCCTCTTTGGTACATCTTTATGATGAAAAAAGAACATGCCTTGAGCTATTTTCTTTGTGAGGGCAAGTAACTCATTTGGTAATCTCTGCACCGTAGGATCCGTTCTTGTATTGGAGGAAAATGAATTAGAAGAATAAACACTTTCTTCAAACTCACTTGCTACAATTCTTATCTTCCCAGCAAGAATAAGATCATCTTCAATTTCAATCGCCAATGTCTGTGCAACTCCAAGAGTAGTTGGGGCTTCTCTCCTTAATAGAAAACTGACTTCAAGAGTTTGAACATTGACAAAGAAACACTGCAAATTGGCAGTTGTAGGTTGAGTAGCAACTGGAATTCTTTGTATCAATTTGTTGAAATGAGCAACAAATTCACGCATAGGCATGTGAGATGACTTCTTCAGCTGAGCAAGTTGAGCCAATAATGTATAAGCATCTTCAAGAGGCTTGAACCTTTCTTCAAACTTGGCTATGAGGGTAGCCCAATTTGTGATAGTACGTGGTGGTAAATGGTAAAACCAATCAGCAGCCACGCCTTGTAGAGTTTCCACGAACAACCTAATAGATATGTCCTCATATTCAATAGCATGAACACCGCATGCAATGTAGAAAGTAGCAATATGCTCATCAGGATGTTGTTCATCATCACAAAAGAACTTGGGAAAGTTCTTTTGTGAGCCATCAGGAAGATCATGTAGAGGCGGAGCTAGATTCAATGGTCCAAAAGCATTTCCCCAAGGACCTTGGGCCATTTACATGTCCTTGGTAAATGCATGAAACAATTACAATGAATAATATTACAATGAAAAAGGACACGGGTATGCTTCAAATGAAAGCATGCGGCTCTCAAATGCGTGTCGTATCCCCAACAGAGTTGCCAAAAAATTGTTGGGTGGATATTTTGCAATCGACAATTTTGGGTAAAAATCCAGTCGCAAAATAGGATGACCAGCCATAGCGTGTGAGACACAGTCTCTCCTATCTTAAAGGGAAGACTCCCTCTTCTCACCATTCCTTGGATCAAAATAAGGTAAGCAAGAAGTTGAGAGATTTATAAACAGAGTGTTACTAATATCCTTTCTTCTTAACTTTCAAGAAAGGATCCACTTACTCGTAGAGCGAATAATGGGCGAGGTGAATCTCTAACTACACTTCTATCAAGAGCTAAATACAATGATACTGATAAACTTTTACTAACTCAAAGGCTAGCTAAAATGTACCAGTTTGGCTCTAAGTCCGATCGTACTTTTATATGGAAAAACTTTACAATTAGGGCACAAAGACTCCTAAAAGTAAAAATGCTACTATTTTGCGAATTAAGAAGAAAATATAAGCTACAGACCATAGTTCCAAGAATCACGGCGATTCATGAGATTCACGCGATTCAGCGATTCGATTCAAGCCAAACGATTTTTTGTGAATCGGTGAATCGAATCAGCGATAAAGGGTTTATGAAATAAGTTACTCACTAAATTTCAAGGCTTTTTTAAATTTTCCGATTCATGGCCGATTCGATTCCGATTCATGACCGATTCACGATTTGATTCGGCCTTGCCGATTTCGATCCGATTCCGATTCTTGTTACTTTGCTACAGACAAAGCTTCTAGCTATACACTTTCACAATTGCTCCTGGTCAAAGCTCTGGCTTCAATTGTTTCTTAACTCTTTTCTATTTAATTCACTAGACCAATAACTAATAACACAAAACAATATGAATCAAAGACAACTTGGATGAATTACAGACAAAGCTTACAATTCACACAAATAACAATCTCACTTAATCAAAGTTAAGTCTCAAACGGTCCTCTGTATTCACTTTTTCTCAAAATAGTGCTTACACAAACAAAGTTATGCTGACACAATTTCTCCAGAGTTTTCTTGCATAAAGATAATGATAATTTTACAATGAGGGGGCACTCTTTTATATAGGCGAATAAGTTGAGAAAAAGGTGGAGAAAAAAGTGGGAGCAACTCAACCAACTTTGACCTAGTCTAACTACAGGAGAAAAAATAGGGTTCCATGCAACTTGCATTACATCTTTAACAATTACACATCTTTATGCAATGCATCCTCTCCAACTACAAACATGAAAGAAGAAGAAAGAAGACGGAAGAGAAGGAAACAATCCTAAAGGGCCTTGTACTTGACGATGCAATCCCAGATGATCACATGATCGGAAGTTCCTATGCTCTGTACTGCTACATTCATCTTGATAACCATGGTCTTGCATCTTTTGATAACTTCTAACTCTCTTTGATGAATTGTCCATTGTCATGTGGAAACTTGATGTGATCCATCTTTTCTCGTTCAAGTTGTTGTGAATTCTCCTTTATAGATCAACACAAATTGGAGTCTTTGACACTTTGAAAACCTTCTTGATGATGTTCGGATGTACACTTGGTACAACTTTCCATCAGCACCTTTAACTCTCTCTCTCTCTCTCTCTCTCTCTCTGTGAAGTAGAGTGCTTGACGCATGGAAATGTGTGCAAATGGAGATTGCTGGTTTTTAAAAAGTGACTTGGGCTTTCAAGATGCCATTGCCCAGAAAATGGATTACATGTAAATGCAACATGCAACAAGGGATAAAGGATGAGATAGAAAGCATGGAAAGATGCGGACACATGTATTTGCTCATGGAGGCGCGAATGCATATGGAGAGACGAAAATGAACTTTATAGATGCCTTTGAGGAAAAGTAAGGTCAAAGTACATGGGAAAACATGCACATGACATCTTTTTGACTTTCAAAATGGGACCTTTTAGATGCAATTACACGTAAGACATTTCATGTAATCGTGTTGTGCGAATAGAATCGAAAGGTGAGATGGGTGAAAATGGAAGCAGAAAATGGGATTACATGCATATGCGAATGGCGAATGAGATGAAAAACATGTAATTGCATTTGTTGGATGAGATGTAAAGTATTGTGGCATGGAAAATGGAAGTGGAATGTGATGATGCTTTCACATGAAATGGAAAGTGGAGTGAAGTGAAATGTGCTCAAGTTCTTGGGAAACAACTTGCAATTTCTTCCAAAATGGAAAAAAGAAACCAAAATGCAAACAAGCAAGGCACAAAAACAAGCACATGTCTTTGGCAAAAGACTCAAAACATGTCAAGAAGAAGCCACTTCAGCATGCAAATTCGAATTTGGAGTTTGGGGAAATTCCAAAAGTGTAAAAATGAGAGTTTTCATCCTTTTTAAAGGCAAAATGCACTTTTCATGGCATATATATGGACAAATGACAATCATCAAGCAATAATATGCATGGAAATAACAAGATAAGCATGAATTGATGAGAAGTTAGAAAAAGTTCACTTACATGAAGATTAAGTGCCAAAAATGAAAGAGAAATAGCCAAAATAGCAAGTTTTATAGATTTAAGACCAATTCTCCCTTAAATCCGGATTTTCAAACAACCTTTTGACTTTTTTCTCACTTGCATGTAATGGACATTCAATGGTCGAATTTGACATGAAAATGCCAAATAAATGGTCTCCAAAGACAATATCATGCATTTAAAACTCAAAAACAATCCCTCTTGATCAAAGGTATGGGCTGGGAATGCTTTTTTTTGAGTTTTTGGAACAAAAACATGACTTCTTTATGCAAAAATCTGGGCCGTTTTTGCAAAAATGTGACCAAAAAATGCATGTTTTAGAGTCATTTTTGACTTGTGAATGCAAAAACGACTTCCCCAAATAGATATACATGGATCCAAATGCAAAAAAGTTGCTTTAAAACACATAAAAGTGGATTTAAACCTCAATTTTCTAGGCATTTTAGGCAAAAGCGTGATTCATTATGAAAGTTTTAAAAACATTTTTTCAGGCAAATAAATCCATTTTAGAAGCAAGGAAACTCATTGCCATGCAAAAATGTTTCAAATGGAACAAATCCCATGCAAATACATTGAGTAAAACTCAAGTTATGAGCAAAAATGAAGGAATTTGGAGTTTTTTACAAAAACGTGCCCTAGATATGAACTTCCAAAAATGGTTTTCAGCACATTTAACCTATCTTTGATGGAAGTAAAATGAACACCAAACAAAAACGCTTTGAATGCAAAAGATTTTGT
This sequence comes from Cupressus sempervirens, assembly GCA_028749045.1. Lineage (NCBI taxonomy): Eukaryota > Viridiplantae > Streptophyta > Pinopsida > Cupressales > Cupressaceae > Cupressus > Cupressus sempervirens. The sequence goes on along the minus strand of CM053787.1, from coordinate 353,641,157 downwards.
TCAAATCCAGGAAGAAAATCTTAAGTTATGGCTAGAATCGGATTCTTGGGGAGCAAGAACACATTTCCTTCTCAAAATCGGACATTTTCATGGTCATTGCATATTTTAAAACATGTCTTATGTAAAATCGGACCTTTTGAGGTCAATTACATGTTTTAAAATGTCTTCTTGCAAAATCACACTTTTTGGAGTGCATTGCATGTTTTAAAACGTGCTCATGGGCAAAATTGGACCTTTTGAGGCCATATGCATGTTTTAAAATGTGTCTCACCTTTTTGATGCTTAAGCACAAAAACTCTACTTTTCATGTCATTGCATCAAAAAGGTCCACTTTTATAAGCTTTTGATGTAATGGCATGAAAAGTATCATCAAAAGTGAGTTTTATATGTAATAATATGAAAAGTTTCCACTTTTCATAGTTTTTACATGCAAATGCACATAAAAAGTCCACTTTTGAGGCCTTCAAGTCATGTATTTAATTTAAAATTATAAAATGTCATCAATATGGGTCAAAAATAATATATATGTATCATATTATTTTAAATAACACAAACATTATTTTAAAGTGACATTTAAATAAGTATTTGATTTTAAAACAAAAAATTTAAAATGTAACTATATAGTTCTATAGTTACTTTTAAGTAAAAAATAAAAAAGTAACTCAACTTAAAATTATAACATAAAGTGCACTATAGTCACTTCAAATTATAAATTTAAACTAAAAGTAACTTAATACATAACAAAAAGTGAGTATAATGTTATATTTTCAAAGAGTGAATGTCAAATTGAAAATATAACATCATTTTTTTAATTCATGTTGTTGCACCTAAAATGTCCACTTGTGAGGCACTAAAATAGGCATAACTCTTGATTGACAACTCCGATTGACCTCTAGGTTAGACCGAATTGAAGGGAAAATCGAAAGGCATGACATGAGCAAATCCAAAAGACTAAAAACAAGCAAACGCAAACTCAAAAGCAAAGAATGGACTATGAATGCTTTAAAAATCAAGCAAAGTTTCGACAGAAATCAAAACAAAAAAGACTTGACAAAGGCCTTCGCTAAAAGGATTCATTATATCAATTGGTATTGATTGGTTGATCAATACTAACCAATTAAATAACGAACTAAACTCAGAGAAATGTGAAACTAAGCTTGAAAAAGTTTCGTACTGTTACCTACATTTTGTGGTGACAAAATGCAGGACAACAAAGGAAGCATTGTTCAATCTCTTGTATAAATTGATCTCTTGATCATTGTTAATAACGAGAAAATATTTTCCAATTACTTCATAATATGGTATCAGAGTAGGTTGATGGGATTTCATAAAATTTGTTGAATTTTTTAAGAAAAATTCGAGGCTCTTTTGATTTGGAACTTTTTCCAAAAATTTGATTTTCGATTTTTAGAAATACAAGTCGTTAAGAGGTATTTTATGAAACTATTGTGGTTCGTCTTCAACTATTTTTGTTGGAAATCACAAGCTTGGTTAAGGGTTCTGATCTCGCAATTTCTTGGTTGTAGCAAAAGTCTCAACTTTTTAGGGTTGCATGTACTTGCATGTTGTTTGCATGTGCTGCTTTACCATGTGAAGTTTCGTGTTTTGCCTCCCTTAAAAATTCTGATGGGTTTTCGTAATTTTTTCCCTCAAAATTTTTTTCCTGATGGGTTTTCATATTTTTTTCCATAAAAAAATTTCTTATGGGTTTCTATAAATTTTCCCTTAAAAATTTCTGATTCTATAATTTGCAAAGTTGTGTGGGATTCCTTTGTGAGTTTGTAATTTTTTCCTCAAAAATTATCCGTTGGGTTTTATAGTTTTTCTTAAAAAATTACGCTTTGTATTGTTAGGTTTTGATTCAATTTTCACCTCAGAAATCATGTTTGGTTTTATTTTATTTTTCAACCCAAACATTGTGTTTGGCTTTTCCAATTTTCTCCTAAGAATCATGGCTTTTTGCGGTTTGTTTTGGAGCATTATGCTCATTTGCAAAGTTTTGGAGTGTTATCCAAAGTACCATTAGCACTTTTCTCAGTGGACATCCTCTGCTCCAGATTCAGAAGGCTCTTGGAAGAACATTTAATGCAACTTTTGCCACGAGTTTGGTCACAAGAAGGTTGAATGTCAGAAGTGCTTAGTTGCCCTATCTAAGCAATTTGGTTCATAGCCCATAGCGAATAGTGTAGAGCCCCTTGAGCAAACATAATTTGCCTTTTACATTTTTTGACAGTTTCGTGCTCTGGATAGATTAACCATTAAGCGAGGGTATTACGATAATAGATAGTTTCTATTATCTCTGTTTAGTATCTAATGGTTATCTATTGTAATCTTTTGTAAATACTAGAATCTCTCTAATATTTAGTTTTCTGCTTCTAGAATATAATGTTTCCATTCTTTACGATTGTTTCTTAAGGAAACATCGTTCAGTCTCTTGTATAAATTGATCTCTTGATCACTATTAATAACAAGAAAATATTGTCCAATTACTTCGTAATAATAATCATATACCTCATCATGATAGATATGTTCTTTAGACCATTCTGATGCCTTGGTAACCTTACAATCTCCTTAATGTTATTGGGATCCTTCTTGGTGTAAACAACTTGCGTACTTGATCATCTTGGGAGTCAAAGCTTCAAGAACACCTCACTTCAAACTTGCAAGCCATTTACTCCTCAATGATGCGCAAGCCCCTAATTTATCTCCTTCACATCTCATAAATTGTCGCAAAAAGTTCTATAAATACATTGAAGGTGATTGCATTTGGATAAGAATTGGCCAGTTTGGTCATAACCGAATTGAAGTTAGAAATCTATCATAATTGATCTTGCTAATCCAGATTTGCTTGAACCCTAAGTGGAATGAAGGACCTTAGAAAATTCAAATCCTGTCAAGCCTAGGAAAGACAAAATGCTGCCAAAGGATATATTGTTGCTGAGCACTAGATGGTTCCTAATGATAAGCTTCATGACGACCTTTCCGCCCATCCTTCTCAATAATACTTCATATGACATTAATCCATCACCTTACTCTAACTATGAAACACTTGCATTTGCGAGCAAGTCGGATGTGCCATTAGCTTCCCTATACAGGTGGGTGTAAATAAAATCTCCTTGTCTAAGCAGTCCTATATTTTGTGAATCCATTATTTCAACTTCCAACTCAATTTATTTCTTCTTGACTACATTAACACAAATTCAGGAATCACATTTGATATCTAAGCAAATCAAGCCTCTATCGGAACCTGAGATTGTGGGTCAAAGTTTCCAACTTTGCCTCATCATTTGTTGCCGTCTCAATCTTTCGTGAAAGTGCCCAATTGAGATGGTTGTAGTCATTGTGAACAGTGCAACCTACCCAGCTACATAGGGCTGCCCTTTGTGATATTGCTAAAATTTAGTTAAGTTTGCCACTTCGAGTGGCCAACCTCTTGGTCAAAGATCTGTTATTGAATTTTCTTATTGATATAGACTTTGACACTTTTAAGCTTTACCCCACTGGGTAAACTGTGAATTGGCCTTCAACTTGCTATTGGCGTTTAGCAATTCACATACTATTGATCACTAGTTCCACCAAGGAAGATTGATCACAAAAAATACAACGATTTTGTTCTTTCTAAACATGTCATGCCCTACCTAGCCTACATAGAGTTCCTAGTCTTAGAGGCCAACTTCGCATAAAGGAAAAGAGATCCAAAGGTCTAGGAGAAGATCAACTCATAGAAAGTTGAATTCAATCCCAACATTGAGAAGTGAAGGAGTAGGGGATTCAAAGACTCACTATCTTGTTAGCATAATGAGGACAAACTTAGACCACAAGTCCTCATCAACATCAAACAAGCCTTTATTAAATTTCTGTTGTGGAAAGTTGTCCACAAGAAAGCCTTAGCCTTTAGGAGAACCTCCCAGTGTTTGAAAAATGTTGAAGCCACTCAAGTCATTAGTTTGTGCATGTTGAATGTCATATCCCAATCTCATAGAGTGTTCTCTTGATTTAGAGGCCCACCAAATGATTTCATCTTTATCATTCAAAAGGCTATCTTCCTTTTGGCGAACTTGTCTCCAAATGCCACCTTAGACCCCCTTGGGATATGAAGGGTGGAAACATCTAACCATTCAAAGCTCACCTGGGGTAATTTACACCTACATAACATAATTTTCCATGTGTCATGCCATCAAACCTCAAAGAAAATCTATACAACCATCGAAACCGTCAACAACGTTGAGGGGAATAAAACCTTTCAAGAGTCCTTTCAGAAGTAAGCTAGCATCTCGTTGTTGACCTTCTATGTGAGACGATCTATAATGATCTTCCTAACTTCTAAAAAACGAAGTATTTATAGAATTGGGCATGGTGAGGACCCTAGTAGGATTGTTGTTTTCAAGGTATTTGTTTTGTAATATCTTTGATCTCAACAACTCCGCAACACCCTCCAGCTTGGGCAAACAAGCCTTTTTACAATGAATTAGAAAATCTCTTTGCCTCTTTATAATCTTCCAAGAGGAACTTTTTCATAAATCCTTTGAAGGCCATTGCGGATTTGCTTTTTAATTAGAAGTAGGACATGCCATGAAGAGACACTGCAAAGCTTACAACCTTGATCATTGTATTCCAGCCTGCAAGTGTAAGCCATTCACTCTAAGTTGTCTGTTTGGGTTCAAGGATGGATTCTGATTCAGGTTCAGGTTCATGAATTTTGGCAATATTTTTTTCCCCATTTGGGTTTGTGTGGGGGTCATGAGTATGTACATATATAAATATAAATAGTATATTTGCAAATACTTATGGATTTGATCATGCAAAGTTTTATAACATCAATGTTTCGAATCACACTCCGTGATCCATCATCAGGATGAAACCAAGTATAAGAGAGCATAAGGAGAAATGAATAAAGTTGCAGACCCAAACATGATTAAATAGGGAGAGAGGTAGGAAGATGGAAGAAAGAAAGACTACTGATGTGAAATAAAAATAATAAACAAATAAGAACAAAGAACAAAAGCCTAATAAAAGCAACATAAAAAATTGAGAAAATACAAGAGGAACAAATAAGAAGAAACAAAAAATAAAAGCTAAAAACCAAGCTAACCAAAAAGATTATTAACGAACGCACACAAATATAAATCAGCCTATATATATATATAAACAAAATAGAAATTAAAAAGACAAAAATATAAAGGTTTATATTATATATATGTGTATATATATATATATAGAGAGAGAGAGAGAGAGAGAGAGAGAGAGAGAGAGAGAGAGAGAGGACAAAATTATGGGTTATAAAAATTAATTCTCTCTCTCTCTCTATATATATATAAACAAGAAACAAAAATTAAATAGACAAAAAATAAAGGATAAAGAAAAACTAACTAAACTAAATGCAAAGGAAACACGAGTACAAGTTAATTTAGAAAGAAGAAAAACACAAGTCAAACAAGAAGAAAGAAAAAGAATCAATTTGACAAACTAAATAAATAAATAAAAGATAATTAGTAAAGAGATAAAATAAGCTTCAAGGGAAAAATGAAACAAAAAGAGAAAAAGTAAATAAAAGAGAAAATTAAGCAATTTAGAAAAACCTAGAAAATAAAGAGAAATAAATAATTTGAAAAGAAAGAAAAAAAAAAGACGAAGCTAGGCACAATGAGCGGAAAGAGAAAAAATAAAATAAAACAAATATCAAAAAAGCTAAAGACGCTATATATATACATATAATACCGGTAAAGAATCAAAAAAAGTTAAATATAACAAACTAAATACCAACACTCACTACAGCACATGAAAACGAAACAAAGAAAACCATAAAGAAATGGAAACACAAGGCAAATAATATTAAAAAGTAAAGCAAGAAAAATAAAACACAATAAAAAATAGATAAATTGCAAAAAACTATGCAACAATATGACCAAAATAAGAGAGAGCAAATAAATAAGAAATATAAAAATAAAATAGGTAGAGAGAAATAAAAATATGACCAAAAAATGCCAACAATTAGTAAAGAGAGCCAATTAAGAAATCAACGAGACTAAGATAAAAGAAATAAGCCAAACTAATTTTAGCTACATATGGATATTACATAGCAAAATAACATAGAGCAAATAGAAACTAAAGAAAGAATATAAAATATAATGTAATGCCTTAAAAGGAGAAGGATATAAGAAGTCTAATGAAAAAAGCAAAAAATGAACCACAGAGATAAACCAAGTGGAAGAATTGCCAACTACTACGAGGAAAAAGCAATAAAGACTAAAAAAAGATGTGATTGTGTGTGTGTGCATGAATGAGAGAGAGAGAGAGAGAGCCCAAAATAACAACCAAGAAAAACAAGAAGGAAGAAAGAAAGGAACCAAAAAGGAAACACTTGAGGACGAGATAGGTAAACCTAGAGGAGAGGAAAGGAAGGGAGAGATGCAAAGGCTTGGGAGGACTAGAGGAGGCATTGAAATGAGTGAAGACCTAATAAGAGAAAAACATAGAGAAGGACTAACGAGACCAAAGAAAGCCAAGAAGAGAACCCCCCCAAAGAAAGGAAGGAGAGGGGGAAGCTGGGAAAGGGGGAGAGAAGCACAACCAAGGGAGAAGAAAAAAGAAGGGGACAGGTCGAAGATTAATTGAGATGGGATAAAAGAGGACGCCATGAAGTGCTAACGTTCCAACCATCATCACGATTAAGGTTGGACGGGTGATTAGAGATTTCGATGGCTTCCAAAAGTTCTCTTTTGAAGAAGTTATCTTCTTTACACAAGACCTAGGTGTTCTCAAGGCAAATATGATGCCTAGTGGAAGAGGAATAGTCAACTAGAGTTGATTTGCCGGTTTGCTCATTTTTGATGTCAGTACTATGTTCTTTAATTCTAGTGTGAATCAAGAAACCAATTTCCCCTATATAGGGAATGCCACAAGAGAAAACTATCTTGTAGACACCAGCATCGAGAAACAAGTCCGTGTCGTCTTTCAGAGAAGGGATACAATTCTTCACCACAGAAAAAGGTTTGAATGAGCAACGAAAACCTTTCTTGTGAAGAATCTTGGCTATCTTATGGGAAATGCCTTCAATGAAAGGGATGGAAGCACTAGGAAGGGTTTGAGTCAGGATGGGCTTAACAATTGAGAGAAATCGAGACTTGGCTTGGTTGAAAGCTCTCAAAATCTGCTTATTAGAGTACCCATTAAGAGTGCTAATTCTTCAAGCTAAGTGGCCATAAAAAAAGAATAAAAAACTTAAAAGCTTATTTGGGATATGATCTTAATAGCAAGAGGTTGGAGGTACATATAATCTTGCTCATGTAGGTACCACCATCTAATGCCCTCCATTCTACTTTGGTCATTGATTGCATCAAGGTTTGGATTTTTTCCTGAGACAAGCTCTGCAAACTCTCTCCTAACATTTGATGCCACCTTAGGATTGCTAAAGAGCCCATTGAATGCCTTCTTATACCCACTAGTAGCCTTTGGATCTCTGTATGGTGGCACTCTACCAGGAATAGCAAGTATCTCAGTGCTATAATGCCTAGGAGATAGTGCATATGCGAGGAGGTGTAAAGGCGTAGTCATCTTATACTAGTGATGAAGAACAATTGACTCCACCTTTTTGTACAAGGTGTCCTCAGGATCATGCTCTTTCCTCTGAATGACTTGGGATGTCAAATGATGTTCATGTAAGTTATCTTGATGTAATGTTAATTAAATTAAAAATTAAAAACTCTCAATAAACAATATTGTATAAAAATTTAAACTTACTGTTTTCACTAACTCTAGCATGGAGCCCATGACATCATAGATGTCCCCCAAACAAGGTTCATTAGTGTCAGCAAACCGAAGCATAGACATGATGGGCTTGGTGAATTCTAACACAAAATCCACCCGACCCCACCAATCATCATCCAAGATCATTGCCTTCACCTTTTGGGCCCTTGTTGTATTTGATTGCTTCCATACAATCCATTGGTTGCTAATAACCATTTGGGACAATGCATCTTTCAACCTCACAAGTCGTCTAAGGAAGATTGTGTGTGAAGTAAACTACGTTTCAACCACCTAATAACAATTAGTTGCAAGTTAATAACACATTTCAAACATGTAAACACAAAAAATGTTTTATTCAATTATGTAAAGAGTGACAAAATGATAAATCAAACTAAATAAAGTTTAAATTAAATTTTAAAATTTACCTATAATCCAAGTTGGAGAAAGTTCTGAAAATTGCTTGTGACGTATGGTGGTTTGTCACAAACATTTGGATCTCCTCACCCTTGTATACTTTTTTCACCCATTCAATTTGGGTGCGATTTGCTTTCATTACCAAATTCAAGGAGTGGACGGTGCATGGTGTCCAAAAGATATGATCATATTGTGCTTTTACCAAAGCACTCATAGGCCTACAAAGTTTTGCATTGTCTGTTACTACTTGGACAACATTATCAACTCTCACATATTCTATGGATTCAATGAGAAATTGGCACTGTAACCCGGGTGCGCGCACCCGGGTCAAAAGCCTCGCGCACCCGATGCGCGTACGCACCCGGTGCGGGTGCGTCACGCACCCAAGCACCCCCGCCTGCGGCTTTTTCGCCGCCGCACCCCCGCCGCACCGGTCGAGCACCGGGTGCTTGGGTGCTTCCCGAGTGCACCACGGGTGCTTGAGGGGTGCTTCCCGGGTGCGCGCGGGGTGCGTCGAGAAGAGGCCCAATTTTTTTTAAAAAAAAATACTTTTTGCTTTTTGTTTTTGTTTTTGTTTTTGAAGTATGCTAACCCTAATTTGGTGTGGGTCCCATGTAGTCTATTTGAAGGCTTAATAAGACCAATAGATGTCTTATTCATTTCACCATTTTGGAGCAGCAAGGAGCTAAGTGAGAAAGAGTGTTTGGAGGAGCTTGTGAGAGATTAGTGGGTGGTTTTGCAAGGGATTGCAAAATCAAGAGGAGCAAGAGGAGCAAGAAAGTTTGATTTGGCAAGTGTTTCCTCAAGTTTGAGCCTTCAAGGTAGGGTTTTTTTTGTTTTACTTTGTTTTTTTGGTTTTAAAAATCAATTTATAATTTTTAAATTTAGTAGTTAGTATTTAGTTTTACTAAGTTACTTTCAAGTTTCAAGTTTCATTCTTGAATCTTGTTGATAGTTGAATCTTCTTAGTTCTATGATTTTTTATTTTATTATTTATATTAATTTTTAGTTTTTTTCATTGTTCTTAAAATAAAAATATGGCAATATGGCATATGCTGAAATGTATTTAGTAAAATACATTTCAGCATATGCCATATTGCCATATTTTTATTTTAAGAACAATGAAAAAATTTAAAAACTAAAAATTAATATAAATAATAAAATAAAAAATCATAGAACTAAGAAGATTCAACTATCAACAAGATTCAAAAATAAAAAATAAAACTTGAAACTTGAGAGTAACTTACTAACTTAGTAAAACGTTTCAGCATATGCCATATTGCCATATTTTTATTTAATATTTTCTTTTAGTATTTTACTATTTAGTTTCATTTTTTAATACTTTAAATTTTTAAATAGTAAATGCTAAAATTAAATAGTAAAGTTTTAAGTTTTAAATTATTTTTACTTGGGCTGAAATGTATCATGATCATTTTTATAATTTTACTTTCATTTTGTGAAATGCAGTTTTATAAATGGCTTCTAGATCTAGCCAAATTGCAGAAGACATGGAAATTAATGAGCCAAGTGCATTTGATTATGAGCCTGAACTTGAGCCTGAAGGAAGTGATCATGGGGCTGATGTAGGTGGTCAATCTGAGCCTGCGGAAGAGCCTCCTTATATTGCACCAGGGGTGCCTTCTACTGATTGCCCTTCAGCGATTTTGAGGAAGTATGCTAGGGGGTCCTTATGACCCAAAGTCCCCTCTTAAACAGTTTGCTACAAAAATTACATGCCCTACACCTTCAGGGGGTGGCACACGCAAATGGAAGTGCAATATATGTGGAGCAGAATGGTTTGGCAGCATTACAAGAGTTAATTCACACCTTCTTTTTTGGAGTGGCTATGGTGTGAACCCATGCATGTTCTTATCAAATCCTGAGAATGTCAGATACAGAATTGAAGTAAATAAACTATGGGGCATTCCTGATGGTAGTGTTGTTCCAATGCCTAGATCTTTGTCTGCTAGGCAACAGGTACAACATATACAGCGGTTACAGGGGCAGCGAGATACATCTACTCGTATCTTGCATCAGAGAGCAGGGACTATGTCACCTACACCATCATTCTCCTCACCTACACACAGTTCAGCTGGGGACAGCAATAGGGGGAAACGAAAAGCAACTGCAAGTGGTACTGATAGTAACCCCATTGCTCATTTATTTAACATGCATGCAAGGGACTGGTTAGATGATGCTGTTGGTGATTTCTTCTTTGCCAATGGCATTTCTACACATGTGGCTCGATCTCCCTATTTTGTGAGGATGATGACCATGGCAGTGAATGAGGGAGAGCCATCATATGTGCCACCAGGTGACCACAAGCTGAGGACTACAGTGTTGGATAGAGCCTATGACAAGGTTGGGATCTTGATGGAGAAAATGAAAGCATGTTGGATGGACTCAGGTTGCAGCATTATCATGGATGGGTGGACGGACATTAGTCATCGTCCACTCATCAACATTATGGTTACATGCACGGAGGGCCCATATTTTTTGAAGGCAGTTGATTGTTCAGGGCATCGTAAAGATGCTGATTTTCAGTTTCATGTGCTTAGGGAAGCCATTGAGGAGGTTGGACCACAAAATGTGGTCCAAGTTGTGACAGATGCAGCACATGTGTGCAAAGCTGCAGGGAGGCTTGTTGAGGCAGCTTATAGGCATATTTGGTGGACTCCATGTTGTGTGCATGCCATGAACAATACACTCAAAGACATGGGGAAAATAGAGTGGATTAGAAAGGTGGTTAATGATGGGAGAGAGGTGCAGATGTTTATCTGCAATCACCATACATCACATGCACTTTTCAGGAGCTTCGCAAAGAAGCAATTCCTGAAACCAGTTGAGACTAGGCATGCATCATATTATATTCTGTTGGAGAGAATGATTGAGTTGCAAGAGCCATTGCAACTCATGGTTATGACACAAGAATGGAATCGATGGCCTGAGTCCAGAACAAAGCAGGGGAAGAGGGTAAAGGAGACAGTGAAGAGTGATCAGTTTTGGAGTAATGCAAAATACATAGTCTCCATCATTACTCCAGTGTTTCAGGTGATCAAATATGGAGATGCAGATTCACCTAGCCTTGGAGAGGTTTATGAGTGCATTGATTCCATGCTTGGGCAGATGAGGGCTGTTGTGCGTGAGAGAGACCTCACTCTAGCATTCTATACGGAGCACATTGAGCCTATCATTCACCGCAAGTGGGAGAAGTTGAACACTCCTTTGCACATGGCTGCCTATGCATTGAACCCGAAGTGGTACATACCTAGGCTTGGTAGAGTCACACCACTTCAGGATGATGAGGTGAAGAATGGGTTCTTTCGATGCATTGCCAAAATGTATGATATTGAGACTGCTAGTGAGATCCGCACCGAGTGGTCCGAATTTGCTAGTCTTTTAGGTAATCCTAAAATCTTGATTCAGTGCTCTAAACTCTTTATAATTATTATATTATAAGTTCTTTTAATAATTAATTGTTACTTATAACTTTATTTAAGTTATTTATAATTTTAATATTATGTTGTAAACTTTAAAACTTGTAACTTGTAGGATACTCAGATATTGCAAAGGTGGATCTCAAAACCATGGCACAAAAGAATCCCATTTTGTGGTGGAAATGTCATGGGTCACAAAAGTTAAAGATCACCTCACTAGCCATTCGACTGCTTTCTCAGGTTTGTAATACTAATAACTAATTCTAGCCCTTTACAATCTTAACTTGAAGAGTTTTACCTTGCTGATTTTAATTTATGATTCATTGATTCAATAATTATTAATCATCGATTTACCATTTATCATTCGTTACAAATTGTATGAACATTTGTTTGTAACTTGTAAATTGTAATTTTCAACTTTGTTATCTCAGGTGTCTAGGTCCTCAGCTGCAGAGAGGAATTGGTCCACCTATAGCTTCATTCACTCTGTTAAGAGGAATAGACTTACCTCTAAGAGAGCGAAGAAGTTGGTTGCTGTACATGGTCACTTGCGGCTCAAAGATTGCAAGACACGTGAGTACAAGGAGAGCCCTGCAGCACGATGGGATGTGGAGCCAGAGGATCCAGCTCAGATTGATGAGGATGCCGATGCAGAAGCCAATGTAGGGCTAGTTGGTGTTCCTTTAGAGGATCAGGATCTTACCCAGGAGGAGTCTAGTAGTTCCAGCGATGAGGACTTTGGCATAGGGGATGATTAGAGAGCACTTGAGAATCATCCATTCTCATTATTGGCATTTTGTCATTTTGTTGATTATACTCACTTTGATATGGCTATGATACATTATTATTATTTCATTGTTTCATGCTATTCAGCTCATTGTCATCATGAGCATATTTATGATATATGATATTCATAAAATCATATTTGAACAATGAATTTTGAATCTTGCATCTTGAACTAAGTTAATTTGTCAAATGGTCATTAGTAATAGTAATGGTTATGAAATTTCAAGTTTCAGGTTTGAACTTATGGTTTGTGAATCACATTTTAATTTTCTCTATTCATTGTAGTCAACTATATTTGATATGTTAATGTTACATTGTTATATAATATATTGAAGTATCATTTCATAATTAGCATTTTCAATCATATATATTAATAATATTATATATATACTATGCAACCCCCTCCCCCCACTCCCTCTCCTCCCCCCCTCCCCTGAACCCCCCCTTCGCTCCCCCGCCGCCGCACCCCCGCCGCACCCTTGCCTTCCCCAAATTGAGGCTATTTTTTTCCCGCACCCGAAACTTGTCCCGACGTCCCCCTGCACCGCCGCACCCCCGTGCTGGGGTAACACTGGAAATTGGGCAACAAATTCTACATCCTTTACCTCCCCTTCACAATCAATCGCCTTCAAAAATATTGTGCCCTTGGGGGAGACAACAATCATATTTATTAATGGACGGTTTTCGCAATCTTTCCATCCATCATAGACAAGAGTCACCCTCGTTCGGATCCAAGAATCTCTTATTGGTTTGAGGAGGCTGTCTACATTTTTTCTATCAGTATGCAATAAGGTGGTTCTTACCTATTCATATCTAGGACCTCGGTAACCACTAGGCGCTTCATTTATTGCTTGCACCATCTCTCATCAATAAGGTGATCTAACTAGATTGAATGGAAGACCATTCACAAAGAGGCAAATCCCAACCTTTACATCAGCAATTTATCTCAATTAATTTTGAAATGCCCTAATCTAATGGGCCTCTATTGTGAGTGGTGTTCTGGGGTGTTTTTACATCTTCATTCGTAGAAGGGATAGGTAAGTAGGGATGATATCTAGTGGTCGTTTGAGAGGGTGGTGTCGGTGGTTTGTGCTTTGATTTTTCTTGTTTCCCCCTTGACACTATCCTATCAACATTTTGTTCTTTTAACATGGCTGCTATTTGTGCAGCCAACAACCCCTTCTTCTCTGTCTCTGAGCCCTTATACACATAAATCCCTTTATCCACAGGGCCTAGAAAATGATGTTTAACTCGGTAATAGGAGCATCTATATTGGGTTTTGCAAAAAATGTATTTCCATATAAATCCCCCCTCCAGGACATTGTTCAATTCTTGTTGTATACTTCCACAAAGGAGAACTTTTATCAATTTTAACTTTTTGGGATCCCTCCCCACCCATTGAGCTCTGACCACTCATTCTTGCAATCTATAACAATTTTTTTTTTTCAAAACTCATACAAAAATTTGATAAAATTTAGAACAATAGAAAAATTTAAAATAAATTATCAAAGAAGCAAAATGAAGGATCAAATACATACTTGGAACACTCAACATTGATTATTGGAAGGACTTGAGACTCCATAAACAATCTCTACAACCTTCTATTCAGACTTGCAAAATGGGCACACCAAAATCAGAGAGAAAATGAGTGAAATGTTTCTTTATTAAGCTCCTTTTAAGGTTAGCAAGAAAAAATATTTAAAAACTCATTCTTTAAGTGTCTTTTTTTTCACTTTTTGTCATGCCTTGTTGCGGGTACGCTCAGGCCAATGGTGGGTCCTGACAAGGTTCTACGTTTCCTCCCAAAAGACATATGAATACTTTTGATAAAAAAGCACAAGAAGCTGTCTAGATCTAGGGATTTATCTAGGTGAGGCTGAAAATTCGCACACTTTACTTCCTCCAAAGAGAACGTGGTGCATTTGATTATAAACTTCTCTAAGCCTCCTGAAAATCTAGTCTAGGAGGGATACTTCTAACTGCCATTCTGAGTCAACCCTTGAAGCAAGCAGAGATTGGAAATAGGGAACTGCTTCTAACTCAATTGCATTTGTGTTCTACACAAGTACCCTGTTAGCCCAAAGAATATCATCTATTTTTTATTAGATATTTTTGCTTTGCTTGAGGCATGGAAGAATTTTGTATTTGGGTCCTTAGCCTCGAGCCAAGATTCTTTGGTTTTCTCTTTCTAAAACTCTTCCTCATAGGCGCATATTTTCAAACTATCCTTTTTAAACAGCTGTTCCCTTTCAAAATCTTCTTTGATTATACATTAGCAAATGATCTTATTGTTGTGATCCTCGATCTCCCTCTCAATTTTATTTTGCTTAAACAATGTTCTCGAAGCAATCTTTATTCCATTCTCTCAACTTGCTTTGAATATATTACAATTTCTGGTGAACTCAAAGCTAACTTTTTTGTTTTGAGTATATTTTAGATGATTGCAAAGAATGAAGCTTGTCTCAAAGTTTTTTTCAGAGTTTGAAGGAGACAATACCAAAGATGCCATTGAGACAGCAATTGTATCATGGAAGACTTGATATGCAGCAAGCGTTTTAAAGACAAAGAAGCAGCGATTTAAATAAATGTTTATGCATGAATATGAGGTTTAAGGAAACGATGAAAAGAGATCATCGATTAATATAAACAGAAGACGACGACCATCTATATAAATAGCAATCATCATGAATGACAAGAGGAATATTTGTTTAGTTTAAACAAATAAATGACAACTATTTGCTTAATTAACAGATGCAGTTTATTTACTTGACAATCAGTATCTGGCTAATAAAGAAATGTGATATGCTTAAGAAGTTGTGGTCTTTAGTAAGTGACATCTCTTGACCAAAACAAGAAGATATAAATATTAAAAAGGACAAGTATGATTAGTGTGTGTAGAAAAAGAGCAGCGTTGAAGTGAAGAAAAGAAAAGTACAAGGAAGAAAGATCTTGACATGTGTAGTCATGGGATTAAATAGTGACTGAAAACTCTATGAAATGGAGTAAGTGGGAATTTTACATTATGGGGGATAATTATAACCAATGTTCCATTCCCATGGTTTGACAAACGCTTATGTGAAGATGTTTTCTGATTTGTTACATATGGACCCTCATTGGAGCAACTTGTGTCAAGGATGTTGATGTGCGGATACGTATTTATTGTCCTTGAGTATTACACTTAACTACTCATTGTAGTCTCTCTCTTATTTGTATTTCTATAGTACTATAAAGAGCTATTTCCATTGATCTTTTCCTTTGTCTCCAAAGAAGATTGGTACATTAGGCATGCTACCAAGTATTGTGCAAGACTTAATCTTATGATAGTAGCTCCAAAGAAGTTCTGATGTCGGATTCATTAGTCATATTATGATTATGCTAGATAAAGTGAGGCTCTTGAAGCAAATATTTTTGATGATTGAGATTATGAGTATCCTTCTATATCAAGAGGGAGCCTAACATTTCATTAGAGGCAACCTTGGACAAAGAGAGGGAGCAGCTAGAGGATACGTTTCAGTTGACTTTTGAGCATCTTGATCATATTTATTTAGAGGGAATAGACCATGTCGAGATAGATTCTTGAGTGGTCAAGAAATTGTAGCAGTCAGAGGACTATGATTCATAAGATGAAGCTCCATATGTGCAGACTAAAAGACATTTATGTGAATGCCTAAACCGTAGGTGGATACTTGGAATACTATTCATTTAGAGTACATATCACAGAAGATTTGACAATTGATAGTTTCTCCAAGCCTTCTGCGAAAAGTAAAGATTGTGCATTATTGAAGACAAGCTCAGAGTTATGGGTCAGAGCCTTTAGTGAGAGGGAGCTTGAGCATCAATGATTACTTGAGATGTACTTTAATGCATTCTTCTTTGTGAGAGAAAAGTTTGAGGTGAAAACCTTTGCTCTACTCTCTGGAAATGTTCATGGTAGATGTCATGTGAGTTACTACATGACTTTGTGGAAATATCGTGGAAGGTGATGATCTTTCATTGATGTTCTTTGTAGTTACTATAGTAAGGTGACAATCTTACAATAGTCTAACCTTCTATTATGATGGATATCATATGATTGATATCTAAGCAGATCTTAAATTTTATATAGATCATATCTTGTAAATCAGTCAACTCAGAGATAGATGTCGTCACATAGATATCTACGAGTTGTATTGTATAGATATATCATGGTGGATTAACTTCCTTACCATGATTTAATGTTCCTGTGGTAAGTATCATAGAGTGATACATGTGCAAATACCTTATGAACATTTTGAGTATTTGGTGAATATCATGCAACTTGATATTCAAAGGCCTTTACTTGGAGTATTTAGCGGATATCACGTGACTTGATATTTTGAGGCCATTACTCCTAATATCATGAGATAATAGCTAAATGGTGGGTATCTTCTGATAAAAAAAATCCTTAATCACGCCATTCTTGATATTACATTGAGGTAATATCATATCATGTGTTTATCCTCCCTAGCTAAGAGAAAGTGTTGATGTTTTTTTTGTAGCTTCTGTCAAATAAATCCTATGAGGCAAAACTATTGAAGATATATATGTATATAAAATATAATTATGGAATGTTGAAGAAATTAATGTAGTGATATATATATATATATATATATATATATATATAAAATATAATTATGGAATGTTGAAGAAATTAATGTAGTGATTTTGTTAATTTTCTCAATTGGATTTATATATAAATTTTACTTATATAAATATAAATATATTCTCTTTATGTAAATATCTTTCAATATACCCAATATATTTTCCCTTTAGTATTATATCAATAAACTTTAATCAATGTCTCTGATTTTCTGCCACCTTAATATAGAAGTACTTATATGAAATTGTATTCGATGATTTGATAAAATTCATCGACTACGGTCAAATAGGGGGGACTTTGAATTGGAGGCATGTCTATTCGGTGACGTGCCTCATGATAAGAACGTGACCATTGATGACACTGAGGTTTAACATTAAACCCATGTTACTTAATAAACCCAAAATAGATGCAAAAGTCAGTACAACGAAACGGTGAGATAACAAATCACTTGGTCAACACGATTATAGTAATCTCCACTATGCCACCTCAGATCAACGCATCATGACAGATGTAAGAAAGTGCGATCACATACATGAAGATTAAAGGCAATTATATTATGCTTGAAGTAGTCGATATGACCTGTAGCTTAAATGCCCAAGTCATTGTTATCAACTAAGCATATGTCGCCTCTAATCAACATGCTTGATGCACTTGATAACTATATATATAAAACTCTGATTTATAATTTGATTATCATGCGATTATAGTTATTATATATATATATATCAAAGAGTTGTTCTTTTATGTTTTTATACCTTGTGTTTAAACTTTAAACCGACAGAAGCTACAAAAGCTATAAAACATTAACAGATTCAAGAGATATTATGTGCATATATATATAATAAATAATTGTTCTTATATTAATTATATAATAATGAATAGACATGTCCAATGAAAGGACATGTCTCTTCTTGGCCCATCCTCAATATAAATGCAAAAGAGATCACTGCCTTTGGAATACACAGAAATTACATGCAGTGCTATTACATTTGCAGCAATCATACTTTACACCTTTGAAAGAAGATCCTTTTATAACCCTTTTCAAAATTTTGCTTCAGCTATTTGATCAAGAATTAAGGAAACAAAATAGTATTCAACCCACAAGTGAAAGAAGAAGAGCCATTTCAATGGCGATAATGCCAAAATAAATTCACTGAAACTAAAAAGGAAATCACCCGCAAGCCAATAGAGAGGTTGCTTCACAGCCTTTGCTCACAAATCCACTCCCTAGTTAGGAAGCCCATAAGAATACTGGAGCAATATTGTATTATTCAACTTATAATGGTCATTTAATTTTAAGTTGTCTACTTAGTTTACCTTAGCAACTTCCTATTTTTTTGTCTGTGTGTTAGATAGTTTCTAGTATCTTTTTGTTGATGTTTGTTTCTTTTAGAAACATTTTCCTTATAGTTATAATTCCCCATTTAAGGAGCCTCCTTTGTAATTACGCTTTTTTAATCAATCAATCATCATTTCATGGTATTAGAGCCCATAGGATTTTTTGGCAAATTTTCAAATGCATGGTCTAATAGTTGGAACAAATTTCCAAAAGTTTTTAATGGTTTTTTTTTTGAAAAATCATAAAGATATTTTAGAAAATTTTGAAATTTTTAGAAGATTTTTTTTCCTAGTTTTTCAAATAAAGCTTAAATCAAGGGTTTTCCCACCTGTACTTTTATTGGGGGTCAGCAAGTGCCGTGATTGGTCGAGCTTTTGCTGTGATTTGAAGATCTTTGCATGTGTTTTGTTTTTTGCATTGCTATTTCGAAAGTTTCTTGCTATTTTTAGCACAAAAGCTATGATTTCTTTCCTGTGATAGAGGATTTTCCACGATAGCAATTCTCTCTTGCACCCCTTTTGTGGTTGCCGTGAAAGGATTTGTAATTGGCACCACTTTTTTGAAGAGGAAAGCTTTTTTGGTGCAATTTCTCAGACATGAAGTATTGACAACAAAATTAAGATATTCTTATGAATAAACAACCATTCCTAATAATATGATTTTGCTTTAGCATTGGAGTTGTATTTTTATGAAGGAATTTCTCTTGTCTTGTTCACAATCCTAGCCTTATTCGTGCATTTTACCTTTTCTTATTCAAAATCAAACTGGAACAATTTCTGATTTTGCTTGAATTCTGATTTTTCTAACTTGCTGAGTCTAATCATATGAATTCTCCTTGAAAATAAAACATTCAGAAATCCACTTTGAGTTCATGAATTTATCATTGCAAACTTGATTCTATACCACGCCTGATCAAAATGTTCTGAAATTTCGAGTTTTTTGAAGTTTCAGGTGTGCAAGATTTTGCAAGTTTCAGTGTACAATGGAGAAGCTAACAGGTCTTATTCTCTTTTAAACTTATGATTTTTAATTCCCAGCAAATTTTGTTCTGATCTTTCTTCTCTTTTTCCGACTTTCACACTACTGCTCTTTCTTTTGTTTTATTGCATTGAGTTGAATTGGTGTTCGAAATGAAGAGTTTCATCCTTCCTATATAGGCATCTAAACCCAAAAGGCATGTCCCTTAATATGGCCAACCTGATAAGGGGATATATCTGAATTGCACTTTGTTCAATCTTCATAGAGGCTAAGCTTGTTTAGATGTCTTTGAATTTGCAACTTAATTTGTTCTTTGGCCGCTTTGACTTAAGAGCTCACACTTGTTTGAAATTGTTTTAATGAGGGAAATAAATCAGGCATCAGTTGGGCTTCGGAGCCGAAAGCAGGTTGGAAATCCGACCTTGCTCAGGCTCCTCCCACTGAGATCAATTTTTAGTATTTGTTAAGTGTTAGCCTTCATCTCTTGGTAGAAACTTATATGTTGCATGAAATGTCTGGAACCAAATATTTGGAACTCTGAATTTACTTGCTCCACAACAGATTTTCATGTTGTTTATCACCATTGCAAAGCCAAATATAATCATGCATTGCTCTGAGTTTATCCAAAGGCGTGGTGCAATTTGGCAGGTAGTTGGACTTGGAGCTTAAGTAGGTCAGAAATCCGACCTTGCTTGGGCTTTGGAGCTCCATGGAGGTTGGAAATCCAACCTTGTTTGTGCTCCTCTCAAGTAAGATCTTCCCAAAAAATGTAAAATGCTTGACAATTACTATGACTTGCCTTTGTTTTTCACTTGAAATTGCATATTGGCATCATGTTTATCTTCCTTAGTTGCAAGCTAAACTTCATCATGCCTTGTTTACAAAGTTGAGAGCCCCCAAAATATTGGGTGGAAATCAGGGCTTGCTGGGGCACATATTCAAACGTTGAGCGGAATTTAGCATGTTCTTGGGCTTCACCCCAAAATCTGATTGGAAATATTAGCTCGCTTCGGCTCCATGTCAACCTTTGGGAAGAAATGGAGGCATGGTTGGGCTCCATACTGAAGTTGCGTCCAACGTTCTCCTAATAGCCGAAAGGATTGATTTCTTCTTACTTGTTCTGATTTCATTTCGACACCAAACTTAAATCCCATCCTTGGTTTAGTGATTTAATCCTTTACCATGTTCATGTTTTGGCTTTGGCGGAATTCCTCATTCTCTTGGTGTTACATCCCAATTTTTGACCTATTTAAAATGTTCATATAGCTGTTGAGGTTCACATGAAGTCAGTTGACAGTTTAAATTGTTATGATCTTGCGAAATGGTAAGACGGTTAGTCGTTATAATTTCATATGAAGATAACATGCTAGTTGATTATTTATCATGAATTCGTGGAATTGAAAAGGTGGCTAGCCGTTAAGATTATTTACGATTAATGACTTGTTATGGTAATATGATTTAACTGCGGTGAATTTCCTTGTAGAAAGCATGTCGAAGGGGTGGAAGCATTGTCAGAAAAGAATTGGGCATAGGAGCATCACCATCACTGGGCAAATGGGTATTAATCGTTAATTACCATGGTTGAGGACCTAGCAACTTGAACATCAGGATACAATCAATGGAACTACATGAGCTATTAATAAACATTAAAAAACATTAATTATTTAATTAAATATAATGCGTATCTCAAAGTTTTTGATAATCTTTTACAATATTATTTTAATATATACCTATGTACGTACACATAGAGATAAATATTAAGTGACACCATAATATAATGATGCCCCCTTACAAATATATCTAGGTGTACGTAGATAGATATAAACTATAATATTTTCGATTTTTAACTTTCAAATCTTCTTCCATCCTTTTTTCTTTTCTTGTTTGAAACTGATTTAACACTTGGCACATTTGTTTAGCATCCAAGAGCCAAGATAATTCTTTATGTTACGGCTTCTTGGAAGCCAAAGAGTCCTTGACCTTTAATATTTATATTATGGGTTGGGAGAGATGGGATATTCAAGAAGTCACATTCCCGACTTCCATATATTATTATCGCTTTCTCCTTGATCATTCTGGCTTCCATCCATAACTGATGCTATGCTAAATCAATCGAACTTTTTGCAATTTTGTTCGAAAACTGAAATGTCCCTTTTCTGATTTTTGCATGATATTTCCAACCTCTAATCAGATCTTTAAGATCAAACAACTAATATCACAAAGATCCACCAAATTTCTCAAGAAACCCCAAATCGGGTATGCTGAAAATAGTGCCAAAAGCTTCACAACTTCACAAATTATTAATAAATCTGAAAATGGAAATTTTTACAGAAATTTCAGCAGCATAACAGCCTACAAAATGAAATTTTCAGATCCGTATAGCCTTTACACAACAGTTCACAAATGTAGGACAAAAACTATGCTCATCGGGCTCTCGAAATTAACACAAAAATGCTCGGAAACACCACAAAACACTAATAATCTATCTCAGAAGTTTAATCACATCCCAATACATATATTCAGCTCTATTTTAACACCTTAAAGTCTGAAATACAGCAGCAGCCCAAACTGATATGAAATACTCAACTGTAAACACCAAACTCATACAAAAAACACATCCGAAAATCCACAAATCTGCACTGTTCAGCACAAAGGCAAACTCTGTATGAGCATGCACATGGAATGGCTTCAAACTCCCGTCCTTAGCCTTCTTGGAAACCTGCAAACTCCCGTTCTTGGGTCTCCCTGGAAATCTGCAAACTCCCGTTCTTGGGTCTCCTCCACAGGTTTGGCAGCCTCTGAAGAATAACAAAGAATCAGCAAAATCAAGTTCTGGAATCCGCCCAAAATGCCTCCAAACCCCTTTAAAAAGGGCATAACTGTAACTCACGTCCAAGAGAGGTTAATGAAACATATTTTAATAATAATTTTCATTTATTAGTCTAATGGTTTCCAAAGATTAACCCCCTTTTTTCGAAACTTCACTTTCTTGGGCCTGCCTGCCTTAACAAAGATTATTATTTTTTAATTATTTGAAAAGGGGACATGACAAGTCCTCCCCTCCCAAACATTGCTTGTCCTCAAGCAATGGCTGAACAATAAACCAATCAATCCACCTGGATCCCAAATTTAGTCATGAACTATACTACTACCAATTAACACAGGCTCCTGCAATATCCTCTGCAATATGACGAAGAGGAATCCATAATCAAACTGACAATTATAGCTCAACCAAACTCCAAAATCACCACTACCATAGTCAAAAACCCATGAGACACAAACTCTTAGAACATCAGAACCCAAGTAAAGTGGACAAATCAAACTACCAGCACAATAAATACCATCAACGCATTCCACTGGCCTATACGGAATGTACAATCCAACTCTGCAACAATGGTGAACGCTCTTGAATGAAACTATACCAAGTATGGAGAATCCACACACTATACAACTCCTGCAGTCAACACAACTCTGCAAATCACCGACCACTATCTCATAACCATAACTCCCATGTACTGCTGATGGTGAAAAGACATTACAAGATAAGGAGTAAGAAATGGAATCCAAACCAAATTTGCCTGCCATCAACTCTTCAAAACAAGGATCAAATGCTAACTGATGTACATACCCTGCAATATAATGTTGATTAAAAAAATCAACCTCAGTCAACAACTCACTATGAACAAGTGATACAACCCACTGTGACTGATCACTAGCTAAGTCAGGAGATGTCATAGCCAAAGGAGTAGAATCAATAACAACACCCACTGAAGCATCACTCCCAAACTCCTGCTCTAAGTCACATATTATCAAACTATCAACTGCAGAACCTATCACCATGTCATGCCCATCACAACTCTCATCTTGAGGCATCAAACTGTCCCATAACTGATGATAAGCACTAGGAACCAAAGTACATCTCTGTATCATCATCTCATCAACATGGTCATCAAAGGTAAATTGATGAGCGTACCTCACAGTGTAATGCCGATAGAATGCACCAATCTCAGTCAGTGGCTCAGACTGCAATCCAGATGTAACTAACTGCAATTGATCACTAACCAAGTTGGAACTGATTGCTACCTCTGAAGACATCACTAAGAGAGTAGTATTACTAGTAGGAACCATGCCAACTGTCGGCTCTCCAAGATCACACATGGTCTTTGATACATCATCTCTAGTCTTCGTGCCATCAGTACTAGAGGCCACCACCATGTCAGGCATACAACAATCTGCTACAACACCCAACTCAACTGAACCCGACTCTAGTGGGAATGAACCTGATATGCCAATGTTAGTATCAAGGATGGATGCATGCCCATCTCCACTGTCTCTGACAATCTCGGCCATGGACATCCTCATATCACCAAACACCACATCTTGTGACTGTATAGAATCAGGTAAAGACTGTAATCGATCTAACTCCATGGTCCCCTTAGCCAAATGAAATTGTGACTCCTTGAAAGCCAACTGTGTACTCTCAAGAATCTCAAAAGTCACCTCAAGCTGCTCAGTAAGCTCACTCACCTCATCTTCCTTGGCCAACAATGCATCATATGCTGTACTGCCCCACTCCATAAGATAATCTCTGTCGGCTACCAACTGTATATAATTCTGTCTCAAAATCTGAATAGCCTCCCATAAAGAGTGGATCTCTGTCAAAGAAAGATAACTGCCTTCCTGCTCATCACTAGTAGGAGAACCCCATCCATAAACTGTTAACAACTGACGAGCAGCATCGAAATGCTGGCAAGTGACATCAATGTCTCGGTCACTAACTCTCAATTGATTAGACACATGATGGCACTGACTTGACTGTCTCCTACAAACCTCCTCTGATGCACTATCTAAAGGAGTATCCTCAAAGTTACTCGTCTCTAGAGTATTACCATCTATGTCCTGTGAATCAACTCTAAAGCTCATATCAACATACAGAGTATCAAAAACTATAGCACTACTGTCCAACTCCTCTGTACCCAAGGAAACTAAGTCTTCACAACTACCCACTACATCCTCCTGGATGTCATCAATGCCAATATGATCCTTGGACTCATCTGTACACACTACCAAATATGAAATATCATCAACACATTCCAGCAAGTATGGTCGACTGGATATATGAACAAAGCCCAACACCGATGTATAAAAACTAATACCAACATCGGATAAGCTCCTGGCACAAGAAAAGACAACACCGTGCAATCTGCTAATCAAATCCATGATAGCACCCAAACAATCACTGCTGCCAAAAAGTGTTAAAGATTTCCAATCAACTGAATCCCAAATGCCAATATAATAATCTCGAGTCCATATCCGTAAACTATAATCAGCTGGTAACTCAAGCAAAATCTTCACTTGAGTAATATGACCAATACCAACTAATTTCACATACCTATCATGATGAGATAATGTAGTTACAATACCGTCTTCACTCACCTTCAGCTGGCGGGATAAATCATGTGAAGCACTACTAGCCTCAACCTCATGTGACGAAGCATCTAACTGTGCCTGGTACTCTCTCTCAGAAAAATCATGAATGCTCAATGTCTGCTCATCTCTACCAAGTATCTCACCATCATGCACAACAACATCCTCATAATCATAATCCTTGAGGTCAAATCTATCTATCACTCTTTGACTAAAATCATCAAATGTAGTTACCTGATCATGACCTTGAGTAGTCATTCCATGATATCACCAATCATAGGCTGCATCTTCCAAGTGTAGACTTGCAATTTGAATAGCATCACTCTCCTTCATGGGGTTAAGTGTGAAGAAGGTCTGTAATTTTTGTAGCCATGCTCTAGCTGAAATTTTATTTGTTCCATCAAAAGTAGGTGCTATAAACTTGCTTATTTTATTTTTGAGCTCTCTTCCACTTATGTCATGCTCCCTTCTGTACTCTTTCTTGGGCATCAAAGTGTTCATCATATCCACATATTCTGTAAAAAGAACTAAACTACGAAAGTCATCATCTAAGCCATTGTAAGTAGCTCTTAATGTAATCAAGTTACCTGTAACCTCTTCCACAGGATTAATGGCTGGATTTGGTACTGGTGACTCATCTGCAGGCAAGAAAATAGTTTTGGTTGATTTAGATGGTGTGGATTTCAGATTTCTTGGCTCCTCTGAAGTGCTCCCTTTCTTATTAATACATGCAACTCCTTGTAGTTTTTCTGTCAATATTCGCAAAGCCTCTCTAGTTTCTGCCAAACTATCCACTGTTTGCTTCTGAGTATTTTGAATGTCTTGGAAGAATTTCTTTGCCATCTTATCTGGATCAGCCATACTTTTCCCTTCCTTGGATTTTGTACTTTTACTTTCAACTGGAGGTTTGATCAAAATTTCTTTATTCTTTTCTCGCTGCAAATATCTTTTTTCTCTTTCACTTAGTTGCATGCAACCATAAATTTTGACATGCAGCTGATTAGAAGCAACATGCAACCACCAAATTCACCAAGAACTAACATGCAAATGATTAGAAGTAGAATGCAACCATAAATTTTGACATGTAGTTGATTAGAAGCAACATGCAACCATAAATTATGACATGCAAAATCTGGGTAGTTGTCAAAACTATCATGCAAGATCTGGGTAGTTGTCAAAGATGACATGCAAGATCTGGGTAGTTGTCAAAACTGACCTGCAACTTCTACAAACCCTCAGGCTGGCAAGATCATGGCTCTGATACCACTGAAATGTCCCTTTTCTGATTTTTGCATGATATTTCCAACCTTTAATTAGATCTTTAAGATCAAACAACTAATATCATAAAGATCCACCAAATTTCTCAAGAAACCCCAAATCGGGTATGCTGAAAATAGTGCCAAAAGCTTCACAACTTCACAAATTATTAATAAATCTGAAAATGGAAATTTTTACAGAAATTTCAGCAGCATAACAGCCTACAAAATGAAATTTTCAGATCCGTATAGCCTTTACACAACAGTTCACAAATGTAGGACAAAAACTATGCTCATCGGGCTCCCGAAATTAACACAAAAATGCCCGGAAACACCACAAAACACTAATAATCTATCTTTGAAGTTTAATCACGTCCCAATACATATATTCAGCTCTATTTTAACACCTTAAAGTCTGAAATACAGCAACAGCCCAAACTGATATGAAATACTCAACTGTAAACACCAAACTCATACAAAAAACACACCCGAAAATCCACAAATCTGCACTGTTCAGCACAAAGGCAAACTCTGTATGAGCATGCACATGGAATGGCTTCAAACTCCCGTCCTTAGCCTTCTTGAAAACCTGCAAACTCCCGTTCTTGGGTCTCCCTGGAAACCTGCAAACTCCCGTTCTTGGGTCTCCTTCTCCATAGGTTTGGTAGCCTCTGAAGAGTAACAAAGAATCAGCAAAATCAAGTTCTGGAATCCGCCCAAAATGCCTCCAAACCCCTTTAAAAAGGGCATAACTGTAACTCACGTCCAAGAGAGGTTAATGAAACATATTTTAATAATAATTTTTATTTATTAGTCCCAACGGTTTCCAAAGATTAACCCCCTTTTTCCGAAACTTCACTTTCTTGGGCCTACCTGCCTTAACAAAGATTATTATTTTTTAATTATTTGAAAAGGGGACATGACAAAAACTTTTACCTTACTTATCAGTGCCATTCTTAATACAGTCTTCCGTATGTGTTCCTTTCTATGCTAAGGATTGAGTTGTATTTATACCCTATGGTTACACCTAGAAGACATTCATATATTTCAAGCACTCGACTCCCATATTATTACCCGTCCTCTTCCATTAATCCGATTCGTTGCTCTTGGCACCGATATCACTGCAGAGATCATTTTTAACCATTGCTATGTTCCTTTCCACGATTTATTACTTATACAATTGTTTTCTAAATAAACGTGAGCAATCTCTATACTGGTATTTGCATTCAAGATCTCCCTTGCAAGGAGTGAGGCAGAATAAGTAAGCGTTCAACAAGACATCACCTCTCCTCCATGTTATATCAGGGTATGTGGATAACCGGAAATCCAAGTATTATATTATGTTTTCCTTTATTAGTTACTACATTCTGATTATACAACAGTAAGCAATAGTTTACAACATGATGCAAATCATTTTACTTAACACCATATGATTGACCTTTTCTAATTAGAATTGTTTATGGCAAGTAAATGCCAAGTAACCATGTTATGAAATCATGATTTATTATGCCATTGGAGATTAAAATTCAAATAATATTTTCTTTAAGTCTTAGAGAACTCAATCCTCAAATCATAGATTGTGATGAGTTGGAACATATATTATTCATGAAACAGTTGAGAATCAACAGAAAGAGCTGGTTACTCTGAGATTCAAACACTTGGGACTCACCCAACTGTATAGCCAAGGAAAAGGGTGAAGAGGTGAGAGAAAAGAATCTGCAATTACACGAAACAGAGTCAGATGTGACATAACAATGTTTATTATTTTTAAAAGGAATCATTTAATAACTCTTGCTTGATTATGTTTATTGTATTTTTCTGCTGTCAAGTCAAGTGGTGCGATTAGATACCAAGATGCTCAGTGGATGACAAGGTGTTCCATGTTTATTTTAGGTAGGGAGGGTCTTTTTCGTTAGAGATTGTATGTGGATACGTTATAATTCGAGGTTGGGTGGTTAAGCCATTGACAATGTTTCCCCTCTCCACAAGATGTCGGACGTGTATCAGATAAAAATAAGTTATGCATTCTAAATTATGGTTAAATTTTAAATGTTCCATTGTAAAGTTCGTTACAATTTCAAGTTCATCGAGGACGATGAAACACAAGGTGAATGGTATGTTACATTCCAATTTTTGACCTAATTTAAAATGTTTATATAGCCGTTGAGGTTCATATGAAGTTAGTTGACAGTTTAAATTGTTATGATCTTGCGAAATGGTAAGATGCTTAGTCATTATAATTTCATATGAAGATAACATGCTAGTTGATTATTTATCATGAATTCATGGAATTGAAAAGGTGGTTAGCCATTAAGATTATTTATGATTAATAACTTGTTATGGTAATATGATTTAACTACGGTGAATTTTTTTGGAGGAAACACGTCGAAGGGGTAAAAGCATTGTTAGAAAATAATTGGGCATAGGAGCATCACCATTACTGGGCAAATGGGTATGAATCGTGAATCACCATGGTTGAGGACCTAGCAACTTGAACATCAGGATATAATCGATGGAACCGCATGAGCTATTAAATAAACATTGAAAAACATTAATTATTTAATTAAATATAATGTGTATCTCAAAGGTTTTGATGATTTTTCATAATATTATTTTAATATATCCCTATGTACGTACACAAAGATAAATATAAAGTGACACCATAATATAATGATGCCACCTCATAAATATATCTACGTGTACGTTGATAGATATAAATGATAATATATTCAATATTTAACCTTCAAATCTTCTCCCATCCTTTTTTTTTTCTTGTTTGAAACCGATTTAACACTTGGCACATTTATTTGGCGTCCAAGAGCTAAGATAATTCTTTATGTTACGGCTTCTTGGAAGCCAAAGAGTTCCATCCTTTCCTCTTTTCTTGTTTGAAACCGATTTAACACTTGGCACATTTATTTGGCATCCAAGAGCCAAGATAATTCTTTATGTTATGGCTTATTGGAAGCCAAAGAGTCCTTAACCTTTAATATTTATATTATGGGTTGGGAGAGACAGGATATTCAAGAAGTCACATTCCCGACTTCCATATATTATTATCGCTTTCTCCTTGATCATTCCGGCTTATGCCTAGAAGACATTCATATATTTCAAGCACCCAACTTCCATATTATTACCCGTCCTCTTCCATTAATCCGATTACGTTGCTCTTAGCACCGATATCACTGCAGATATCATTTTTAACCATTGCTGTGTTCCTCTCCATGATTTCTTAATTATACAATTGTTCTGTAAAAAACCATGAGCAATCTCTATACTAGTATTTGCGTTCAAGATCTTTCCTGCAAGGAGTGAGGCAGAATAAGTAATTGTTCAGCAAGACATCACCTCTCCTCCATCTTATATCAGTTTATGTGGATAACCGGAAATCCAAGTATTGTATTATATTTTCCTTTATTAGTTACTGCATTTTGATTATACAACAGTAAGCTATAGTTTACAACATGATGCAAATCATTTTACTTAACATCATATGATTGACCTTTTCTAATTAGAATTGTTTATGGCAAGTAAATGCCAAGTAACCATGTTATGAAATCATGATTTATTATGCCATTGGAGATTAAAATTCAAACACTATTTTCTGCAAGTTTTAGAGAACACAGTCTTCAAGTCACAGATTGTGATGAGTTAGAACATATATTATTCGTGAAACAGTTGAGAATCAATAGAAAGAGCTAGTTGCTTTGAGATTCAAACATTTGGGACTCACCCGACTGTATAGCCAAGGAAAAGGGAGAAGAGGTGAGAGAAAAGAATCTGCAATTACATGAAACAGAGTCAGATGTGACATAACAATGTTTATTATTTTTAAAAGGAATCATTTAATAGCTCATGTTTGATCATGTTTATTGTATTCTCCAGCTGTCAAGTCGAGTGGTGTGATTATATACCAGGATGCTTAGTGGATGACAAGGTGTTCCATGTCTATTCTGGGTAGGGAGGGCCTGTTAGAGCTTGTGTGGGGATAAGTTATGGGCCGTGGTTGGGTGGTTAAGCCCCTGACAATGTTTCCCCTCTCCACAAGATGTTGGACGTGTATCAGATAAAGATAAGTTATGCATTCAAACGTTTGTCGGAAACAAGTATATTTACTTTTATGATGTATATTCAAGTAGAAGGTAAGATTAATTGAGTTGTAACATCGTTACAATTATTTCTTTAAAGCAACTCTTATCGTTAATATAATTGGCAACCAATTAGATAGGTTGATTTTCTAACTGAACATGGAATATATTTATTTGCGAGAGATAGATTTATCTGATGGAATTGATATTTCAGTCTTTCATTTATAAAAATAATGATTATGAGCATATCTTCTAATCTTACGTTATTTCTACAGTTAAGCAATCGAAAGAAAAAGAATGATACAATGGTATCTAATGCCCTAAACAATCCAATGGTAATTGATGCCCTAAATGATACAGTGCTATTTGAAGCCCAAAATGATACAGTGGTATCTGAAGCCCTAAATGATAAAGTGGTATCTGGTGCCCTAAATGATCCAATGGTAATCGATACCCTAATTGATACAGTGGTATGTGATGCCTTAAATGATATAGTGGTATTTGATGTTAATTGTCATTTGATTTTGATGTATTTGATGGTAATCGTCAATTATCCTAAGTGATATTTGTGGACTAATCTGGGTGATTGCAGAAGCATCCCTACAATGATTTCTCGGTTCAAATTCCATGGTATGTAGATTTTAATTTCCATAGTAAATTTATTGGTGGTGTTTTCAAATGTTAGTTATGAGTTTTCCGTTTAAGTAATTGTAACTGTTAATCTCATTAACATGAACATAACTGATATAACTGTCCTCCTATGAAAATGAAGTAATAATTCTATTTCTTTGAATATGTTAGTTGTTAATTAAGACCCGGAAAAAGTGGATGTTACACTTGGGCTCATATCAACTTTGGGTGGATTTTAGGGTCTTCCTGGGCTTTGAGACCTAAAAATGTGGCATAAATTTGCCCTCTCTTGGGCTCCTTGATTGAATTCATCTCTAATTTTGCTAAATATTTTGAGAATTTGTCAAATGCAATACTTAAGGTTATCTAATTTTTATCACCACCTCAAGTTGGAACTTAGTACTCGCTCACTCAAATAGCCCAGATCTCAAATAAGACTCTTCATTCTTGCTCGAAGTCTGCCTTGTTGTTTGGAAGTTGCATAAAATTTCTCATCAGAAAATCAAGTTTAATCTGCAATAGCACTTAGTTGTTTTCATTACCCCAGACCTTCTGACTTGTAGATTAGATTTAAGCAAACCTTTGTTTTTTCATCAAGGCAACGTGGAAAGTTTGCATATTATTATCAACAGTCTGAAAAGTTTGAGTTCATTAAATGTGCATCTAAAATGTAAATCAGAATTTTACCTCTCATAAGGTAATTCTTATCACACCTCCAATTGCACTTTCATTTTCACTCATAAGATTGAATTCACTTCCAAGAACTGCATAAGGACAAATTTGCAGACTGATTGGAAAACTTGATGGCCTTTAAGAATTTCGCTTGAGGGCAATCCAAAATTTCACAAGTTTTGGATTAGGTCTTGACAATAAAGAACTCCAATCTCACTTCAATATTCAAATTCATAACTAGACATTGACTTAAATCTCTAACTTTTCTCAAACTTCACATTTCATCAACCTTGGGATGTCGAAATCTCTACCAAATCTAGACCAAGATAAAAAACTGCTAACCTAGCAGGCGAAAAAGTAGGGTTTCCCATTTGCAATTGGGCGTGTGCATTTTACAACACAACAAGTCTTAAAAGAAGGTTCATATCAAAGAACATTATGAAGGCAAGGAGTCAGCCTTCTATGCAGAGTCATGAATAAATTGTTGGTTTGTGGTGATTGATTAGGCAAGTACTGTACATTCATCATTATTGTGGGGTTAACATGTTAGGCGTTTTTGGGTTGACTTATCAAGCATTTTGCTAAGTTGAGTCAAGTATTTTTTAGGGTTTACTTGTTAACCGACATTGGCAAACAACCTAAAGGCCTATAAATAAGTGACGGTGTAATGTAAAATGTATTACACTATAATTTGCTCTTCACTGGATAATAAGATTGGAATTTCTGTTAGGTAGATGTAGCCCAAGATTGGGTAAACCATGTTAAATATGTGTCCTTGGTTATATTTTTGTGTGCTTTATTCCTTTGCATTATTGGTTATATTTGCATGTCACTGTTAGATTCTTGTCTTTTAATCCTAACACAAATGATTTGCAGATTCTGTCAAGTCTTCTCTGTTGAGTTTTCAGTATCATTGCAAATGTAATGGCACTGTATATGTTTTGTGTTTTCCAAGTGCAGATCCAAATGCATATATATAGGAGTAGAAGAGACATGTCTTGTGAAGAGACATGAGACATGTCTCTATGTTAATCAATATTGGTTATTGTAAGTTAATTTCCATTAGACATAATTAACAACAATATATATATATATATATATATATATATATATATATATATATATATATATATATATATATATATATATATATATATATATATATATATATATATATATATAATTGATGATTAATCAAATGCAATAGTGTTTAACCAATAACTATAGGGGGTTAACTCTAGATCAATTCAATCCAACTGAAGCTACAATATTAACACTCCCTCTTAGCTGGGGGGGATTGTTATAGAACACATTATGGTCTCAAGCAGAGAGAAAAAATACAAGTATGTACACTCATTCAGGTCCTACGAATCCTTGAAGCTCCCAAGAGTAAACATCCCGAAAGAAAAGATTTTTAAGGAAAAAATAGTCCATACAGAGACCTTAAGAGGGGTATATGTAGTAGGTGTCATGTCACTCCCCCTCTTCCAATGAGTAGGTGACACATGAATCCCATCTACCTCCTCTCTTCTCTTTTCACCAAACCATA
The DNA here is from genome assembly GCA_028749045.1 of Cupressus sempervirens. Taxonomy (NCBI): domain Eukaryota; kingdom Viridiplantae; phylum Streptophyta; class Pinopsida; order Cupressales; family Cupressaceae; genus Cupressus; species Cupressus sempervirens. The sequence goes on along the minus strand of CM053787.1, from coordinate 353,608,217 downwards.
AGTGTAGGTGGTTCTTACAAATGCTCCCCCCTGTTCGGGCATTAGGATGAGTGAAATCTTGTACACTTTTCTTCAAAAGGCTCCTTGGGATTCAGTCACACGTGTGAAGTACGTGGAAGCCCCATTCATCAAAATTGGGGAAGTGGGTTTGGAAGTTACAAGCCACTTGATTTATATTCCAAAGGCTTATGTTCTAAAAGATACCGAACCCATAGGTGTCTGACCTATAGGCTTAAAGGCACTCAAAAAGAGGGGAGAAAACATCAAGGTCATTTAAAAATCCATTTAAAGTCAAATCTAAGTTTTGCTGAAAAGGATGCCATTTGGTCCAAGTACTACTGCAAAGATTTGAACAAAACAAAAATACATTTACAACACAAAATATTTCATATTACAACTATTGTTACAACTGGTGACCTTAGTTTGCATAATGGTCTGAAATCAAGGCTTGATTGGGAATAGAATAACTAGGGTTTTCTTAGGGACCTTTGATTTTCATTGACCATGGAGATTTCTTGCACATTTGATGAAAGACATTAATACATTCAATATAATAGTCGAAGCAACTTGAATTAAAATGAATACATAATCATACATTCAATTCTTTAAAATGCAATATAGTTCAATATTTTATTGCTTTTTAACAATTACTCATTTTGATTTCTCACATGAAATGTATAGATAGTATTTGTTACTTCTAATCAATGTGATAATTGATAATTCATATCACAATTGAACTTATATTTAGAAAGTCAATGCATGAATCAAGTAACTCACAATTATTGCATCGAAATCAAGATATCTAAATTAACTATCACAATGCTATTCTTTTTATATGCACATATAATTGAACGACTGTGCACATGCAATCCACATCTAAGATTTTTTTAGTATATATGGTGTGCATACACGTGTATGTGCATACACAAACACATAGTATCAGGTGGACACTTTTGGACCGTCGGGGTCATGGTTTTTCATTTTTCTTAGCATGTTGACAAGGATCTAGGGGAAGGAGATTGTCACTTGTTGATGGGTGTGTTGTAGAAAGAGGCAGTAAATAACTGGGACATGATTTTAATAATCTACAAAAATCTGCATTGTTAATTACAAAATACTAGCATATTAGTTTGCTTCAATTAGAACTATTATCTTATCCTTTAGAAGCCGAACTTAAGTCCACCTAAACTGAAAACTAAAACAAAGGCACAAGCATAGGAACTAGCACTAGTATATTCTTGTTTGCTGCGGTATTATGTTCAATTACCATGGTAGACATTTGTTCACCATGATGGTTTGGGAACAGCTGTGGTGTATTTGGATACACTGATAAATTGGCATTCACTGCAGCAATCATGTATTCATTGATTGTTTTCACTGGTTTCACTTGGCAGTGAATTCGATTGTCATAAAACATCACGTACTTATGCAAATTCAAATTTTGGAAAAAAAAAAGATATATTTCCTTGTTCCTTAATTTAAATTACCGCTTTTCAGATTATGACATTTTTGGGAGTCTTTGGGAAAAGTTGTAGACCATAAATGATCTGGAAATTTTTTTTCTGCAAGTTTGTCTGTTTGCAACAAATGCATGTTTGGTCCCTTGGGGGAAATAGATAGAATGTGGAATATAAAGGGCTTTTGTCACTTGCTTTTATAATTTGTCATTTGTACTTAACCTTTTATATATGAGGGGATGGAGGAATGCCATATACAGTTATCCCGTGCCTTGTGTAGCATTGGCTCTCAACCTTATGGTTGTTTTAGAGTTTCAGATCATCTCAAGAATGTTGCAAATGGTTTTATGAGTCTGTTAATTGTGTGGGTGCGGTTACTGGCATTGTGGGAGCTTCTAAATTATGGTTGTAGCTTATCGAAATCATTGTGGAATTGTGAACATTTGTGCTCAGCCTATACACAGCGGAATGGAGAGTGATTTGCTCTGTGGACATTCACCCAGTGTTGGGTTTTCTTTAGGACAATTTGATGTGTTTATGTTTCTCATCTGCTCTTTATGTTGATGAGATGTTTATGATGTTTCATTTGATATGCATTTTGTTTTAGTTTACAGATATCTCTCTCACTTACATACTAGTAACTATATAGTATGTTTCTCCGTGCCCCATATCATATTATATTTTATATCTACACACACTATTAATTATATACTATATGGTTTGTACTAGTAACTCGATGGTATAAAATTTCCGTGTGCCATATTTCATTTGAAAATCAAATTTGCATACCTATATCTGTTCCATTTTTTGGTAACTATGTAAAACAATCAAAATCAGCTCTTGAAAGTGAATTAAGCTCCTATTACTCTAACATGTTCTAAGCTGGCTTATAGATGTAATTGGGAGTGATTTATTTCAAGGGAGTGATTATAGGCTATTTAAAACATAAACATTCTTTTGAAATGACTTATTTCATGTTGAGCTTGACTATAAGAGGACCTTTACATTGATTAAGTGTTTGCATCATTCAATGTTTATTTTCTGTTTTTGTATATTTGGGACACAAATACTCTCATAAGAAATTTACTCTAGTTATTGTTTACAGTTTATGTCACCTAACTGCAGACAAAGGGAATGATATTCTTGATAACTGTTTGCGCAATGTTAAGTTGAATGTGCATACATACAAACACAATGAGAAATCAGTTCGAGTACGTCAATTGGATTGGCAAGATTCATGGCCCCCTAAGGAGTTTCAGACTAAAGAAAGTATGACAATGTAAGATTTAAGTGTATTAAAAATTTACACCTTTGTTGGCAATTATGCATTTGCATGGAGACATTTTTTAAGAATATGTGCCTGGATAAATTGGAGTTAGTTTCTTCTACATTGGAGACTTATTTTCATTCAGGTGGTAGTGGTTGAAACTTGAGCCATATCATCATAATGTCCTTTTGGAGGCTGATGATATAGATGGTTTAATAATGGCTTCTGCTAGTATTGTTCCTTCTAAGTTGCTGATTACAGCTATGGATGATCAAGTGTTTTGATCAAGTTCTATGACCAGAGGTTTTAAATAAATCCCCTCTTTTGAGAATTGACAATTAATTTCTCTAAACTAATTTGTTATCCATTACCTCATTATTTTTTGGGCAGTTGTAAAGACAAATATTCTTGGACTTCCTCTGACATTACAGAAGCAGAAAAAGCATCTGTACTATTGGCTGCCGATGTTGTTTATTGTGATGAGTTGACAGAGGCCTTTTTCAAAGTCTTAAAGGAACTAATGCCTCTAGGGTCAAAAAAGGTATTTGTTACTTCCTCTCTTGGGATTTATCATTCTAGTCATACAACCTCGTGGTTTATAGATTTGGAATATATGAATCAATCAAGCCATATTTTCGTGCAGGTTTTATTTTTATCGCTAGAAAAGAGGTACAATTTTACCATGAAAGACCTTGACACTGTTGCTCATGGTTATGAATATTTCCGCACATTTATTGCAGAGGAAGTACCTGAATCCAAAAATACAGGTAATTAGATACGCTAATTCATCAAAGACATACCAGAATCCACTTGATGAACTGTTAAAAATTATGCAGGAAAGCTGTGTAGAGATTTTTTGCAAGGATGTTCTGAATTGCACCCTATGATCATCAGGAAGAGGATTAACATTATGTAGTGTGATCTGAAACGTTAATGCAAAAGAACTATACACATTAATTCTGCAGAAGTTTCAACTAATTTGTTCATATTCATGTTTATTGAATGAAAAATACTAGCATTCTTTAAGAGTTCAAATGTTCTGAACTTTGTTCCAACTTTATAGGGTGTGCAAGGATCCAACCTGGTCAAAGTGAATCAGGCATTTCAAATCCACATTTCATAGGGAGGCGGTTTGATATAACAAGTATACCACAATATATAAGAGAATATGATCGTGGAGATGATACAGAGCTATGGGAAATCAGGGCAAAGCCTCTAGAATCAATTACACAAAGCATATGATGAGAACTACACCTGTAAATTATTCTATAATTTGCTATTAAAATCTATAGTTTTAGCTTTTCTTTTAGTCCTATCCAATCTGCACATTCCTGTTCATTGTACATCAATTAATCTTTTAGTAATGAATAGTCTAAATTATTAGATTTCGAAGGTTTCTTTCTTGATTTTCTGTAGTCAGTTTCCTGAATTGTATGAAAGTAATTACATGTAGTGAGCTAAGTACAAACTCAAATGTATCTCAGATGTGTCAGATGATCTCATAAACTGAAGCTGGATTGTTTGAAGATCACTAGGCATCTTGGACTTTAAATGATCTATCCTTGCCTTTATTTCTCTCTTTTGTGTATTAATGGGCATGCACATACATTCAGAATAAAAAATTCACATAAATGCATACGCGTAGAACACATACAATGCTATTAAGTAGATTTTTAAAGATGTTATGTAAGCATCATATGGCAAAAATACCAATGATGATATCTTCAAGCACATGCTTGATCCCTTGTAACAATCCTCATGTGTAGTTCAATACTTGTTTTTGGGTGGACCACATCCTCAATCTTTGTAAAATAGTGTTAACAAATAACACTTAATCCAACTAGAACTGGGTATTGAACATCTCTAAATTTTATAATTGGAGATGGCACCTTATTAAATTGACTAGGCATTAATATTTGGTTCTAGAATTGCATGGATGTACTAAAACAATATTTAAACCAAAACTTGGTACCTCGGGTGAAATTCCATAGGGTATCCACAAATTCTCACTCAAGTTTTCTAAAAATTTCAGCAAATTCTATAGATTTTAGTAACTAGAATACTTAGCATGTACACCTTTGAAACGAACTATTTATGAAACCCTATTGCTATAGAGTTGATCCCTAATAATTCTTTGTTGGATTAGATGGTTCAAATTGTATCTTATCTTTTAGTGGAAGTATATTCTAAAGATGACAGGTAACACCCTTGGATTCTTCCTAAGATTTTCATATTTTCATCAATAAAAGGAAAAAAAAGGTGTAGGCATAATTTACCTTGATAATGACTTTCCAAAACCTTAGAACACCTATATTGGAATGAGAATTATTAGCTATTAACCTGAAAAAAACTTTGCTATAGTAGTTTTTAACAATGGAGGGATGGATGTCGTTGGATTGTGGTTGTGTAAGGGACAATATCCTTTTTTTTCTACTGATTAATATAAAAAGAAAAATGGAGGGAGTCCCTTTTCTATTTCAGCAAGCCCTTATAAGTGAAGCAAGCTAATGGTGTCATTGTAAATCTGATAAGTATATAGATCATTTTGTAGATGGGATGCCTAATATGCCAAACTATCAAAATATGTCTCAATCTATCTCCTAACATCTCTTAGGGATTGCCATCTGCTAGGAGAGCTTTCATTTAAGAATATCTTGTATCCATAAAATACCACACATTCTTCAAGAATATTTAACTTTTCAATATTGTATATAGATAATTGACAATGAGGAAATTAGAGTACTGGCAAAGGTCTATTGGGGTGGTTGATTGGATTGAAGTTGTTTGCACTATGGGTATTGGGGCTCTCTTCATTTCTAACAATCCCCAACATAGTACAAATCAGTTTTGAAGTGTTAATTTAGTGTACTAAAAGTTGAGTAAGAGGAGTGGATAAGAGGGTTGATATAATGTGCCAGAGGGTTATATTGTTTAAAATACCATTTGAAGACTTATATTGCTCATTGTGGGAAATCCTTGTAATGCATAGCTTTTGGTGACTCTAAATCCCTAAATGGACACCTTTTATCCTCTTAAACTTGGTCTCCTTATGTATGACCCTTCATGTCCATTATGGACATGGAAAGGAGTGTATTATATCCATCTTGATTGATATTTATTCCATTGTAATTGATATTTATCACCTCTTCAATGTCTACTTCTTGAAAATGCAATACAAATAACCATAAAGTGTTAGAGTGGGGTTGTAGTTGCACCAAAAGACCGATCTATCAATGCCTGATACAACCACTCAACTTATAGTACACAAGAGAATGTTAAGCCCTTTTCACTAATCCCAAGGGGAGTGTTGAACAAATTTCCAACAATCTCCCCCTCAACGTTATGTGAGGGTCTGAGGATTTGAACCTATGACCAAGCACTGATACCACTTGTTAGAGTGGGGTTGTTGCACCAAAAGATCGATCTATCAATGCCAGATACAACCACCCAACTTGTAGTACACAAGAGGCAATTAAGCCATTGTCATGAATCCTGAGGGAAGTGTTGAACAAATTTTCAACATAAAGTACCAATAATTAATATCTTTATCACTTCATATGTACCACTTTGCAAAGAACATGAAGACATATGAATGGCTTATGATTGCAAGGTTAATGTCACTTTATCCTAACATTGCCCAACTTGACTATACATTGTAGTTACATCCAAGAGATACATAAAATACAATTAGTACGATGGTCAAGGGCCACGGCCTTCCTCATTGTAGAGAACGTGTTCGTGGTCACTAGCTTTGTAAGAGTTTGCGACATTGTCCAAAGTGTCAAATTTTTCAATCAAGACTTGGCCTTTCTTAACCTTTTCTCACATAATGATTTTGAATACCAAGATGTTTAGTGAGAGCATAATATATTGATTTTTTTACTAAGCACATGACACTTTGATTGTCACATTCAATTCTCACTATCCTAGAATAAAATCCAATACCAATACCGAGTCTCTGCAACTAAACTGTATCTTCAGAGATGTGTACCCACCATATACTATGCATTAGTGGTTGATAATTTAATTGTAGATCGTCTTTTTCTCTTCCAACTTATGTAAGTCCAAACAAGTAAACATATAGCCACTTGTGGAACTTCAACCATCCAAGTCATCTACCCAGTTTGCATTAACAAAACCTTGCATGTCAAATGTTTTACTCACATCATAAGCACCATGATAAATCAAATATTAATTAGAAGTATCTATCAAACATTTTAAAAGCCTTTTAATGAATGTCCAATGTTTTTTTACCTCAATTAGACATAAACCTACCTAGAACCCTCACTATTTAGGTTATATCTAGTCTACTACAAATCAATGCATACATTAAACTACCAATGATAGTAGCATAAGGAACTTAGACACTTTTTCAATAGATATGGAATGCTCACTAGCTTTCAGTCTAGCTTTTAAATCTCTTCAAAATGGTGTCAATAAACTTATTTTGACTTAACCAAAGATTTACGTAAATGTGATCCCTGCTGATTTCCATCCCAAGAATACATCTAGCAGTCCCCAAGTTCTTTATATTAGATGTGCCAGATAGCTATGCTTTGAGCTCTCTAAACATCACCTTGTTGTTAGTAATAAACATATCATCAACATCACCAATAACCTTAATTTATTTACATTGTTCCTCTTTACTTTTAACGTGGCCCAACTTTAATGAAAATGCATCAAACTCTTAGTACCGCATCTTGGGTGACTGGTTGAGATCATACAATCCTTGATTTAACCTACAAACCAATTTAGTCCCCTTTCTCAACAAAACCATTAGGTTGTAGGATACAAATCTCTTCTTCAAGATCCCTAAAAAATAGAACAATTTTAACATATGTTTTCTCTATCTCAAAATCACGAGCGTAACAATAGATAGAAGTTAGCTTAGTAACGAGAATATTTTGTCAAAATAAATTCTTTGACAATAGTCCTTGGTCACCAATCTAGCCATTTGCCTCTCTAACATAATACTTACTCCTATTTTCTTCAACAATAGTCCTTGGTCACTAATCTAGCTATTTGCCTCTCTAACACTATGCTTCTATTTTCTTCTTACATACCCACTTGCATCCAATGTGATCTCTTCCTTTGGGAAAACTAATGAGATCCTAGGTGTCACAACTATCCAAAGTTGTCATCTCCACTTTCATGGCTTACATCCAACACTCACCTTCTTCATAATAGATTACCTCTTTGTAAGATCTATTGGCATTATGAATATATTATTGGTGAAGTGGAGATTGGTGTATGGTTGTCATTGATGACAACTATGCAACTACATTGGTGACAAGAAACCCTATAGGTATTAACAACGTTAATACATTACAAGAGGATGAACGGTGAACGCATGGATATGACAATTAGTTAATATAAAAGAATGGCTGTCAGCATACAAAGCACCCACAATGGTCGAGATAGAAGTCAAATCAAGTTATGATCACATCTGCAAAATCTAGATGATTATTCTATTGCATAATCATGACCACAACCTAATTGGCTGAGCGGTAAAGAGTTTGGGTTACTCCAAGTGGAAAACAAAGAAAGAACACTCAAACGACATTTAGAAATTCAAGATTATCGAAAGATTTAGTTAAGGTAATCATGTTGGATAAAGTGATACTAAAGAGTGAAGGTTAAGAGATGTGGATTTGATATTAGTTGGATCATTGGATTAGTATAAGATAACAATTTAGCAATGCATTGGGAAAGTTAATGCATTTGGATAATAGACATGGAAATTCAATTGAACGCCAATGCGGTCATGATAAAATTATATTGAGATATCTAGATATGTGAGAAACTTAAGGAGAATGAGCGGGGAGCTTAAGGTTTGAATGATTGGTTAGGATTAAGAGAAAACATTGAGTCTAACACAACAATAATTAAAGAAAGGTTTTGTAATGTAAAAGTAAGAGAGTTGAAGTTGTTGAAGAGAGATCAAACAATGCAATCAATTCATTGAGTAGAGAAGAGCAAAGATAAGTTGAAGAATACATAACTAATTGGACTTGGTAGACAAGGAGTGCCATTACCAAATCGATAATTTAGTTGGTCTTGGATAGTTACAACAGTTAAATCCTTGAATCAGGTGAATCCTAACAAGTTCTAGTTGTAAATTCCCTAATAGTGTAAGCTCTTAAAAGAGTTTTCTGAGTCCTCAGACAAGGTAGATTCTAGTAGATCTATTGTACTTCTAATAAGACACAAATAACTCCTAACAAGGTGAACCCTCAGAAAGGGTAGTTGTATACTTCTAATTAGGCAATTCATTTACTGCAGAATATTCCAAATACGGATTTGACTTATATATATGAGAGGAGACATGTCTCTATGGCTAATCATCATTAAATAACATATTAACAATAATATAGATAACCATATACATACATACATACATACATACATACATACATACATACATACATACATACATACATACATACATACATACATACATATATATATATATATATATATATATATATATATATATATATATATATACAGTCTGATCATGCATGATCATAAAGTATCGATCATCATGAGATATCAGTATGTGAAGTAAATCAAACATATTCATATATGTATGTATATGTATTTACACACACACACACACACACACACACACACACACACACACACACACATACATATATACATACATACATCTATATATACATATGTGTGTGTGTGTGTTGCATATAGTGATATCAGATCCAACTGAAGCTATTAACGAGGGAGGATACAATCAATTTATTAATCTCAATAATCTCATATTTGAGTTTGCATAAAAAATGCTTATACACAATTATATCTATTTAAGAATATATACTATTTGATTTCCGACACATGTTGGGACACAAACTTAGTTGATCAAATAGTTAGTCTTGATCTTATGATTTTTGGCTTAATCCAGGACTATCATGATTTACTTATTGTCATGACTTTTGACACAACCCATGACAAGTTAATGTAGTCTATCATAACAATAGATCAAAAATACAACACAACAACCACAATATCATGATTTTCGATGCATTCCAGTACAACAATTTAATGTAGTCAATCATGATATATTTTGTTAATATGATTACTAACACATTCCAAGACAATAACTTAATGAAGTCTATCATGATAACATGGTCAAGCTATTGCTAAGATTGTCACCTTACAATAGCGACCTCACACATATATCAAATGAAAGATAGTCAACTTTCATGACATAAATCACAACAACATCATGTAGTAACTTACATGATATCCACCATGAACCAAGTCAAAGGATGGAGCCACCATAGCTTGTCCTAGAGGGTGGAATAAGGGGTTTCACCTCAAACTTCTCTTAAGGAATTTCACTTCAAACTTTTCTTTCGTAGAGAACTCATTTACAAGGAATTGCACCTCGTGATTCTCCCTCTGAATAAAAGATCATGGGAAGTCATATCCTCTAATTACTCCCTTAGTCTCTCTTTGTCCAAGGATACCTATGATAAACTATCAAACTCACTGAATCTAACTTTCGACTTTCTAGTAATAAGTCATTACTTCCTCATGACGTACACATGGGTAGGCCCATCAAAATCATATAATCTCACACATGTATTTTTAGACTCTCTCTAAATATCAATCTTTCTACGTTTCCTTTAAAGAAGTGTCACACTCCCTTTTAATGTAGAAGGATACTTGTAATCTCAATCGTCAAGGATATTTGCTTCAAGAGCCTCACTTTATCCCGCCTTATTATTAGATGACTACTGAATTCTAGATCATAGCTTCTTTGGAGCTTTTGTCATAAGATTGAGTCTACACAATAGTTGATAGCAAGTGTAATGTACCAACCTTCTTTTCTTGTAAGAACATCCTCAAACAAAGGAAAAGATCAAGGCAAATAATTCTTATAGTATGTATAGAATTTCAAATAAGAGAGAGTACAATGAGTAGATAAATGTGATACTTAAGGATAAGAATACTTATCTGGACATGAGGGTCCATAGAAATCAAATAAGTGCTTTTTCTTCTTGGATTATTTGAGAATGAAACATCTCCTCTCTAAGAATTGTTCAAGTCGGAATGGAACATTGTTTATCATTCCCACCCCCGCCCTTCCCCACAATGTAAAATTTCCAATCTTACATCGTTGAACAATTTTGCATCACATCAAGAACAAGAGCATAATAAGGAAATTTAAATTTGTTGCTCCAAATGGAGGTCTTGTCGCTCATTTATTGACATACATGACAAAAATATTGAAGGGTTTTGAAACCAATCTGGGCCCACTGTTATATATATGCTCAAATAAGGATTAACTTTGTGTACTTGTGATATTCATCTTTTGTTTCATATATTCAAACCTGTAATTGATGACAATCCATAATGATTGATTACTAGATGAAAGAGCCAACAAGAAGACTGATCTCTTAAACTGGTAACACGCCTTTACAGTGACATGCAGGTTTTGCCCCCTTACTAAATTATATTGTATCTCTTATACCTAATCTTAAACTATTGCCTCTTGATATTCTTGAAATAGTTTGATTAGAGTATCATATGCTGATATAAGTAATTGAATAACTTCACACGATAGGCCTTCAAAATAGTTGTGTTAATTTGAAGATACATAACTAATTTTTCACTCCAAGAATTTGACAACCTCTTGTGTTGTAATGGTGAGGATATGTCAATAGTTAAATAATTTCTTTAATAAAAATGGGGTGGCAACTTATTTCATTTCCATTATGAATTAATCACTTTATCTTGTCATTAGTTCTCCATACTATCTTACACTTTACTAATCTTCGTGTGGTTCTAACTTCAATATACATGGTGACATTCTTTTTTATGTTATCTGCTGCCTTATTCTTTATATATCATCTCCAACATTATACTCTGGTCTTGAATATTCTAATTTTGATGAAGTTCTAAATTCGTAGTGCCAGGCACAAATGTTATGGATAAAATAGCAACGGCTAATTCTTGTTACTTGATTTGAGGTGGTTAATAACGGATTGCAACTGCTTTGCTGCATCTACCAATGTCCCTGCTGCTCCCAACATTATTGTGTTGTACCAGACATTCTCGTTCTCTTTACATGACCCATTTTCTTCTGTATATAACACACTCTTACAACCCCAGTTATATGTGTTCAAAACAAATATATCATTTACAAATTTGAGCAATTAATGTTTGCTTTTATCAGAGGTGCTCACTATCTTCAACTCGTTAATTCAATTACTTAAATATCAACGATTTGCCTACCACAACTGCCAATAGTTAAGAATAGTTATAACCACATCTCGTTCATCTTTACCATCAACATATTCAATGGAAACTAAATATGTCCAAGCATATACTTGCGCACAAGCTAATTCCAAATATGGCTTTGATGTGGCAATACTTTACATTGAATTATCTTAAAAAGAGGCGTCGGTTCACATTAAAAACACTGTTTCAAATGAAGTTAACTCTGCTCCTTGCTTGTATTATTTCCAACAACCATATAGTAGTGGTGTCTAATTTGGATATTTTAACCTGAAACAATAATTATGGTGCGTTGACATATGCCATTCTTCCTGACAAATTGTGGTTCTCCACGGGTGTAGACAATAGATATTTTTCTGTTGTTTCTGATTTGTCATATGCAACTTGACCAATCTATATTTTACTATATGTTTTCTTCCCTTACGCTATTCAAATCTCCTCCTTGTAATTTCTTATTAATAGATTATGTCAGATATAGTTTATAATTGCTCCATCAAATTATATTAATCATTGTAAATCTCCGCTAACAACTTCTCATTCCCAGTCGTAGCATTAGAAAGGTTACATAAAATTGAATAGGATATATATCGATTCAGCCAGGAGTGTCAACATGTATTTTCGATTGTCATGCCTCTACCCTGTATGTAATTCCCGAGACTAAATCTCTAGATCTGTTTACTTAGGGGTCTTTGTATAATGCTCACGAAGTCTATGAATTTATGTAGTTTATCTCAGTTATTCTTTTATGATCTTCGTCTGGGATCTACCTTCAAGCTGCTTAGGCTTAATAGAAGGAACTAGACTTTGATACCATGTTAGGTTATAGAAGATTATTTTTCTGCAAATGTAATCATATTGACATCATCTTGATGTGTTCTAAATGCAGACTTGACTTGTAAATATAAGAGGAGACGTGTTTAATGAAAATACATGTCTCTATGGTTGATCATCATTTTGTATGGTTGATCATCATTTTGTGTGTGTGTCTAAATGATGATTTCCCAATAACCATAAAAGAATTATCTTCATGTCAATTCAATCCAATTAAAACTACAATCTTAACAAGGGTTTCCACAATACTAATATCACTATGTTGTGTGTGATGAATGTGTGGTGTTTTGAAATTGCTATGCTTTATTTGTTGGTACTGGTCATATGCTTTATTTTTTGGAAGTTTATATTTCAGCTTATCAAATCAGTAGCCGAAGTTTCTTAATTACTTCTTTGTACCAATTCATATCCCCTCTTAATATGTAAGAATCTGACCATTGGTATTAGAGCGTTGGTCCTCTTGGTAGTAAGCTTAACAACTTGAGGGAAAATCCACAATCATGGAAAGTTATAGTTATGAGAAGTAACTTGAAAGTGCTAATTAGATGATTCAAGAGTTGTAGGAAAAGTTGAGAAGATCCATAGCTGTGAGAACATAACTCACTGATAGGCTAAATGAAAGCTATGACTATATTGAAAAACTATCTGAAGGAGCTATTGCCGAAGAATCTAAAGAAGGAATTGCATAATTTCAATGGAAATGAATCAAAAGCTCTAAGACAAGGTGGTAAACTTGAAAAGTGAACTTGAAAGCCAATCAGTCAAGATGTGTGAAGAGCTTGAAGGAAAAAGAGCAATTGAGGCTAGGAAAATTATAGAAGATGTAAAGAAGACTGCTGAAAATAGATTAGAAGAAAAGGATGGACAACTTTTCAACATATCCCAACATAATGCTATTATGGATGACCACCTTCATGCAAAGATTGTTGAAAACCAGGAGATTGCAACAGAGAACCAAAGGATGAAAGAAGAAAATGAAAAATTGAAGGAGGAATTGTAAACTAAAAGAGATGGAAATGAGAAGATGAAGCAATATAGTGAAAGTATGTAAAAGATTGATGATCAATTAAAGAACCAAAAGAGACAATGATACAATCGGTCTTGGTTAAACAAATAAACATTCATGATTGATGAGTCATCCAAAGGTGAACCCATGAAGCAACAAAACAACAAGAAGGGAGTCACAAACAAACTAGGCAAGAGTTCTAAAAAACCTACTTGTTTTAATTGTGGAAAGATTGGTCATATTGCAAATGTGTGTAGAAGCAATCTGGCGAATAAGTCCATGTCATTTGAAGTTCATTACTATAACTACCATAAATATGGTCATGTTGCATGTATGAGTGTATATCTAGACCTAATGGTAGAACAAATAACAATATTTTCAATGGTTACTATCATGCTTGTAACAAGTATGGACACAACGTTTAGTAATATAGATCCAAGGTGAAAATCCCCAGATGACTTGTTCAATTGAATAGAAGTGAGGTACAATTCAATCCTACATGCTTGGTTGTGGTAGGTTTTGACATTTAACTAAAAATGGTAGATTTAGAGCACAAAGAGCCAATGCTAGAAACTACCTCCTAGTACTTTATTTTCATTGTAACAAAGTGGGACATATTGGCCACGATTGTAGAAATAGGAACTGGTCACCTAAACCGGTTACAAGAAGGAAAAATGAAGAATCATGTAAGTTTCGATGAAATTAGAAATGAGATGACAAAACTTGGGTGAAAAAAAAAGAGAAAGAAAAATAGGTCATGTTATTAGAAAGAAAAACTTCATCCTTTGGTGCAGAGAGTGCATCTTCAAACTAGACACAATATTTGCTCAAGGGGAGCATATAAAAAAAATATTATCGACCTCCCTAGTAATAAAGAGTGGTAAGATGAATTTGCATGTTATGATGAAAAAATTCACGATGATTATTTTTGTAAAGGAATTGAGAAAAGAAAAGAAATATGTGATGATTGCTCTAAAAGGTTTCATGTATCTTGTTGTTGTCAGTCATAACCGTTAGTGAACTGCTACCCGACAAGTATTTGTTAACCGATGATAATATACTATTTTAACCATTGGTAAAGGCACTATTTAAATTGTTGATGACCACAATATCTATTTCACGATGATAAATAAAGGACACATGATTTAGTTCACACCTTTACTTTCATTTGCACATTTGAGAGCTACATTGAGCACTATCAAGTGATTAATTGAGATAGGAACTAAAATTTGTGAAGAAAGATTGTATCGTGCTTTCATGAGTCCTAACCAGTCTATCACAAGCTACCAATTCAATCTTTTTGTTTGATAGCACATCATTCATGTTGAGAAATATAGAAAATAATGTTGAAACACTTTGTTTAATCAATAATGAAGAGGAGTCACGATCGTAATACAAACCCGAACTGATCAGAATGATTGAAGTGGACATGTGTGGTGCTTTGTTTGTTCTATTTTGTTAGGAGTATTGCATATTGAAAGTGTTCAAGCATATATCCAGTGCTAAATTAAACAATTGGGAGCTGAAACAATCAAGACAAAATACAAAGACTTGTGTACAAATGGAGTACTAAAAGAGGATCACAAACATCTACAAACCAAAGGTTTGACTTACGTGGTAGATATTCCTACTAAATTTCACCCTGATTGGATAAGATATGTGCTAAGTTGAGTTCATGGTTACTACATGTGGTTGGATAAACTACACAAGCTGTCAAAGATAATCATGCACAGGGTCACAATGTTTCGAGTACAAGGAGAACCATGCACACTTAAGAAAATTGTAGTTAGTTTGGTTATTGGCCTAACCAAATCAAAATACAATGGAAGAGCCATGATAATAAAGGAGATTGAAGATAAATAAGTTCATTTTGCCTCAATAGTGATATGGTACATTATATCAGTCTAGCCAAACAAATAATGCACCTAGTGGTGTCATTCACGTCGCTCATCAAATAGTGAAAAAATGATGTGGTATATGATCAATGTGATATGATAAAAACTCAATTACTGTAGAACATGAAAATGATAAAGAGAGATGACAAGCAATCACTGAAGTATGAAGGTCTACTAGTATGTATATTCTTCTGTATCCAAAAATATTTTCCAAGTAGAGGAAAGGTTGTATGCTCTACGGATAGACTGATTATCACTCAAATAGGTGAACTCATAAGAGAGCAAGGTAAGGATTTCAATGTTATATGGAATTACTTCAGAGAATTTCAATTTGAAATGTATAAGCAAGAAATAATTCCACTTAACATTGTACAAAAGTACAAGAATGATTTTTGTTTCCTAGTGGATACATATTCATGCATATTGTAGGTTGTACAACCCAGAACCCATTGGTTTCCACTGATAGATTACGAGGTTGATGATGACTATGTGAGTTAACATGCATATATACTTTTGTCCAAAACAATGGACAAAAATGAAGAAGGGTTTACAACCTTTGATCAAATTCTTGTAGGTACACAAAAATAATTCAAGACACTAGTGACATGGAGGAAGACCAGAAAGACATCAACTAGTCAAGTGTAGGAAGTAGGTTCATCAGGAATTGCAACAGTAATGATTGAAGACGCATTGACTAACATTCCATCTACATATAGAAGAGTGATTAGTAAGCATACTTGGTCGACGACCAAAGAAGTGAATATTGATCCAGTAAAAAAGAGAACTCAATTAACCAAGGAGATTTCAAGAAACAAAAAGAATGATAGAAGACAAGATGATGACAGAAAACTTGAAAGAAAAAAGTCTGACAAGGAAGTTGTTGAACTAAAGAAGAGAGGGATGAAAAGTAAAACTTCTACCATTGATGAGATTGTGAGAGGTATAATAGAAAATGGTGTCCCATTAGTGGTTAAGAGGAAGGGCACCATCGGAAGTGAGGAAAACAAGAATAAAATTGAAGATGTAGTAGTGCTACATCTTCATAGATTCAAGAGAACACTCGTAGAGTTACACTAGGTTATTACTGATGAGTTACAATAAATAATTGATGCTAGATGGTCATCCGCCTTACACATGGATAAGGAAATTATAGAAAAAACTCTAACAGAGACACAACCTTAGTTAAGCCCCGAGGATGCATAAGTAATATATGAAGCTCACAAGGAGTTTGGTGTAAAGAGTAGAGCCACGATAATTCTCATAGATGACACACAAAGTCTAGATGATGAAATAATTGACATGTTGAAGAAGATTCTAAAGATTGGGGAAGAGAGAAAAGATCAGTCTATGCCTATTCAATTGGATAATACATTCACAATAAAAGAGATAATTGGTGTAGTTCAGTAAATTCCCTATTAGGCTCAAGATATTGAAGGACTAAGTGTAGAGAAACCACCAAACGATGAAGTTGAAGTTGTAGGCATAACCAGTCAACAAAAAATTTCCCAAGTCAAAGCAATGTTGACTGAGAAGAAAGATGAAAGGACTGCAGACAAACAACAAGAAGAAAAGAAAGAAAATACTAGAGAAGAGTACCATGTAATAAGAAATTAAGCCTTGAAACAAGTATACAAAAGATATACAAACCAGTCCAACTTTTGATGGAAGAAGAAGAAGATTTAGGAGAAGAATAAATTATTTCTACACCGATGGATATCAATAAGCTGAAGCCTAAAGAATTACGTGAATACTTATAAATGGTGAAGAGAATGGCTATAAGAAATAAAAAGAAGAATAAACGTGTGTTGATGGTATAATGAATTACTGAAGATACTATAATTGATCAATTATATACATTGATCAAAGCCCTTTATGATCAAGATCCATACTTGCAAGCCACAACAATCTGTCTTGTTGAGAAAAATATGGAGAAGAAAATGATAGATGAACTCATGGAGAGAGTTGTTGAAGTAAGAGAAAAGGTAGTAGAATTAGCAAAGGATGTTAGATCAACATTAACTGAAGTGAGACAGTTGTCTACAAACATATCAAATTATTAAGAGTTTGTGAAGGATTTGGAGGAACAAAAAGGTGAAGCACAAAAAGGAGCTAAAGAATCTTAGTAGTCGGATTGATCTAGTATCAAGTCTATTTAGTGAGTTTAGTGGAGAAGTGAAGAAGGTTCTACATAAGATGAGATAACTACAATTAGAACAAGATAGTAGAGTGACAAGTATACTTGAATTCAAATCCCATCTATCCCCTGCTTTGGATGTCATGCAAAAGAATTTGCAAGAAGCAAATAAAACATTGGCATTATTAGATACATATTCTATAGACAATTTGGATGAGACAACAACAATGTTTCATGAACATTTTATTGCTCTAAGTCACTTGCAAAAGATATGGGAGACATCATTGGAAACAACTAAGGTGAACTACAAGGTAATCTTTGACATATAATAACTTAAATTTAATTGTCAAGCATTACACCTTTAACATTGTTGTCATATAGGGAGAAGATGAGAAGATGACAAATAGAGAGGAGAAGATGAGAAACATATTTAGATAAAAAAGGATGTAGACGAGAAGAAAACATGAAGAATATGCTAAGGGGATCAAAATTGGTCAAATTTGCTCAAAGTATTTTTCCATCAATGCCAAAGGGGGAGATTATTGGCGTTATGAAGATATTATTGGCGAAGTGGATATTGGTGTACGGTTTTCATTGATGGCAACTATGAAACTACATAGGTGGCAAGAAACCTATAGGCATTAACTGTATTAGTACATTTGATCGATGAAGACAAGATGTACGTGAGATGGTCAATGAACATATGGATATGAGAATTAGTGAATATAGAGAATGGTTGTCAACATACAGAGCACCCACAATGGTTGAGGTAGAAGTAAAATCAAGTTACGCGACCACATCTACAAATCTATTTGATTATTCTATTGCATAATCATGACCACAACCTAATTGGTTGAGAAGTAAGAAGTCTTTGGATTACTCCAAGTGGAAACCAAAGGAAGAATACTCAAAGGATAGTTAGAAGATTCAAGATTATCGAAAGGTTTAGTTGAGGTGTTTATGTTGGATAAAGTGATACTAAAGAGTGGAGGTTTAAAGATATTAATTTGGTTGTAGTTGGATCATTGGATTAGTATAAGACAACAGTAAAGTAGTACATTGGGAAATGTAATACATTTGGAATATTCCAAATAATAGATTGAGAGATCTAGTTGAAGACTGATGTGGTTAGGATAAAATTATATTGTGATATCGAGATATGTGAGAATCTTAAGAAGAAAAAGCAAAAAGCTTAAGGTTTGAATGAATGGTTAGGATTTAGGATGCAACATTTGAGTTTAACAATATAAGTATTAAAGAAATATTGTGTAATGCAAAAGTAAGAGTTGAAGTTATTGAGGATAGATTGAACAATGTGATCAAGTCATTGAGATGAGAAGAGAAGAAAGTAGTTGAAGAAGAGAAGAAAACTATCTGGATCTGAGAGGCAAGGAGTGCCATTACCAAATCAATGACTTAGTTGTTCCCCACTAGTTACAAAAGTTAGAAATCTAAATCAATTGAACCTTAACAGATTCTAGCTATAAATCCCCTAACAAGGTAAGCTCTTAAAAGAGTTTTGGAAATCCCCTGGCTCCTTCAGGGTGGGCTCGCATAAACTCTAGATCTAGGTCGATCACCATATTGCTAGAGAGGATTGGCTGTGTAGACTTTGTACTTTAACAAAGGCAAAATCTGAGATCCATTTCCTTTTTAGATGCCCCATATACTACGAGATTAGAGGGAGATTTTATTGTCTATTTAGAGATTGTAGATCCCTCGCAGATTTTTTTTAGGTACACAGATCAACATTGCATTGTGCTCTATCTTTGTGAGTCCTTATATCTTTGCGACCATACTTTACACCTATCATCTCCCATGAATTAGACCTAGGTACAACTTATTACAACATTCTTCTCGCCCTTAGCTCTGGCTCAGGGTGTGAAGCGACTGTACAATTTCCCTAACATGGGCCATTCCAGATCTATGAGACCCCATTGGGGACCTCTTCGCCAATGACACTCCTCTCATAGCACTCAACCTCATCATAGGGCCTTTGTTAGCCACCCAGATTAGTCATTGTTGGATTTTTTTCCTGTGAGGATAGATACCTAATCTTTTCCATGATGTCTCTTGCTTTCTTCTTCATTTGTTGTACTTGTTATTTTGTGGACACCATTTGGTGCTCCATTTTTCTATTTTTTTTTTGGTGTAAGTTTCCAGTCCCATAGACCCACATTGTGGTCTTTTGTTGGACATTAATAAAATTATCTTATCTTATTTGACAAGGTAGATCCTATAAGATCTATTGTACTTCTAACAAGGTATGAATCACTCTTAACAAGGTGCACCGTCAAAAAGAGTAATTGTATGCTCCTAACTGGGCAATTCATTTACTGCAGTGGGTCTCTTCTCCACCATGGTTTTCATCCTGTAACAAAGCTTTCCACAATACCAAATCACATTGTCATGTGTGATGAATGTTTGGTAGTTTGATATTGTTCTACTATTTTTTCTAGTACCAATCATATTATTTATCATTTGGAAGCTAATAATTTAGCTTATTAACTCAATAGGGAAAGTTTTAAATTACCTATTTGTGCTTATCCACTCACCCTCCCCTCCTTTAGTACCTAAGAATCCTAATAATATCTAGGCTCATTAGTGGTACAAAGTAGAGAAAATTTACACAAATAATTTTGTGGGAACTTAGACTTGTTAATTAGATTTGGTTGTCTTGTGGACTTCTCAAAGATGGAGTAAGAGGTTATTCCTCACGTTCTTCCTCATTGTCACCAACTTCTTATGTCACAACAAAATCTTTTGAAATTTCACTTGAAGTCTCTTCTACTTCTCCATCTTCTTTTTCATCGCTTTGTTCTTTGTCATTTGTATCTTCTTGCTTAGTTTCAAAATACATTGTCTTTAACTTTTCCGTTGGTTGAGTGAGCTCTAAACTTCTTGAGAATTACATCTCTAGAAAAGATCATTTTTTGGGTTAAAGGAATCTTGTAATCTTTTAATCATTTATATTCTCACCATCTCTTGCAGACACATATTTTTGATCTTTTGGATCTAATTTAGACTACTTTTACTGAGGCAAATGAACAAAAGCTTCATAACTGAAGACCCTTAAATGTGAATCTAAAGGATTCTTACCCAACCACAGTCTATAAAGTGTCTTATTAACAAGAGATTTACACAAAGATTTGTTAATCAAATAACAAGCGATACCAATAAAATTTGCATGTAAATATTTATCTAGCTTAGCACTAGGTAATGTCTTCTTAATTATCTCCATTCAAGCACGATTCATTCTATCCACTACCCTATTTTGTTGGGAAGAGTAAGTTGTAGTCTTTTGCCTAACAATTCTTGCATGTTTTCAAAACTAATCAATTTCCCTAGAGAAAATTTATCCCCACTATAAAAAATATTGAAAAGTGAGTTTGAATGGCTCTCGTTTCCACTCGTAATGGTTGGTGCTCTATCTGTGAAGGCTCTTCTCTTGCTATGTCAAATCTTCTCAATCCTGGATCTATTAGGGATTTTGCTTGACCCTTTGGGTCCCCTATGGTCTCTATCTCATTGGCAGTGAAGGTTGCTTCTCTTAGTGTGACTAGGGCACGTGCCAACCCTCCTATTGTCGACTCAGGTTCCTTGCCTACGTGACCCTCTTGTTTAGCAGTTGGTCCAATTTGAGGGACCATTGGAGTTGTCATGAGGGTTTTGTCTTATGCATGTTCCCCTTTATAGAGTCTTGTTGACATGGTGGTATCAACTTTTGCTCTCAGGATTGGGTTGCATGTGTGCATTTCTAAGGGGACAACTTTTTCTTTTTATGTTTCCTGGAAACTAGCTTAGAAGTCTAACCCTTTCTTGTTTCAAATCCTATTGACATCATTTTGGATGAGGATAATAAGAAAGCTACTGATAGTGTTGCCTCATATTATTTTGTACCATTGATGTAATATGCAAGTTCGGAGGATTTTGGTTGAGTCTTACCAAACTTCATGAGTGGATCTCTCAGCATTGGGATCCCATTATTAATAGTAATGTTGAAATCTTTCCTATGGAAAAGGGTTTTTCATTGCCAAATTTAAGAATGTTGAGGAAAAATAAATAGTTTTGTGTGATAATTATTTTAGTAGAGTAGATTATTTTATGGTTATGGTTAAACCATGACATCTTTACTTTGACCCCTATTCTACAATGTTTAATAAGGTTCCTATTTGGATCAAGCTCCCTTACCTTCCCCTTGATCTATGGATTGACTCTCTATTGGAGGCTGTGGGTAAGGCTCTTGGGGACTTCTTGATGGTGGATGCATAATCTTCTAATATTTTTTATTCTATTTATGCTAGGATTTTGGTTGATATGGGTATTTCCAAGGAGCTTCTAGCGAAGTTCAAGTTGAAGCATCTAAGGGTCACTTGATCCAATCTTTCGACCATGAAGGGATTCCTTTTAGATATAGTAGATGATTTAATACGGGCCACTTGGTAGCTCAATCTGGATTAGAAAAGATTGAAAAATTTGCATCCCAGTGGAAGGGTGTTTCTGTTGGAATTTACAAGTGGCAAGATTTACTTCTTAGAGGGCGAGGGGGGTGAATCAGAAGTAACTAACTTAAACCTTTTTAAAACATTTTACTATAATTATTCACATGCATCTAATTCATCTAATAAACATGAAAGTAGAGACATGCATGAAAATAGATAACACAAGATTTGGTAACCTAGAAACCCTTTAAAATGAGAAGGTAAAATTGGGGTGGGGATGACACCCACAAAGTATCATTGCAACAATATGTAACTGTTCAAGGTTACAAAGTTTGACCACTTCCAATGGTCTGCCCTGTGAAAGGCCTATCTTGTTAAAGACTTTAAACCCTATTAAAAGTGACCTAGTTAAAGGACTTACAAACATTCACTTGGAATGTTACCCTGTTAAAGGTTTTAGCACCTTGTTCAAAGGCTTACAACATGGCTATTAAACCAACCTATCATCATAGGATTTACATTTCAATACAATGGCTAAAGAGTATTAGAAAGTCTTGACCTAATGACTGACAATCTTCAATTGCTGATTCCAGATCCTTGTTTTGCTATGCCTGTTCTAATCTTTCCTGATCTGATTTGCTTCTCCTCAAAATTCTAATTGCTCTATTCTGATCAATTGAATTCTATGATGTTGCTCTTCCTTCTAAGTCTTTAAACACCCCTCTGAATTTCACTATAATTTACCCATAGACTTCTCATATTCATTACACACAATGGGGTTTTGTTGTCCTTTTAAAGCCTTCGAAGACTTAGGGTTAGTTATGAATCTACGATCAATATTCATTCTTCTTTTCCCATTCAATTCATTCACTTTTCCTATTGGTTGCATGCCTTCTCCATTTTTCTTATTGGCTGCATGAAGATTTTATAGGAAATGCAAAAGATTCAATCTTATCTTCAAGATCTTTTGAGATTCGTCTTAAGTCAACTTAAAAAATGGTTTACATTTGAGTTTGTGAATGCACATCCTCATATGTTGATTCTATGTTACTTAACACTTACTACTTGCTGATGCTCGACACATATAGGAATTCTATCTCACTCGGCTCCTATAGTAACTCTATTTCACTCCGCATCTATACTATTTCACTTGGCATCTATACTTTGCTCGGCACCTATAATGATTCGGCATCACTTATCACTCGACACTTGAATCTTACTTGACACCTGAAGTTCACTTGGCACCTATTGAATCTCTGGCTTGACACACCTTGTAGCTCGATATCTATATTATACTCGACATCATCTTGAGAATTGGTTAAGTGTGTTGACACTCAATTATCAAAACCAATCTGAGACCAACAATCTCCCCCTTTGACACGAGTCACAAAAACACTTAACTAAGCATTATGAATCTGATCTCCATGAGTATACTACACATTCTCAAAAACTTGTAACTCCCCTTAAGCTGATGTGCCATTTTTGTAACCAAAATTCCTTAAGCTGAATTTTCCTCATGCTGATTTTCCATTATCTGCCTTATCATTCCTTTGCCTTTGTTTTTGTGTAACCTGTTTTTGGTTTGTTTGTACTCACCCTTTGTTTCTGCTCCCCCTTTTATGCATCTCCTTGCAGTTTATCCTTTTGGTTGTATCTCTTTATTTCTTCAAGATTCAAAATGTATTGTCTCCCCCTTTGGGTATATCTCCCCCTTTCTTTATTGCTTATCTCAAAAATGAATTTCTCCCCTTTTTGACACTTATGTCAAAGGGTCTAAGAATGAATAGAATATTTAGCCAAAAATGTTTTATTTACCTCCAATATCATCTTCAAAGAAGTGTCCCAGTTATCTAAGGCAATTTCTAGTGATTTGAGCTGGATGGTTGTCTCTATTGCAAGATGTACTAGGCCTTCTATAGTAGAAAGATTAGGGTCTTTCTTTAAAACATTTTCTGCATAAGCCACTTCTTTATGTAGTACTTCCAGGTGGGGTGATAACAGACTGTATTTGCATCAATTTGGCCTTGACATTAGCCTCTTTTGTTGTTAATACAGCTAACTCTTTTTGAGTGTGAAGCGTTGTGGCAAAATGCTTCTCACTTTGAGCTAGATCTTTATGTAGTTGTGTGCTAGATATCTTAAGATTTCTTTCCAAGCTCAGTATTCTCTGGCTAGTTTCTTGTGGGAAATATGATGAGTCACACAATTTGGAGTACAATGAGAATATGTTCTCAAGTGCTATTTTTACCTTTTCTATCTTCTTGGCCAGTTCCACTTGTGTTAGTGTTATTTCACTAGATATTTTCTCATTAACTTATATTTGAAATTTCTTTTTAGACCATTCTAATAATTTAACATTAGTATCAAGGTCTTCATTTTGTACCCGGTCCACTATGTTGGACAATTGCTCCATGATAGGCTTTGTTTCATCAAGTACATGCAAGCTAAATACATCAAGGAATATATCTTTGATCTCTATTAATGCTTGCCTTTGTCTATACTCATTTCTGAGTATCTCCTTCTTCTTCCTTTCTAGTGCCTCTTGCACCTCATTGATCTGTGCCAGGTTCATTGTTTTGTAGTCATAACTAGGTATGACTATTTCTTCATCAAGTGCAGGGTCTCCATAGTGAAGTACCCTTGCTACCTTGGTGGAGCTCGAGCCTGGTGTTGAAACTTGCAGTGGTACTATATCAGTGCTCGACTACTTGGTAGGAGTCCTTGAGGTAGGCAAGTTTACTAGTTTCTGTATTGCCTCTTGCTCTCTTTCCTTTGGGGTTTTCTCCTCTTCCTTATCTTATTCTCTTTTGCCTTGATCAATGACAATGATTTGTGGAGGTGCACCTTGGCTTTGTGCTGTAGGAACATCTTGTCCTGTCTACTCCTTTGCTGGCTCCTCGGTAGTTGTTGTTGCTATTGTTGTGGGATCAACCTCAACAGTTGTGTCTTGTGTTGCTTGCTCTTTTGGTTGGTCATCTATAGCTGTGGGTGGTTGTGAAGGTGGTTCTTGTGTGTTCACCTTTTCCTTGGTAATTTTTGCTACAGCTTTTTTCAATTCTTCCACACTCACCAAAATAGGATTTGTACACAATTGTGATTGCAATGTTGTTTGGTGAAGGATCTTTTTGAGATCCTCTGCAGTTAGTGAATTGATGTTCTGACCTGAAGTGTTAGGAACATCCTTAACAATTACAGTTTCTATAGGTGTTGTATGTGGAGGACTTGGTGGTGGCAATTGGGTGTCTTGGAAACTCTGTTTTGACTGTTGCTCCTCAGTTGTTGCCTCTTCACCTTGATGTATCTTCTCCACTGTTACCTCTTCTTTCTCTTTCTCTCTTTCCTCCTTTTTTTCATTTTCCTCTTCCTCTTCTACATTATTCCTTCCCTCAAAGGGATCTTCTTGACCTTCCTTGACAATAGTCAATCCATAAATCAATTTCCACATTTGTGTGGACTTTTGCACAACGTCTTCAATTTGATTTTGTAAAATTCTAAAGGCTCTATATTTAGGTGCAAATTTGCTCCCATGTTTCTTGTTAGCCTTGCTTATTTGACCTTTTGTAAGGTTTGGCATTACATGAGGCAATGTTGACTCCCTTATTTCCTTTTCCATTTTTAGGCAGTAATGCCATTTGTTTTCAACTAATGAGCATAGCTCCTTTGACATAGAATTGTCTAGTTCAAGTGGGTAGTCTTGAACTTGGCCATCATAGTGTAGATAGACTCTTCCACTATGTTCTGTTCTTCTCTTGACAATTTATTAAAATCAATGTTCATTAAACCAGTTTGATTTGTATTATCTCTAATGTTATTACAAACATTTTCCAATTTAGACTTGGTAGAATGTCTTACCAATCTGAATTGATCATTGTCAGATTCTGTCTTTTCTTCATCTGACTCTGCGGGTGGAACATATTTTCTTCTTTTCTTTTGTTCTATAGCCCCTCCTTGCTCTATGGCTTTTTTCTTCCCCCGTTCCTTCACCACTTGTGTTGTTGCCCTGGTGTCTACCCTTGTAGTTGGCTTGGTTGGGCTCGACTTTGTTGCTATTTTCTTCTTCCCCATGGGTTATGCAACTGGCTACTTTTGTGCCTTTCTCTTCTTAGGCTCTGGCTTTGGTGCTTCCTACTCGACACCTTCTTCTTCTTCTGCATCCTCACCCATGCCTTGGGTCAAAGCAAGTGTTTCCTATCCTTGTTCTTCTTCATCATCCTCAACTTCTTCATCTTCTTCTTCTCCTTCTGTGGCGCCCTCACCAAATTTGGCCCTTAACTTCTTAACAAGTTTGTCCTTCTTCTTTAGTGTGGACACAGTCTTCAACTCCATGTCCACCTTAGATCTCACAACATCAAATGTTCCAAAATGTGGTGCATTCTTGTCCACTTCCTCAGCTAATAATGCAGTTATAGCTGCATATGCCTCATCTATATTTATTTCATAGCCAAGAGGTCTTAACCATCTAACTCTTGGTGTAGCAGCTTGAATATAAGTGTAGTCAATATCTACAAGAAAGCATACATCATTTACATGCTATTCTACCAATGAAACTAGTATTCTTAGCCTCTATTTCATGGTCTTCTTGAAGTCTTCAAAATAGCTAGTCATAAGGGTTTCAAAATTATCTCCCATTTGTTCTATATATTCATTTACTTGAGCTATTACAGACCTATTTATTTTCCAATCAACTTTACCAAAAGATGGAAATTCATTCTGTACATAGAAAAATATGCAAATCAAAATTGCACCAAACTTGCACTATGCTCCCTTGGTTCTCCTTATTGCTGCTAGATTCTCATTAATTTGTTGCGATTGTAGTTCTGCAAGATCATAAGTATGATGATCCTTCTTAACTAGTTTGTAACCCACATCTACTGCAATGCATAGTACACTGTTAAGTCTACTGGATTGGTAGAACTTGTGTGCAATAACCCTAACAACAAAGTCAACAAGAGGGTCTTGGATGGTGTCTATTGTCATTCCTCTCTTGTTCCATTTGGCACCAATGTTCTTCTCAATTGCTTCCTTAGAATTACTTCTAAGGGTCTTTGGTCAATCTAGGGTTGGATACCCTGTCACTCTATGTACAACCCTTTTTGTTATTTTCACTAGACCATCTTCTAACCATAAGCTTCCATCATGAATCATGCTCAATACTATCCTGATCCATTTAGTTTTGAAAACTGTGGGGAATTCTAGGGCATGCGTCAAACCCTTCTTCTCAACAATTTGATATTCCTCTTTCAGTACTTCATTTTTACACAATCTCTTGTATGATTCCCTCATTTCCATATCTCATATGGCTCCAATTTTGCAATTGTAACATCTTCTAACATCCTAAACCATAACTACCTTAGGGGGTATAACAGATAGGGCTCTAGATGGGTCATTTATGTATGCTACCTCTGGGATTGGTCGACAGTCTGGTTGTTTCACTTCGTTTGACACTAGTTATACCTCAAACAACTCTTTTTCTTGAGGTTTCCTAGAATTGGAGGCCATTTGTGCTAGCTAGGGTTTTAACACGAAATTTTTTTAAAACTGTGTAGCTTGGCACAAATATTGTAAATACCTTGAATTCAATGAAACTGTGTTGAATCATTGTTGAACTTGGCTCAAATGTTGGATTCTCTGCTTTGAAGTCATTCTGCACTCTTCTTCATCTTTTCTCTTTGTTCACAATGAAGAAAAATGATTCAAAATGTGATAATATACCCTATTTTCATAGCATTTAATGCTTAGTGTGTTTACAATTGTCCACTCGACTTCTTAAGAATTCCTACATCACTCGGCTTTTCATTGTCTTTCTAGCACTCGACATCCACAAAAGTATCCCTCACTCGGCTTCAACTGAAATTTAGCTTCACTCAGCTTCCATTACCAATTTGGTTGTAACTAGTCATTCAACTTCTACTTTCTTTGGCAATCAACTCGACATGTATTGAAATTTACTCGGCATCTGAGGGCAACTTAGCAACATTTATGAAATCTCGAAGTTTTAACTTTGCATCTCGATTCGTGCTGATATCTTCTTTCGAATACTTGTTTTTTTAGGAACTAATGTATGATAAAGCCTTGTAAATTAGTTCCACAATCCTTCTCTTTTCTTAGTTTGATGAAGCGTGACCACTTGACCTTTTAGGTGAAGTGATCCCTTCATTTGATGTGCTACTCCCATCTTTATTTTTCCATGTCTTATTCATTTCTTCTCTGATGCGTTCAACATCCACCTTCTCTTTTCCTTTGTTGATCTCTGAGTTGGGTGCCTTTGACCTTGTTAGGCAATTCCTGCTGATGTGACTAGTCTTCAAACAACTGAAGCATGTAGTTTGGCTTAACCATCTGCTCTAGTTTCCATTGAAATGTGTTCTTATGTAGTTTTCAAGGATGTGTCCATATTCCTAATAGTAATGACAACTATACCTGGTGTTGTAGTCCCAATTGTAGTGATGTCCATGGTTATTTCCTCTTGCTGGCTGATTAGGTGTCCACATAGGCTTTGATCTGCACTCAAAATCTCTAAGACCATACTTCTTGCAATTGAACCAGTGACCTTAAAATCTTGGTGTTTTGATAGTCGTAGTCTTGCAGTCATGTGCTTGATGTCCTTGCTTGTTGTACTTATGAAAGTGACTCACATTCTTAGGTTTGTCATGCTGATGTGCATTCTTCCTCTTGCATACATTAGAGGTATGTCCTTTTTTACCATAGAAATGACAAGTAGGTTTAGTGTTCTTACCTTTGTTACTTCTTTCTTCTGCAGTCTTGGATGACTCTCCTTGTTCAGTGCTGGTGTGTCCTATTCTTGAAGTATCATTGCTAACCCTTGGTGATTTTAGTAGTTGCTCAAAGTACTTGATGGCCTCATTTGGTTTGTTGAAGCTTTTTGCAATTTCTTTCTCTCTTTTCAAGTCATTTTGTAGTTGTTCATTTTGCATCTTCAGTGTAGAGATCTCAATGTCCTTGATATTTAGTTCGTGATGTGCATTCATCATCTGGCTTAGGGTGTCTAGCTGCATGTTTGGAATTCTTGCAAGCTCAATTGACTTTTCTTCCAATCTTTTGGCAAGGTTTCTCTTGTCTTCTTCTAGAATAGACTTATCTTCAATGACTCTTTTCTTCTGTTCAGTTACTTTACAGAGCATCATGGCTTGCGATTCTTGTTCAAGCTTGAGTGTTCTAATTTCTTCTACTTGAGCTCTATTTTTCTCCATTAGGTCTGCTATTGCTGCATCAAACTCTTTGGAATCTCCATTTGCAAACAATTTTGTGGTGTTAATCTCCTTGTATTGTGTATCATTCTCAGCAATGGTAATCTCTCTTTTTCTCTTTAAAGATTTTCTCAGTTCTTCTCTTGCTTCTTTCAAAGTATCTAGAGCAAGTTGTACATCAATTGCTTGATTCTCTATGACCTTCCCAAGTTTATGGACTTCCATTTCCAGATCTTTTCTCCAAGCTATAAGGCTCCTCCTTGTGAGAAATCAACTCTGATACCAATTGTTGGAATTTACAAGTGGGAAGATTTACTTTTGAGGCGGGGGGGGGGGGGAGAATTAGAAGTGACTAACTTTAACATTTTTAAAACATTTTACTATAATTATTCACATGCATATAATTCATCTAATAAACATGAAAGTAAAGACATGCATGAAAATAGATAACACAAGATTTGGTAACCCATAAACCCTCCAAAATGAGAAGGTAAAACTAGGGTGGGGATGACACCCATAAAGTATCATTGCAGCAATATGTAACTGTTCAAGGTTACAAAGTTTAACCACTTCCAATGGTCTGCCCTATGAAAGACCTATCCTGTTAAAGACTTTAGACCATATTTAAAGTGACTTGGTTAAAGGACTTACAAACATTCACTTGGAATGTTACCCTGTTAAAGGAGTTAGCACCTTGTTCAAGGGCTTCAAACATGGCTATTAAACCAACCTATCATCATAGGATTTATATTCCTAATACAATGGCTAAAGAGTATTAGAAAGTCTTGACCTAACGACTTGAAATCTTCAATTACTAATTCTAGATCCTTGTTTTGCTTTGCCTGTTCTAATCTGATTTGCCTCTCCTCAAAATTCTAATTGCAATGTTTTGTTCAACTAAATTCTGCAATGCTACTTTTCCTTCTAAGTCTTTAAACACCCCTTTGAATTTTGCTATAATTTACCCATACACTTCTCATATTCATTACACACAATGGGGTTTCATCCTCTTTTTAAAGGCTTCGAAAACTTAGGGTTAGGTATGAATCTACAATCAGTATTCATTCTTCTTTTTCTGGTCAATTCATTCACTTTTCCTATTGGGTGCATGCCTTCTCCATTTTTCTTATTGGCTATATGAAGATTTCAAAAGAAATGCAAAAGATTCAATCTTATCTTCAAGATCCTTCGAGATTCATCTTAAGTCAGCTTCAAAAATGGTTTACATCTGAGTTTGTGAAGGCACAAACTCATATGATGATTCTGTGTTACTTGACACTTACTACTTGCCGATGCTCGATACATATAGGAATTCCATCTCACTCAGCTCCTATAGTAACTCTGTTTCACTCGGCATCTATACTTTTCTTGGCACCTATAGTGATTTGGCATCACTTATCACTTGGCACTTGAATCTTACTCGGCACCTGAAGTTCACTCGGAACCTATTGAATATCTGGCTCGACACACACTGTAACTCGACATCTATATTATACTCAACATCATCTTGAGAATTTCTTAAGTGTGTTGACACTCAATTTTCAAAACCAATCTGAGACCAACAGTTTCATCCCAGTATTATACTTTTGTGAAGAATCCTTCCCATAGGAGTTTCTCCCATGATTTCTTAGGATTGCCATGCACCTTCATCTCAATTGGTCTAGTCACCTATTGATGGTGGTGTTGAGGCCAATGTATCTCTTGATGCTTGTGAGGCTCCCCTCCTTGGTCATGCTCCTGAGTTGGTTGGTGTTGTTTTTGTTGAACCTTTAATGTCTCAAAAATATGTTTCTATTGATTGAGCTCTTTTTGGTTGTACAACCTCACTTTATACTAGTGTTGTTGTTGATGACGTTAGCCCTATCTCTAACACTCCCATCGGTGCTTTTTTGTTTATGGTATGGGTCCTATTGGTTCTACTATTTCTTCTCCTATTGCATCTGTGATGGATTGTGTTAGGGCTCCTGTTGGTAAGTCTTTTGGTTATATCCCTTTTGTTGATGGTCTCTGAGGCCGTGTCTTTCCCTAGTTCTCTTCTAGCTGGTTTTGGGTAGTGTGTTGTACCCCCCACATACACGGGGAATCTTGTGCTAGATTTGATGACTTAGTAGGATGCAACTATTAAGGTGGAAGAAGACTTGATCACAGAAAATGGTAAACACCTTAAGGAGTCTCCACCCTCTTTTGAAATGATTCTTTGGTTGCATAAGAAGGGGCATAAATGAAAATCTTGATGATGGATACTTTCACATTTAGGGTGGGATTTTGGATCCTTTATCTAAATTGTGTTTGCAATGTTATTCCAGGTTGAGGGAGCTTGTTGTTAAAACCCTTGTTTAAGTCTTGATTTCTTCCTTATTGCGGGCATTCCTTTAATATCTTTAGAAACTCTTTTGTACTAGGTTTTAAGGTCCCTTCAATTTCTATTTGTTTCTTTAATTAAAAAACCAATATTCATCCCCATTATCATATCTAAATAATTTCATTTTATAATATGATTTCATTTCAACTAATGCCTTAAATTCCTTAAACATAGCGAAAACCTTAGATTTTGAATGCATAATACTAGCCCTTCAAAAACTATTTATTGCTTGAATTAAAAAACTAATATTCATCCCCATTATCATATCTAAATAATTTCATTTTATAATATGATTTCATTTTAACTAATGCCTTAAATTCCTTAAACATGGTGAAACCCTTATATTTTGAATGCATAAAATTAACTTGTGTATGTCTGGAGACATCATCAATAGAGGAAGCATAATACCAAGACCTATTCAAAGAGTCAACATCCACTATACTACACACATTCAAATGAATAATCTCTAGAACTTTGTAAGATTTATTAACTCCTTTCGGAAATGAAGATCTATTTTGTTTACAAAACATACAATACTCACAAAATCACTCTTGCCAACAAGATAATCATAAATCCTTTCAACTAGTTTCTTATCTAGAATGCTTTTAAGACCTTTTTCACTAGTGTGACCCAATCTACAATGGAGTCATCTGTCTTGACACAAAAAGCGACTTGGTAGAGGCAAAAAATAGCATGATGCATAGATAAAAAGACATGTTATGCATTTAATAAAGTGCGGGCCAGATGGAGATTGGAAGTAATGGAAGGAAAAGTGGAAGACGAAAGTAACTAGTAACGGCAACGAAGTATAATGGTGATGAGTATGGAAACATTGACGATGACGATGGAAATGACAATGATGATGGAAAGTACTCTGAATGATTTCTCAAAGTTTATAAAAAATGTCATATCATTTTGTCAGAATTGCTTTTAATTATTTTGGTTAAATTTAAAATGATCGCCGCTCTTGTTTTTGTTTGACATGATTGATTTTTTAAAAAGAAATTGCAGCTCGTGAAACAACTTTTGTTAATTTATTTTTATTAATATAGTATGTATTATTTATTTTCAAATTTTTAATATTTTTTGTGATATTACTTTTTAAACTCAACATTCTTATATTTCTTTTCAAAAATTTACTTTATTTTTCAATTTTTATCATTTTAAGTATTTTTAAAATGTCTGTGTAATATACAATTTTATATATGTGTGTGTGTGTGTAAATATTTATATATGTATATGTATCTATATGTATGTACATATACATATATTAAATATGATTTATATAAAATATATAAAGTATGAGATATTTTTGTCATGTTATTTTGTTTAATTATATTTTTAAAAAAATAAAGATTAAAAATAAAATATTTTTCAATATATCATTAAATGTAAAAATAAAATTAATTAATTGAAATAATATTTAAAATTAAAAATAATTCAAAATTAAGTTAGACTTTGTATAATGATTGGTGAAGCATTTGGCATATGAATATGTAAAAGGTTAGGGTTTTAGAGTTAGGGATAAGATATGGAAAGGGTTATGGTTTAAGATTTTAAAAAAATTAAAATTTATAGGGTTAGATTTTACACCATGGTTAGGGTTTACCTTCTGACTAAGATTAGAGCTTAGGGTTATGACAAGAAAATGATTTTGTTGACAATAATGTTTATGCAGATAATAATATTTAGGTTTAGGGTTCCCATCATTGTTCTAGGGTTAAGATTAAGATTAGCAATGGGATTACTATTAATACTTATTATTATTGTTCAAATTTAGGTTAGGATTAATATAAAATTATAAAAAATCTAATATAACTATAAACATAGTATAAATATTATAGTATATTATAATACTAAATTATTTAATTTACATTTTAATGTCTATTTTATATTACCATGATAAACTTATTTAGATATAATTATGTATCAATGTATACAATATATATAATATAAGAATGAAACTTTTTTTTAACTCTCTCTCTCTCTCTCTCTCACACACACACACACACACACACACACACACAAAATATCTACGCCTCTCTTTTGTCTTCACATTTGTTCTCTTACTTTTTAAATCTCTCCCTCTCCCTATTTATATTTGTCTTTCTCTACTTCTTTCTTTTTGTTTATCTCTCTTCCCATCTCTCCCTTACCCCTCTCTACATCTTTATATTTGTCTGTCCTATTTGTCATTATCTTTAATTCTAGAAAAAAATTTTCCTATTTGTCCTATATGCCCCTTTAGATCTAAAACAATATTGTTAGTTTGTGTCAGAATCTAGAAAAAAAATAGAGAATTGAAAGCCAAAGACTTGTAACTCTCAGTTATAAAAATCTTAGAGCACCAAAAATATGTCGCTTTTGGTTGACCTATACCTGAGTGAGATGGATGCATAGATCTTACCACTGTGACAAAAATTGTATCTATGTATCTCCTTTTTTGGTTTTTTGATTCTACAAACTTGCACCTGGACATAAGAAAAAGGGAGAATTATTTCTGGAAAGAAGCTTTTCTTGGTTAAGCCCAAATTTATGAATTAACCTTGAAATGAGATAAATAATATATGTAAAAAAAGATAAATGTAAATATTCACTTTTCTTGTCAAACCCTTGTGAATGGATATGGATCTAGTATGCACAAAGGTGCCCACTTGCTTGTATTTATGTTGAAATGTAGAGGTAGAATGTAGGATGTAGATCTCCTCCCTTGATGACCAACTCCTTTGCTTCCTATATAGAATTGGACTAGATCTATGGAAATAAATACTTCAATGCTTGATGGAAGATAATATTTTCTTGCTTGAACTCCTTGAATGCACAATGTCTTGATGGATTGAGAGCTTGTGGTTGCCTTGAAATTTATGGATGCGGTATGTTTATGAAACTGAGAGAAGAAAACTTATTTTTATAATGATTTTGGAAGTTCAATTTTGGACAGTCGACTCCACAAGATGGGAAACAAAAAATATCTTTCATTGGTCCTTGTAATCCTTTAAAATACAATCCTTGGAGAATGGCCCCCCTAGGGGTGACTTATCCTGGTATAGGTCACCTCTATGAGACTCATTCTACAGAATTGAAACTTTGAGGTGAATAGTGTGGGATCCGAGAGGTATTTAAAATTTTGACAAAAGAATTACATATAAGCAAGAAAATTGAATATAAAGGCTAAGATCAGTAGGCAAGGTGGATTGGGTAAATAAATGGGTCATGAGAATTTGTGCTTAGGAATTAGAGCCAACATAGAATTTTGAGCAAGATTAAAGGAAAAGAAAGGATCTTGATTTAAATTATGTATGCATTTAAATATAATGCAAGATCTCAATGAGAGGGCTAAAATGGTCTCAAAAGGACATAAAGTAGGTGCTTACCTTTTAAGATGATTAAATTTTTTAATATTAGTGATTGTAGAAATAAATACCCTAATAGTCATGAATTTTAGGATGTTTGATTGTTAAGGTTGTAGGTTAATTAGTGTAGGATTATTGGAAATCATAGTAATTATATAACCATGTATTATAAGCTTTTTAACCATAATGTTATAGTTATGAATTGATGACCTTTTTGGTATTTAATACCTTTATATTTTTAGAATGAAACTTCTCCATGCTTTGGTACATATGTCTACCTTGTGAATTTTTATTTTGTTAGTAGAGGTGTGTATGGGTTTTGTATTAGGTTTGATGTGCATGTTGAAACTTAAATTTAATGCTTATAGTCATTATATATTTGTACTATATCTACATTGTTACTTCTTGCAGAAACAAAATGTCTTTTATTTTGGAAGTCTTGATGTGATTACTATCCTTCTACGAATGTGTTCATTTTATGGATGTATATTGCCATATTTGAAAATGTGGATGACTCTCAAACTTGATTATTATGATATTGATAGGGTGTGGGTGTATATTGTGGCATTGCAATAAGCTTATGTATTTCATTATATTGGTATGATGTATTTGAGAATCATGATGTTTTTAGGATTACCTTATAAAGTACCAAATGATAAATTTTTTTGGATATTTTATTTGTCTTGTAGCTTGAATGTTAATATCTTCATGAGCTCTCTTTTGGTGGGTTTATCATACTAGTTATATGTCAATTTTGAGACACAACTATGTAAATAAGTGTTGGAAACATTCAAGACTATGCTAAGTTACTGAGAGGAGAGGGGTGAATCAATAACTTCTAAAACTTCTACCAAATTCAATAAACCAATTAGCATTTAATTCATCACATCTAATCTAATTGCATGCATGAGAAACTAAAAATATAAAAGCATCCACAACACTTGAACATAATGATTTGGTGACCCAAAAACCTTCCAAATAGAAAGTAAAATTGGGGTGCCGATGATACCCACAAACTTTAGTATTACAGTATAAAGTTGGCCTGTTAAGGCTTACATTGATCACTTCTGATGATCTTCCCTGTTAGGAGCAAATAGGACTGCTAGGTCCACCTTGTGAGAGGATTTACAAACATACAATGAAGTATGTACTCGGTAAAGAGATTTAGAAAATATTGTTAGGTCTACTTTGTTAAAAGATTTTGACTGGTTCATCCGTTAGGATGAAGCAAAAGATCTTTGATTTGCAACTGATTTTACTGATAGAGATTCCTTGATGTACTAATCACCTTTTTGTGATAGATTTGTCACTGCTGCTCCTTATGCTAATATGGCCTTCATAAATATTTATCTGCTACTTACATTTACATTCTTGCACTTGCATTACACATTCATTACATTCCATACTACGTTGACTATGATACAATACATCACATATATATACCAATCCAATTTATAAAATTATAAAGTCGACCATGACAGAAGTTAATACAAATGTTACAAAGTCAGCCCATATGAAGATAGTCGGGTTTTGAAGACTAACTCGATGAGGTTCTGATACTTGGCATCCATTGTCACTACTTGGCATTGTCATGCTCTTGGTGAATGTAGAAGCTCGATCCATACTAATCACTTTCAAATAGTCTTGAACTCGGTTTGCACTAGTGACTCGGTAGATATTGTGCAACTTTGGCAAACACTGAATCACTTGGTTACCCTGGAGTGGCTCGGTCAACACTGCCTTCATATTGCATAAACTAAGAACTCAATAGACGCTACAATGCTTGGTAATCAATGACTTCACATCACATGAACTACCAACTCTGTAACCACTGATAAACTTGGTATACATTGAACTACTCAGTTTGCACTGCTGAACTTCACACTAACTGAATCTGCTCAGTAATCACTGGGAATAGTCCAAAGGACTCGGTAGAAACTGTAGAAGCTCGGTGGCTACTGAATTATGTGGCAAACACTGTAAACTATTCAAAGATCTTGGTAGCTATACAAAATCTGAATAAGTGTGTGTCACTAATAACAAATTTGACTCATATGTCAACAATCTCCCCCTTTGGCATTAGTGACAAAAACACTTACTAGCCCAAAACTGAATACCTTGTATTCATCACCATGTGATACTAGCTCGGTCTATTTTTGAGATTTTTCAAAATTGATCTTTGTAAGATATATGCAAAGTATATTTATACCATAGCATATATCTCCCCCATACTATGTATTCTACTATGTACATGAAACTTTTTTTCTTATATACATATCTCCCCTTGTAACTTTGCTTTCTCCCTCTTTAAATTTTCTCCCATATCTTATCTTTTCTCATTTCTCCCATATATTATCTCTTCTCATTTCTCTAATATCTTATCTCTTCTCCCCCTTTTTGAGAGTGATGTCAAATATTTATTCAACATATTTACATGGAGACACCAAAATGAGATAAGAATTTAGAGTGTACCTTGAGGGTAATTTCCAATGTTTTATCCCAATTCTCTTGCAATACCTTGCATGTATGGATGGAAATTTGCACTTCTGTTGAGAGTTCAATCATGTGATCAGCAATAGGGAAGTTGTTATCATGAATCAGGGTTTTTGAATAAACAATGTGTCTTTGCATAGAATCCATGACAAGAACGATCATATTTTGAACATCATTTAGTGTGGAATGGATCCTTGCTTCTTCTCTTAACAACTCTCCTTGCATATCTGACAAAAAATATGATTTTCTTAAAATGTGCAGAGCTTGAGCTAAGGTCAAGTTGCAACTGCTGAGCACTTTCCTTAAGATCAATATCAATTTTGGACAATTTGTCCTTAATTTCTTTGGTATACTCGGTGACATCACATAGCTTAGCAAAACGTGATGACACATTAGAATAGGACACCTCAAGATTGACCAAAATTGTTGATAATTCAACTTGATTAATATCAATTTGTTAAGCAATGTGCTCCAACACTTTATTATTGAACTTCTTTTCTACTTTTTCAATCATTTTCTCTTGTCCCTTGGTGTCCTCTTTAAACTTTTGAACTGCCTCTTCAAGCTGAAACAAAATAGGTTGAGAAGAATCAACCTCAACTCCAATAGCCTTTGCTAAAATGTTCTTAGCATCATCTAATATCTTATATTATCTGTCCCTTTCTTATCTCAATTTTTGCTGCTTGGCCTTTTTCTAAAGAAGTTTACCAACCATGTGCATTTGATCTGTAGAAAGATTGTAGAAATCCCATTTGGGAGTTTCTATTTCCTCATCTAGATCTATATCTTCTTCTATTTTCTTTTCTTTCAAAAACTTTGTACTCGGTTGAATCTTAGGTTCATCTATCCTTGTACTTGTTGCCTTAGTACCCAGAATGGAAATAATGGTAGACATACTTAGGCTTGCAATAAAAACTGTTATAGCACTAACTGGTGGAATACTAACAAAAATGCTAGAAGAATCCAAAATTGATGAAACCAAAATTTAAGTAGACAAAATTGGAGTGCTTACCATGGGTGAGCTCAAAACTGAAGAAGTCAAAATTGGAGAGGTGACGACTGAAGAACTTAACTTGACAGATGAAGGAGTAACCTCTAGCTCAGTTGATTAAGTGGAAGTCATTTCTATCAATGATATGCTGAGCTGTGTAGGGGCAAAGAGTGATTGGACATTTGATGTAGTTGTAGTAGTCACAACCACACTTGCTGAGGCTGCCTCCATACTTGATGTTGTCAAGGGTTTTCTCGGGGAGTGAGGAAGTGAGGCAATGACTGTAGCTGCTATCTTTACTAGGTCAGTCTCCTCATCATCTTTCTTATCTTCCTCAGTAGCTTCTGCACCTTGCTCCTCTTCATCTTCCTTTTCTTTAGCTTCTTGCTCCTTATACTCTTCATAATCAATAGTAACATAATGAGTTGATCCTTCATCATCTTCTTCATCCTTACCTTCTTCTTATTCTTCATCATCCTTTACATCCACTGGAAGTCAGTTGGTTTATGAAGATGATAAGTGTTCTTCCACATGTTTGTAGCATTCTTAATTACATGCTCTATATCTTTGATCAAAATTAAACATGTATTAAACCTTAAAGTCATTTTATCTTCATTTTTCTTTAAAGACTCTTTTACCTCAACATCGTTCATGCTCGGTAGTAATTATTGCAGGGTTTGTGCATATATGTCTTTGTCTGTTTGCATGGAAAAATCCCATCTTGGCTTTATTTTCTCCAACAATTCATTAGAGATTTCAGAGGCGATCTAGTCTAGTGAATACTTCCATTTTCCCATTTTGGTCAGCACCAACTCTTCAACTTGTTTCTGCTCTACCTCTGTCCTTGTCTCATACTTCAAAGATTTGAAGTTTGTTATACTAGCACCTTCTTCCATCTGCTTCAACTTTTCTTGAAAGGTGGGAGGAGGTCTGCTAAGAACAATGTCACTTCATTTCTTCCTAGACGTCCTTGTGAAGACTGCAGTGGATGCCTTTGGAGGCTTGGTGATGATTGGCTTGCCCTTTTCTTCAAAGGTTCTTCTTCTTCTTCTATTTCTTATTCATCCTCTGCCTGCTCTTCATCTTCACCTTTACCCTCAGTTAACATGAGAGGTGCACTAGATTTTAGTTTGGCTATCCTCCTCTTTTCTTTGTTAACCGCTCGAGGTAGCTTTATTTCCAGCTCTATTCTTTCCTTTTCCTCCTCATAAGTGCCAAAGTGAGGGGCCTTGGGATCCATAGGTTCATTGAGAAGGGATTCAATGATATCCTTTGTCTCATCAATGTTTACTTCATAGCCAAGAGGCTTGACCCACGCAATTCTAGGCTTGACTGCTTGGATGTATACCTTATCACAATCAACCATAAAACACACATCATCCTTGTAGTCCTCAACTAACTTCTTAGGCATCCTGAACCTATTATTCATTTTGTCTTTAAACACATTGAAATAGTTGTCCATGATGCTGCCATAGTTTTCTCCCATTTCTGAAATGTATTCATTTATTTGGTATAGTACTGGCACATCCTTTCTCCAGACCATAGTGCCTTTGGAAGGGAAAAAATTTTGCACATAAAAGAATAAACATGTTATCAAAGAACCAAATTTCATGAGTTATTCTTGGAGGTTCTAATGTTTTCCATATTTTTGTTGAATTACCTCAACAACAACTTGGTGAGGTCATAAGACAAGTTATTCTTCACCACTTTTTATGCCAAATCCACAGCTTCACATGATACACTGTTGAGATGGCTTGAACTATATATCTTGTGAGCTATAACATGAATACCAAACTTAAGTTTTGTATTTGTGACACTGCTTATTTTCATGCCTCTACCATCCCACTGGGCTAGGGTTTTCTTTTCCAACTCAGCTCAACCTAGGGTTTTGGTGGCTTTGGCTTTGGCGAGCATGGGAAGACCAATTATTCGATGAATCTTCTTTTTGGTTATCAATATTGGTTTCTCCAACCACAATTGACCACTATGCACCCGACTAAGAATATACCTAATCCATTTAACTTGAAACTCTTGGGGCATATGGGGAATGTGAGTTTGAACCTTTTGTTTCCAAATGTTGATGCTCAAGCTTCAGGATTCCATCAACACACAACTGAGCTACGACATCATCTATCTCAAGAGTACAATTTCTTGAATTGTGCATTTAAAATGAGTTCTAATGTCATTAACAAGAAGTACCTTGGGAGAGATTTGCGATTAAGCTCTGGTGGGGTCTAGGGTTTTTGCAACCACAGCACGAGCTTGAAATCTGGCACCTTCTACTCAACACCTTGAACCAACATATCATAACCTTTCTTTGCCTTATTGCTATTTTTGGATGCCATTTTCACTCGGTAGCTTGAGAGAACTTTGAAAATGATTGCAAGAAATTTTCTCAAGTTGCTTGATTGCACAGAAAATAACGCT
Source organism: Cupressus sempervirens (assembly GCA_028749045.1). NCBI lineage: Eukaryota > Viridiplantae > Streptophyta > Pinopsida > Cupressales > Cupressaceae > Cupressus > Cupressus sempervirens. Next base: position 353,567,090 of record CM053787.1, on the reverse strand, counting down.
TTGCAATAGCTCTCAAAAATTCACGATGAAAAATGAATTTGCTTCCATTCTTTTTGTCAAAATTTTTTCATTAATGGTTGGTACAATGGTAGATAAGTCAACATAATTCTTAACAGGCTGTCATCCACTACTCTGTATTGATCACTCAGCGAAGTCTTCATGACTGGATAACCATAAGTGCCTACATTACTCCCAACCTTGCTCGGTGGAGTCTATGAACCGACCTTGGTAGAGGAGGTAACAGATCTTGCTTAGTGATCCCTTTGTATCTTGCATACGGATTTGGATCTTTGTCACCTTTCAACTGGAACTGATTCTGATGTCTTCTTTGATAGCCTGGTTCCAGTTCTTCTTTAAGAACTTAAATAGAAGTGGTAGAGTCACCCAGTTCTTGAGTGACTTGACCATCATTACTTGGATCAATATCTTCAGTAGACTTAGTAATCCATTGCGATCTCATCTACTTTCAAATGTTATCAACTTTTACCTTCTTCTCATCTTCGATCTTACCAATATTCATGCAAATCTTGGCAATATGACCAAGTTTTGTACAAATGTAACATCTTATAGTGGTATCTCTTTTCCTCATATGATGTTTAACACAATTCATACCAATTTTTCCATATTCTCCATAGTAATGACATCTACACCAGGTATTGTAATCCCAGCTAAATATTGCTTTCACAATTTTTTCTGCAAGATTCATTGTCTTTGTTTTACATTCTAATGCCTTGTGTCCATGTTTCTTGCGTTTATGACAATTGCCTTCAAATTTGAGTTTCTCTTTGCATTCATTAGCTTTGTGACCATGTTGATTGCAATTGTAAAATTTTTCATTGAATTTTTCTTTTCCATTACTCCAACATTTGTTAGATGTATGACCTATCTTACCATAGTGTTTTCAAGTAGGTCTTTGATTCCTTTGAGCACCTTGTTTGAAGGATTCACCTTCTTCTTTTTATCCAATTCATGCTTTTCCTTTTTGCCTATAGAGGTATTGCCCATTCAGTTGAACCATGTCTGCTTGAGATTTCATCATTCTTTCATTGATTTTCTTCTCAGTGTTTAGGTCATTTTTCAATCTTTCACTTATTTTCTTTTTAGATCTCAGCTCATTTCTTATTCTTTTATTGATTTGTCTTTCAAAATTTAGATCATTTCTTAATCTTTCATTGATTTTTCTTTGGCTCATGTTTTTCTCATTTGCATTGGAGATTTGAGCCATAAGGTCTACATGTTGAAGGGTTTGGTTCTCAATCTCATTGTTCCTTTGTTCCAAGATTTCACATAACCTTACTGACTAAATTTCTTGTTTTCTTTTTAGCTTTCGTACTTCTTGTAGGGAAACATTCCTCTCTAGGAGTTCTTTAATTGCATCATTTGCTTCATTTGAACTACTTGAAGGGAAAAAAGCTTCAATTCTTTCTTCAATGTAGAGATGATCATTTATTTGATTTGCAAGTTCCTTTCTTCTTTTCAAAGATTGAGAAAGTTGTTTCTTAGCTTTCTTGAGTTAGGCAATGGCCATTTCTAGATCCAACTTTTCATTGTTAATAGCCTTATCAAGTCCAAAAATCTCCATATCCTTGATCTTTGCTTAAGCTGTTAAACTTTCTCCTTAGAACCACAAAACTCTAATACCAATTATTGGAAATATTCAAGACTATAAAAAGTTACTGAGAGGGGAGGAGTGAATAATAACTTCTAAAACTTCTAGCAAATTCAATAAACCAATTAGCATTTAATTCATTACATCTAAACTAATTGCATGCATGAGAAACTAAAAATATAAAAGCATCCCCAACACTTGAACATAATGATTTGGTGACCCAAAAACCTTCCAACTAGAAAGTAAACCTGGGGTGGGGATGATACCCACAAACTTCAGTACTGCAGTATAAAGTTGGCCTGTTAAGGCTTACATTGATCACTTTTGATGATCTACCCTGTTAGGAGTAAATAGGACTGCTAGGTCCACCTTGTGAGAGGATTTACAAACATATAATGAAGTATGCACTCGGTAAAGAGATTTAGAAAAGATTGTTAGGTCTACCTTGTTAAAGGATTTTGACTAGTTCACCTATTAGGATGAAGTAGAAGATCTCTGATTTGCAACTAAGTTTGGTGACAAAGATTCCTTGATGTACTTATCACCTTTCTGTGATAGATTTGTCATTGCTGCTCCTTATGCTGATATGGCCTTCATAAATCTTTATCTGCTACTTACATTCGCATTCTTGCACTTGCATTACACATTCATTACATTTCATACTACATTGGATATGATACAATACATCACATATATATACCAATCCAATTTATAAAATTACAAAGTCAGCCATGACACAAGTTAACACAAATATTACAAAGTCAACCCATATGAAGATACTCGAGTTCTGAAGATTGACTCGGTGAGGTTTTGATACTCGACATCCACTATCACTGCTTGGCATCGTCATGCTCTTGGTGAATGTAGAAGCTCGGTCCATACTAATCACTTTCAAGTAGTCTTGAACTCAGTCTGCACTGGTGACTTGGTAGATATTGTGAAACTTTGGCAAACACTGAATCACTTGGTTACCATGGAGTGGCTCAGTCAACATTGCCTACATATCACATGAACTAAGAACTCGGTAGACACTGCAATGCTCGGTAACCACTGACTTCACATCACATGAACTACAAACTTGGTAACCACTGATAAACTTGGTATACACTGAACTGCTCGGTTTGCACTGCTGAACTTCACACTAACTACATCTGCTCGGTAACCACTGGGAATAGTCCCAAGGACTTAGTAGCAACTATAGAAGCTTGGTGGCTATTGAATTACACGGAAAACACTATAGATTGTTCAAAGATCTCAGTAGGTATACACAATTTGAATAAGTGTGTGTCACTAATAACAAACTTGACTGATATGTCAACAATAAGGTCATTGGATGTTTATTAGGGGAATATTAGTGAGTACATTATTATTATTACTATTATTATTATTAGTATTAGTGTTATTATTATTAAGTAAATTATCTTTTGTAAACAAAGTGATCTTTTCATTGATATTCTTGAGTGTTTTTTTATGTTAAAGGTCTTCTTGTCTTGATTCATGAGTTTTGGGGTGGTAGTTTTAATTTTTTGTACTAGAGATAGAGGGGGTGTTGTAATTTACTATTCTTCATATTTGATATATCAAATGAATTTTTTCTTGAGAGTTTAGTAGATGTATAATCTAGACCTTAGTGTATAATCGAGGTCGCATAAGGGTTTTGGTTATGTTTATTGGCATCTTATTGGTGGGACCAATTTAGTGTTGACTTGTGTTGATTGTGATTCCCTTGATCTTTTATTTCATTGTGTGACTATGGTTCTACTATTATACAATTATTGGGATCTTAGGGCCTAAATAGTAAATTTGATGGATTTATGAGATCTTATGTATCTAGATTGTTGGAATGAGATCCAATCAAGATCTTGTACACAATCAATGTTTTATCTAAACTTATGGCTATATTTTAGAGCCTAGAGAGTTTCTATTTGATTATTATTATGATGTTTATATGATTTTGATGTCCTCTTTGTTATGTTGGCATTGTGGATCCTATTGATGATTTTGATTTTATGCTCAAAACTCTTTTTATTTGTCTTCTTTGATTATGAGGATTTAGGAGTTCCCATTTGAGACTATTCTCTTTGTTCATTCTTTTTATTTTTGATTTTAGAGTATAGGAGGGTTTTCTAGGAGCATATCCTTGATGGTGGCTCATAATGGAGCTTCGGGCCCAAAGTGGTCAGTCCAAGATAACCCATTATGTAGTTTTAACCAAGTGAAAAAATAATAGAATAAGGTTGGGATACTCATTGACAATGTAATTGCCTTAACTATAGCCTTGAGTAAATGTTTAGACAAGATGGGTTGGAGAAGGCTTGGCCATCCATGGGATGTTAATTTGGTAGGTTGATACCTTGTCCTCATAAAAGGTTGTTGGTTCCACAAAAGATCCACTTGGGTTCAACATCTAGGGAGACTTCCATGGCGACTCATGAGAGAGAGATATATGATGAAACTCCTCAATATGTTTCATAGGATTCCCTCATATTAATTAAGGTCCACCTCTAGTATAAGATGTTCCCTTGTGATTATCTTATGTTATCCTTGTTGTTTACCTAAGTATTTTTTATATGTTAATCCTTGGTTTGGAAAATTATCCTTTTTTGCTCTACATGTATTTCTTGTATGGTGTGGGGCCTTAATTTATACTATATCTAGGGAGTGGACCTCAGGTTTCCACATGGTTGGGTGAAAAATATTTTACCCATTGTCATTTTATTTGTTTTTTTGATTCAATTTATTAGGTTGACATCGATGAATCCTTCTTCTAATAAACCCATCAAAAGAGATCTCATTAATATATTGAAATTCAAGCCACAAGACACATAGAAAACCAAGGAAAAACCTAAACCTTTGGTATTTTATAAGGTAAGCCCAAAAATACCATAACCCTCAAATACATTATACCAACTCAATGAAACACATAATCTTATTACAAAATAGACACCCACATCCTATCAATATAATAATAATCAAGTTCAAGACTCATATCCACATATTCAAACACAAGAAATGTGCATCCACAAAGAGAACACACCCATAGAAGGATAATAATCACATTAGGACTTCCAAAAATAAATGACCCTTTTTTGCAAGAAATAATAATATAGAACTTCTTTCTTCCTCCTTTTGGGTTCCTTTCTTGTGATTCTTTCTACTTCTAGACTTATTTCCTTTCTTTTTTCATTCTTCTTATGCTCAAGCCTTTCTTTTTATTGTCAACCTTGTAGTTTTGATTGTGCTTCCTCACTCTCTTGTCCTTCGCATTGAGATTCTATTTCTTTGCTTCTTGTTTCTATGGAAAACATGTATAGATACACTATACCTCAAGCATGTAGCTGTCCCTTGACCACTATCATAATCATTTATCATGGAACCCAAATATCTTCTCATTCTTCTTTTAACAACTTACCTAGTATTTTCGTATTATTCCACATGCATGAGCTATGGATGTCCCATATGTTCTTCCTTCCACAAGGGTGATATCCCTTTCTACAATCAACATCCTTGTGTCCATATTTCCCATAATCAAAACAATTTCCATTGAATTTATTAGGCTTGGATCCTTTCTTTGAGACCTTTTTGTTCTTGTTGTTTTTCCATTCTTATATTTCTCCTTTTTCTAGTTCCTATTCTTTTCTTTGTTCTCCTTTTTCTCCTTAATTTTCTTTATCTCTACCACATTCTTTTCCTCTTGGTTCTCATTGTTGGAATGTCTTAATGGAAAGAATACTTCTGAGAGGGGGGGGGGGGGGGGGGAATCAGAAGTATTAGCTTCTGTCCTTTTTTATACCCTTTAATAACATATTATTGAAGTGAACATGCATGCATATCAACATTAAGCAATTATGAGAAACACATATGCATCGTCACATAACACTTGAGATTTTGGTAACCCAAAAACCCTCTAGGAATAAGAAGGTAAAACTGGGGTGGGGATGATACCCACAAAATCACTGCAGCAATAATGTTTGACCACTTCTGATGGTCTTCCCTATTAAAGGCTTTACACTATATCAATAGTGACCTAGTTAAATGATTTACAAACACTTTACATGAAGTGTTACCCTGTTAAAGGATTTAATCACCTATTTAAAGGATCTACAAAATAGCTATTAAGCTAACTTGTCTCCATAGGGTTTCCTTTCTAATACAATTGCTAGAGAGTATTAGGTATAATAAACCTGATGGCTTACAATCCTTGATTGCTGAATTCAGGTACTTGATCTGCTTTCTCTGATCTTGATTCTATGAAATTTGATGTCTATTCATATATCTTGCTTAATTCTGATCAACTGAATATTTAACTGTTGGTCTCTTCTTTTAAGTCTTTTTTTTTTTACTCTGAACTCCACTAGAGCTTTCATACACTTCTTTTTCCCTTTTTTTTTTACAATGAAATTTTGTCTTCCTTATAAAGGCATTCGAAGATTTAGGGGTAGATATGGATCTACGATCCATATTGAATCTTTGTTTCTTGCTCCTTCCTTGCACTTTTATTATTGGTTGCATGCCTTCTCCATTTTTCTCATTGGCTGCATGTAGATTGCATAGAAGATACAAAAGGTTCGATCTTATCACTTAAATCTTTCGAGATTCGTCATATGTCGGCCATGAAAATGATTTACATTTGAATTAGTGAAGTTACAAACTCATATGTTCATTCTGTGTTACTTGGTACTTATTGATTCCTGATGCTTGGCATCGTCTATGACTCGGCGCCTAAATGTTACTCGACACTTGTATCATGCTCAGCACCTGAAGTCACCCAGCACTTGATCTTCACTCGACACCTAAAGTCTGCTCAACACCTAAAGATCACTCGGCACCTGATGGATTTCCTGACTTGACACAAGCTATGGCTCGGCATATGTAGTGTGCTCGGCTCCAATGTAGAAAATGGTTAAGTGTGTTGGTACTCAAATGTCAAAACCATTCTGAGACTAACAATCTCCCCCTTTGACATGAGTGAAAAAAACACTTAACTGACCTTATGAGTACATTCACTAATCTGCTCGGTATATATGTAGAAGTTTAAAAAACTTGATCAAAATATCCATACTTAATATAATATCCATACTTATATATCTCCCCCTTTTTGACACAAATGTCAAAGGGCACTAAGGGCTAAGACCATATTTTTCCAGAAATGTACTATTTACATCCATAATCATCTTGAGAGCTGCATCCCAATTATTCAGAGCAATTTCTAATGACTTATGCTGGATAGCAGTCTTTGCAGCAAGGTGAACAAGTCCGTCTAAGGTAGAAAGATTACGATCTTTCTTGAGAATGGTTTTAGCATAGACCTATTCTTTATGAAGTACTTCCAAATGTGGAGTAATGGAAGATTGGAGCTGCATCAGTTTGGCCTTGATGTTAGCCTCTTCTGCTGTTAATACAGCTATTTCCCTTTGGGTGTGAAGTGTTCGAGCAAAATGCTTCTCACTTTGAGCTGGATCATTTGGTAGCTGCATGCTTGAAATATTCAGATTCCTCTCCATGCTCATTATTTTTTGGCTTGTCTCCTGTGTGAAGTATGAAAAGTCACACAACTTTTTGTACAATGAAAATATATTCTCAAGTACCTTTTTCACTTTGTCTATTACCTTTGCCAATTCAACCTGGGAAAGTGCAATTTGACTAGATATTTTCTCATTTACTTTCCCCTAGAATTTTCTTTCAGATCATTCCATAAGTTTTGCATTTGTCTCTTGGTCTACATTTGTCACCTGGGCAACAATATCTGTCAATTGTTCCATTATATGTTTGGACTCATCTGGTGACTGCGAATTGAAGACATCCATAAAGATGTCTTTAATCTCATGTAATGTTTGCTTTTGTTTGTACTCCTTCTTGAGTATCTCCTGCCTCTTTCTTCTATTCAATGCTTCCTGCACCTCATTGATTTGATCAATGCTTATTGTTTTGGAGTCATAACTTGGTATGACTATCTCCTCATCTAATTTAGGGTCTCCATAGTGAAGCACCCTTGCAAATTTTGTAGTACTTGACCCTGGTGCTGACATCTGTAGTGACATTGCAACATTTCTAGGTTGTTTAGGAGGAGTCCCAGAGGTAGGCAAATTTACCAATGCTTGTATATCTTCTCGCTCTTTGGGAGTTTTCTCTGCTTCCTTCTCCTCCTGTCTGCTACTTTGATCAATAATAAGAATGTGAGGAGGTGCACCTTGTGTTTGTGTTTTAGGATCAGAAACAATAGTTTGTCCTGTTTGTGCTATATTTTTGTCTCCTTCTACACTCGGCTTCTGCACTGTAGTGTCAACTGTTCCTGATGTAACTTCTGTTGGCATTTGGTGTTGACCACTAGTAGCTATAGAGATGATGGAAGGTGGTTCTTGTGCTTTCACCTTATCTCTAACTGTGTTTTCTACTAACTTTTGTAAGTCATCGACACTGACCAAAATTGGACTTGTACATAATTTTGCTTGTAGAGTTGTTTGGTGAAGGATCTAAGTGAGATCCTCTGTAGTTAAAGGGTTGATGTTCTAACATGAGTTGTCAACAACATCTTTAATTTTAGTGAATTGTGCAGGTGTGGTAGTAGAGTGAGGAGGACTAGGAGGTGGAAGTTGTGTGTCTTGTACACTTTGATCTTCTTACTGCTCACCAGTACCCCTAACTTCATCTTTTCCTTCCTCCTCTTCAATATTTTTCTCTACTTTTGTCTTCTCTTCTCTCCTTTTTCTTCTCTCTTTTGGTGGAGTAGTAGCTTCTTCCTTGTATTCTTCTTCAAGAAAATCTTCAACCTTTTTGTACAAATTCTTCCATGATTTTGTTGTTCTTTGTACAATTTCTTCCATTTTGTTTTGGAGAATGAAGAATGCCCTGTACTTAGGTGTAAACCTAGTGTTATGCCTTTTGACTACTTTCTCTATTTGCTCCTTAGTCAAATCAGGCAGTATGCTTGCTAGGGTTGATTCTCTCATCTCCTTCTCCATTTTCAAATAAAAGTGTCATCTGTCTTCTATAATTTTAGACAATTCCTTTGGCAATTGTCCATCTAGTTCAAGAGGAGTATACTTGAACTGTGCCATCATTCCATAGACTGATTCTTCTATTCTATTTTGTTCCTCTTTAGAGAACTTATTGAAATCAAATTTATTCATGTTACTTAAGTCTCCATTACCAATCTTTTCACATAGTGTATCAACTGAAGACTTAGGAGAATGACTTACCTTTTCAGATTGATCTTCCTCATCAGTGTTAGGTTGAGCCACATATTTTCTTCTTTTCTTTGGCTCTTCCTGTCTCGTCTTGATTGTTTTCTTCTTTGTAGCCTCCTCTTTAGCCTTTTGTGTGGAGGCCCTTGTTGTAGCTCTGGTTGTTGGCTTTTGAGGTGATGGCATGGTAGTTTTCTTTGGTTTGGGTTGAGCTGGAGGCTATTCTGTTGCCTTTCTTTTCTTTGGCTCGGCTTGAGTTGGTGCTTCCTTGGCTTCTTCTTCCTCAAAACCTTCCTCCTTGTCTTCACCCAGACCTTGAGTTAATTCCATTGGGCCTTGTTCTTGTTCATTCTCATTGTCATCATCATCTTCTTCATCTTCTTCTTCATCTTCTTTTTCTGCCTCAATTCCTTTACCAAATTTCTTCTTTATTTTCTTCACCATTTTATCTTTCTTCTTGATTACAAAGGCAGTCTTTAATTCTATTTAAATCTTGGATTTAACCATATCATATGTGCCAAAAGATTTGGCAAACTTGTCTATTTCCTTTGCAAGCAAAGCAGTGATAGCTGCAGATGCTTCATCCACATCTAGTTCATAACCAAATGGCCTTAGCCATCTCACCCTTGGAGTTACTGCTTGGATATAGGTGAAATCTATATCAACTAGGAAACCTATGTCATTGATGTGTTTTTCCACTAAGGAAACTGGTATTCTTACCCTTTTCCTCATGGATTTCTTGAAATCCTCAAAATAGCTTGTCATTTGGGCTTCAAAGTTATCACCCATCTGATCAATGAACTCATTAATTTGTGTTATTGCAGTTTTGTTAGGGTCCCAATTCACCTTTCCTATAGAAGGAAGTTCTTCCATAACATAAAAGAATATACACATAAGAACTGAACCAAATTTGCATTGAGCACCTTTTGATCTTCTTATAGCTCCTAGGTTTTCATTTATCTGTTGCAACATAAGTTCTGACAAATCGTATGTGTGATCTTTCTTTACCAGTTTGTATGCTACATCAATAGCTATGCATGGCACACTGTTCAATTGACTGGATTGGTAGAATTTATGGGCAATGATTCTAACAACAAATTCAACGAGAGGATCCTGGATGGTGTGAATTGTCATCCCTCTTTTATTCCACTGAGCACCTTTGTTTTTCTCAATAACCTCCTTGGATTCACTGCGTAGGGTCTTAGTCCAATCTAGGGTTGGGAAACATATAACCCCATGTACTATCCCTTTTGTAATCTTAACTAGACCTATTTCCAACCATAAACATCCATTATGGATTCTGCTTAAAATAATCCATATCTATTCAATTTTGAATACTATAGGATAAACTAGCGCATTGGTCAAACCCTTTCTCTCGACTATCTTGTATTCATCCTTCAAAATCTTATTCTCAAACAATTTTTCATAGGCATGGAAAATTTCAAGATCACCTATGGCACCAATTTTACATTTATAACACTTCCTTACATCCTGCACCATAACTACTTTGGATGGAATAATGGATAATGCACTGACAGGGTCATTTTTATAGGCAACTTCTGGAATGGGCTTGAATATAGTTTGTTTGACTTCATTACTGACTAGTTGTACTTCATGACTTTCTTTCCCTTTAGTTGTTCCTAACCCAGATGCCATTGTTTTCCAAACTAGGGTTTTAAAATATAAACAAGCTTTCAAACTCTACGTAGCTCGACACTTGAATGAAATACCTTTGATCGATGAGATTTATGCTTAATCGTTGTTGAAAGAAGTTGAAATTTGATTGGAATACTAGATTCTCTGCTATGAAGTTACTTTTCTCTTTTCTTCTCCTTTGCTTCTGGTTTGCGATGAAGAAAAGAATGATTAAAATCACGATAATATACCCTATTTCCATTGCATTAAATGCTCAACTACACACTCGGCCTCTGAAGGATTTTTAATATTACTCGACTTCCATTGGAGTTATTTAACTCGACATCAGTTATCAACTCGGTCGTTGATAAGAACTCGACATCCACTAGAATTTTACTTGGCATCCAAAGACACCTCGGCATCATCATTTAACATTTTGTCTTGGCATCTTGTTTCATGCTTATTTCTTCTTTTCAGTACTTCTTTGTCTTGGGACTAATGTATGATGTAACTTTGCATATCAATCCCATATACCTTTCTTATGCTTAGTTTGATGAAGTGTGATCACTTGACCCATTGGGTGAAGTGATCCCTCCACTTGATGTGCTGCACTCATCTTTCTTCTTCCAAGTCTTATTCATTTGTCTTCTTATTTTCTTGACATCAATCTTTTCTTTTCCTTTGTTGAATTCAGTTTTTGGTGCTTTGGACCTTGTAGGACAGTTTCTGCTGATATGACTAGTTTTCAAGCAGCTAAAACAAGTGGTTTGACTTAGCCACCTACTATAATTCCCTATGAAGTGTGTCCTTATACAATTTTTATGAATATGTCCATATTCCTAACAATAATGACAGCTATACCTGGTGTTATAATCTCAATGATAGTGACTTTCATTCCCTTTTGTTTTTGCTGGTTGATTTGATGTCCACATAGGCTTTGATCTGCATTCAAATGCTCTATGTCCATACTTCTTACAATTATGACAATGTCCATCAAATCTTTTTGTCCTTGTGACTTTGGATCTGCAATCTTGTTTCATATGTCCTTGCATGTTGTACTTGTGATAGTAACTCTTGCTTTTGGGTGTGTTTAGCTGATTTATTCTTCTACTCCTACAAACATTGGCAGTATGCCCCTTTTTATTACAATAATGACAAGTGGGTTTAGAATCCTTACCTTTTTCACTTCTTTGCTCAACACTTTTTGATGATTCCCCTACTTCAGTGCTATTGTATCCAAGTCCTGATGTATCATGGGCTGATCTTGGGAATTTCATCAACTGTTCAAAGTACTTGATGGCTTCACTTGACTTGTTGAGATTCTCTGCTATTTCTTTTTCTCTATTTAATTCATTTTGCAATTGTTCATTCTGCATCCTCAAAGTAGAGATCTCAATATCTTTCATATTAAGTTCATGATGAAGGTTCATCATTTGGGCAAGTGTATCCATCTGCATGTTTGAGATCCTTGTTAATTCAATACATTTTTCTTCAAGTCTGTTTGCAAGATTTCTTTTGTCATCTTCCATCATGACTCTATCCTCAACTGCTCTTTTCTTTTTCTCAGTGATTTCACATAACATTATGACCTGTGATTCATGTTCCATCTTGAGAGATCTTATCTCATATGCTTGAACTTTATTTTTCTCCATCAGTTCTGTTATTGCTGCATCAAACTCTTTATTGTCTCCATTGACAAACAGTTTTGTGGTATCAATCTCCTTGTAGTTTATATCATTTTCAGCTATGGCTATATCCTTCCTTCTTTTCAAGGATTTTCTCAGTTCCTCCCTAGCTTCCTCTACTTTGTGTAGAGCTAGTTGCACACCAATCACTTGATTGTCAATAATCTTCCCAAGTTTGAAGACTTCCATATTTAGATCTTTTTCTCCAAGCTGTTAGACTTCTCCTTGCGAGAACCTTACAGCTCTGATACCAATTTTTGGAATGTCTTAATGGAAAGAATGCTTCTGAGAGGGGGGGGGGGGGGGGGGGGTGAATCAGAAGTATTAGCTTCTATTTTTTTTAATACCCTTTAATAACATATTATTGAAGTGAACATGCATGCATATCAACATTAAGCAATTATGAGAAACACATATGCATCATCACATAACACTTGAGATTTTGGTAACCCAAAAACCCTCTAGGAATAAGAAGGTAAAATTGGGGTGGGGATGATAGCCACAAAATCACTGCAGCAATAATGTTTGACCACTTCTGATGGTCTACCCTATTAAAGGCCTGCCTTGTTAAAGGCTTTACACTGTATCAATAGTGACTTGGTTAAAGGATTTACAAACACTTTACAATGAAATTTTGTCTTCCTTATAAAGACATTTGAAGATTTAGGGTTAGATATGGATCTATGATCCATATTGAATCTTTGTTTCCCGCTCCTTCCTTGAACTTTTATTATTGGTTGCATGCCTTCTCCATTTTTCTAATTGGTTGCATGTAGATTGCATAGAAGATACAAAAGATTCGATCTTATCACTTAAATCTTTTGAGATTTGTCATATGTCGGCCATGAAAATGATTTACATCTGAATTAGTGAAGTTACAAACTCATATGTGCATTCTGTGTTACTCGGGGCTCACTAATTCTTGATGCTCGACATCGTCTATGACTCGGCACCTAAATGTTACTCGGCACTTGTATCATGCTCAGCACCTGAAGTCACTCGGCACTTGATCATCACTCGGCACCTGAAGTCTGCTCAACACCTGAAGATCACTTGGCACCTGATGGATTTCCTGACTCAGCACAAGTTGTGGCTTGGCATACATAGTGTGCTCGGCTCCAATGTAGAAAATGGTTAAGTGTGTTGGTACTCAAATGTCAAAACCATTCTGAGACTAACACTCATTCCTTCTTTTTATTGGTTCTTTATTTTCTTTATTTATTCTATAGTCTTCTCCTTTTCTTGCTTCTTATTTTCTACTTTAAACTTCTTTTTCTTTCTTCCTATGTCCTCTAACTTCATGTTTGTCTTGTTGTGTCATTTTCCTTTTACAATTATGATACCATTGTTCTCATTTCCAATAGTAACAAGTGTGTTATCTCCAAGCATGAGCTTCTCAACAAGATACTTTTTTGTAGCAATTTCTTCTTTGATGGCTCTAGTCCAATCATTATCATTTGAGTCAACCTTTGATACTGACCAAGGTTTAGTTTCTTCACTATATGGTGAATCTTTTTCTTTTGACTTAGTCTTATTATCATCTTGACATATTTTCTCTATATCCTTAGACTACAACAAAACATGCAATTAGATCCCTTTTTTGCTCTCTTTTTCTCCTCCACCCACCATTTCAATGTATTTTTTTCCAATATTTTGAAATGTCAACATTGTTTTTGGAGTTGTTTGTGTAGGATAAAATAAGAAGGCATTATTTTGTGCCTAAATTAGCATTTGAATTAGTAATGTCTAATTTAGTGCCTAATTTAGTTCCTTAATTACTGCCCAATTCAATACCTAAATTAGCACTTATTTTAGTAACATCTATTTTAACGCCTAGTTTAGCACCTAAATTAGTTCCCAAATTAGTGCCTAATTATGCACTTACATTAATATATAAATTAGTGCAAAATTGGTGCTTAAGTTAACATTATGCATTATAAAGGCCCCTAAACTATCCTTATGCATGCATGCATCACATGGGCTCCAAAATTGAAGTAGAACTTCTCCAAAAATATCCATAATTAATACAAAAAAGAACCCCCTATCTTGTTAAGTTTTATAAGACCATTTTCTGAAAATGTAATAGCACTACCATGATATCAGTTTGTTCAAATTTATATTTGAATGATATATAAATATCATGTCACGTGAAGAGACATGTCTACTTGATAATTTATAAACTAATCATTATTTAAACAATATTAATATAACACACACACACACACAAACACACATATATTATATATAATATATGTATATATTTAAGTAGATAGATATTAGTACTTGTATAATTTATGATTAACCAATGACTATAGAGATATTATCTCTAGGTCAATTCAATCCAACTAAAGCTACAACATTAAGATATCTCATAAACTATCCAAAACTATATGCTTTGACTATTCATGAAGCCATTGAAACTATTTTATGCAGTTATTCTTGCAACCCTTGGAACAATGTTTTGTGATTAATGTTTCTCCTCATCATTTCCTTTTTCTATCAAATTTGACAATAATATGAATTTATGAACTCTATAAACCTTCATTGAATTGGAAGAGATAAATTATTGTCCCTTTGTTTCAGATATGTTGATTCTTATTTTTCTCTTTAAATAAGGTTGTATATCTCTTGTATTTTCCTCACACTTCAATTTAATAGGCCTTAGTTATTTCTTGGGGATAAGAAGATGTTTTAAGTTTAGGGGATGTTTAAAATTTCATAATGTTATGCTTTATCAAACTTTTATGCTTAACATTATGTTTGTTAGACTTATTTTGACACTTTATGTATAATATGGATAATATATGATAGATGTGTGATGTTTGTAATTGATTATAATAGCATGGTGTAATTATGGGAACAAAGTATATGTATATATATTTTGTTAGGACTAACTGGCAGCTTTTTATGAATATTAATTCACATGCAACCAATCCAAGCACTTGCATCGAGGGAATCAAAGACATCAATCAAAGTGGTCATTTACACCCTTGTTGACATTTTATTAAGTTCTAACACAAAGATGGAATGAGAATTCTATGGAACTAATAAACTACTCACGATGCATTTGCTATGCCATGCTTGATTCTACAATGTGCACGATGCAAAGTTTAGCCCTTTTGGAACTCAACGTTGCTGATATAGTTAAGGAATAAGTTATATCTATAGGAGAGTGAATTTAATGTAACAAAAATTTCCATTTATGACCATTGTCTCTAGGACTATAGAGATTGATATCTTACACTATTGTTTCAATGCAATGTAATGATTGGTTCTGACTCAAGTTATGATTGTTTGAGATTATAAACCCTCAAGCAAGGGCCACATGATGTGAAGTAACTCTCTCGATAGACTATATTAGAGTGGTTCATTTAATAGATAATAGTTTCATTATTTTTTATCATGTAAAAAATGAGTTTTTAAGGGACCCTAAAACCCTATACAAAATAGGTTTGAAAGGGACCTGAAACCCCATAGCAAAGGACATTGAAGACTACTCACAAGAAAAGAAAAGATAGAGAAAGACTAGAAGAAACCTACAAAAGAGGTGGGGCAAACTACCAACCTCCCACCACCAACATGAGATGTTGCATGAAAGGGGAAAATGCATAAGAGACACCAACATGCATTCCAAAATAATCTACCAGATCTAAGATTTTTCTTTTATCTTACCCTTATGGGAATGAAGGGTCATATCAAAAGAGGACTAAGGAGATTTAGATTTCTTACTTTTGACAATAATCCAACACTCTTCCAGCCTCATGAAAGATTCTTGCAAAGAAATCAAATCCAAAACTAAAGCATCCCCAGCCTGGGAGGGAAGATAAGGTTCCAAGGAAGGGTCAACGGAACTAGTAGGGACAACAAAAATAGGAAAATACAAAATAGGTCCTAAAATTCTATTAGGTTAAGAAAAAGTGGCATAGCCAACAAGAATATGAGAAGGTGATCTAGAACTAGATGAAGCATAAAATCTAAAGCCAAGGACAAGCAAAGAGGGATAATCCATTATCATTCAATCAAGAACAAATCACTCAAGATGACTAGCAACAGTAACACCAACTAAACTACTACATCCCTAACACCCAACTAACAAAGATGTAATTGTTGTGCACTAGAACACATAACCATCATGAGGAGGACTAGAATCACAAATCAAAGAATCTTTTGTAATCACCTCAGAAAAGCTCTTCTTCCGAACAATGTAATGCTTTAAAGAAACAATCTTCCACCAAGAAGAAGATTTTTTTCTTTTCCTCTAATTTGCAATGAGTAGACACATGACCACTCTTGAAACATCTTTGACATTTGAAGGGGATGCCCTCATATTTAAGCAACTAATCCATGAACCCACACTACAACATTTGGGGTCAAATTGCAACAGCAGTGTAATTTGTGGTGATTCTCATGTTTTTTTTTTGCAGTTGTCCCCAACATCATTGTAATACCAACATTTGCGTCATAATTTTGATAGCCACATGACAATTAAAAAAAATAGAAAACATAGCATAAATCATTCCCCATTTGGTTTGATTTTGTAGAGCTACACGTGAAAGGGGTGGAGAGCTCCGAATGAGGGCAAAGAGTTGTGAATATTGTCATGCCCTTGTGATCTCTGCATTTCATTGTTGTGCCCCTTTGATCGATGCATTTCATTGATGTGCCCTCGTGATCTCTGCATTTCATTGTTGTGTTCTTGCTCTGCGATTTCATTGTCATGTCATGCCCTTGTGATCTATGTGCCCTTGCTCTGTAATTTTCTTCAAAGACGAGAAGAGGTACCTATGTAAATGTTCTTTTCTTTTTCTTCTAAACATGTATTTCTTTATATTTCCTTCTAAACATCTCTTTATATATTAAGAAAGATCTTTTTAAAGGTTCTTATTACATATTAGCTCACAACAAAAAAATTGATCTAGTTACATACATATTCCAGAATCCAAATAATAAAACAATAAAACTCACTCAAACCATGCTAAGTGACTTACCTCAAGATCCCGCACAAAAATAATGTAGACCACAAAAAATGGGCAGAGTTCGTAAGAAATTTTACAAAAACATATCATACCAGATATTTTTAGAAAGACACAAGCCGTGACCTAGTTAAATTGGTCTAGTTGCTAATTAGTTGGATTGATTACAAATTCATGTGGAACTGTCATCAGATTAGGTACAATAAAATGAACAATCAGTTGTTCCCAACTAGCAGGATCAAATACAGTTTTTGAAGGTGATACAATTACATATGCATATGCATCAATTGCATGCCAGGCATGAAGTGCATTCCCCAACTTATAATGAATGGTTGGATATAAAGGCTCCATACACTGGCCCAACAATGGAAGCCAAGGATGTAACCATGCATGTATTGGATTCTCCCTACAAGGATCCCAAGTATCTTTTGCTACTATTAATTTGGGCATCGCTATATGATCCAAAATGTTATGAAGGACTTAAGCCTATTGTAACTTCTCCCATGTCTCCAAAAAATGTAGCATAGGTTCAGAGTCCCTTGGCTCCCATGAATTTGTAGCATCTATTCTCATTGCTAGAAGAATAACTTTATGTTAGGAGTTTAATAAGCAAGTTCTTCTTCTATGCATAAATCCCATAATCACGAGGTTCATTCCCTTCCAGAAGCCTCTTTCACAATGAGATTACCTCTAAACCATGCAAAGGATATTATAGTGGTTCCCAACCTTTTAACACTCTTATAAGCAATGACAAAGCAAATGTAGATGCAATACATGACAATTTGCACAACTTGTAGTCTTCATATATTCAAAGAGATCTTTTTGAAGGTGCTTATTACATATTGGCACAATAGAAAAATTAGTCTAGTTGCATACATATTCCAGAATCCAAATAATAAAACAATAAAACCCACTCAACCCATGCTAAGTGACTTTGTTCAAGATCTTGCACAAAAATAATGTAGACCACAAAAAAAAGGGCAAAGTTTGCAAGAAATTTTACAAAAAACATATCATAGTAGATATTTTTAGATAGAAACAAGCCATAACCTAGTTAAATTGGTATAGTTTCTAATTAGCTGGGTTGATTACAAATTCCTGTAGAACTGTCATCAGATTAGGTACAATAAAATGAACAATCAATTGTTCCCAACTAGCAGGATCAAATATAGTTTTTCAAGGTGACAAAATTGCATATGCAGATGCATCACTTGCATGCCAGACATGAAGTGCATTTCCCAACTTATAATGAATGGTTGGATATAAAGGCTCCATATGTTGGCCCAAGAATGGAAGCCAAGGATGTAACCATGCATGTTTTGGCACAATCTCCCTGCGAAGATCCCAAGTATCTATTGTTGTTGTTAATTTGGGCATCACTATATGATCTAGAATGTTATGAAGTAATGAATCTGGTAGTAACTTCCATGTCTGCAGAAAATGTAGCATAAGTTCAGGGTCCTTTGTCTCCCAGGAATTTGTAGCATCTATTCTCATTGCTAGAAGATTAACTTCAGTGAAGAGTTGAGTGAAAAGAGTTAAAGAAGCAAGTTTTGCTTCTGTGTAAATGCCACAATCATGAGGCTCATTCCCTTGTAGAAGCCTTTTCCACAATGACATTACCTCTAAACCATGCAAAGGATGTTGAAGTGGTTCCCAACCTTGAAACACTCTTATAAGAAATACCAAAGTAAATGTAGATGCAATACATGACAAATTCCAAGGTGATCAGATGTTATTTCCAAGGTGATCATGACAAATCCTAATATCTTAATATCTTAAATGCAATAAATTAGAGAGTAAGAATCTTGTGAGAAGTGTATTTTCTTTAAAGATCCCATACACACAAACTTTTAAAGGAGAAACCAAATAAAGAACGTACATAAAAACCAACAAAATGTTTCAAACGAACAAATCTGACCATACCTTTCTCTGACTAGAGAAAAATTTCATGAGCTGGCTAAGGGAAGGTAGGGCATATTACAATAGAATAATATGGAAAAATAAAACTATAAACTTGAACCAAGCTTACATGTATTTTTTTCATGTTACACATCTGTCTATATAGTCTTATTTTCTTTAAAAAATTGTAGATGATAGGACATTGCGACAACTTATGTAGCTATGTGCACTGATATTTTTCTAATATTTTGAAATGGTGGATAGATGAGACCTCCTCTAAATGATCTTTATTAACCTATTGAGCTAAAGCCTCAGTTGTTACATAATAAAATACCAATACCAATAGTTAGAATTTATATAAAATGAGAAAAGGCTTACAAGGTGCCAATGACATATCATCACAGACACATATTGTCCCTACATGATCAAGCCCAAGAAAAATCCAAGAAACACCATTCACTTGCATATGGATAAACCAATAGATGGCTAGGTTGAAGGAAAAAATAATTCCATTGAAATATGAACTAATGAAAGATATAGAAGAACCAAATGAGGAATCATGTGAACAACTCCTTGAATATTCAATAAAACAAGAAGAAGAATGGAGGGAGTGACAAGGAGTTACAAGCAAGAGGAATGAAGAGGAAGGGCATAGAGGACAAGGGGCCACCTCAAAAGAAGCATAGGTCACCCTTATGTCCAAGTAAAAAAGTGACGGATTCCCCCTCTAATGAAAGTAAAGAACAACATATCAAGAGACATTTGGTGTTCGACATTGAGGCCCTTTCAAATGATGATCAAATAGGGCCCCAAGGTGCAAATGTGTTGGACATCAATTTGAGCACCC
Organism: Cupressus sempervirens; assembly: GCA_028749045.1. Taxonomy (NCBI): domain Eukaryota; kingdom Viridiplantae; phylum Streptophyta; class Pinopsida; order Cupressales; family Cupressaceae; genus Cupressus; species Cupressus sempervirens. Next base: position 353,547,255 of record CM053787.1, on the reverse strand, counting down.
AAGATTGTGATTAACAAATTCAAAGTGATGAAGATGAACTAGGTGAGATCACCTCCCTAACATCGCTATCAAATTGATTATGATGGGGACAAATAATAGTAGCCCAACCCATTAGGAGTTAGCAAGGTGGATCTAATATTTACCTTTGGATTTGGTTTTCTTCATGTAATATTATTTATTGCAACACTTTCCTAGAATATATCCAATGCTCCCATAATATTCTATGTTGTATAGTTGTTGTTTGTGTCATGCATTCTCTTTCTGAAGCCACTCCTTCTCCTTCTGGTGCATTGCCACAAACTCTCTCTCTCATGCCTTAAATTTTTATCAAACTTCTGAATATTTGCCTCTACCATATCTAAAATCAATTTCACATTGTGTTGTAACTCTGGCATAGATGTTTGATCCTTGATAGTTTCATTTCAGCATTCAAGTTTTCAAGATTGGTCAACACCCTCACTTGCAGACCTCTCATGTCAAACACTTTCTATACTATTTCAACACCATGTTCTTGCTTCTGAGCTAACAATTCTTCAGGTGCATTTTCTTTTAAACATTAATTTTGTTGAACAATTGTAAACTCTTAGAAAATGCATTCTTGTTTTCTATTACCATTGACAGGCTTCCCTTGAACAAAATCAAAATGAAGAGGCATAAATATACCAAATTTTTCTCTCAAAAAAATATTTGTGGATATAAACATTAAGTACAACATGTCTAATATTTTTGCAGACATACACATTAATTACACCAAATTTTTCTTTCAAAACCATATGTGCAAATATAAACATTAAGTACGACGAACTTAATAAGGATACAAGAATAAGTTATTCCCATAAAGAAGGATCATGTTAGATAATACAAAGGAGTTTTATCAAAATAGGGAGACAATCGCTAGATTGTTGTCTAACTTTTAAAGAGAAGGTGATGAAAATTTTTATTGTCCTTGCAAGTGTTATAATGACTTAAAGACAAGAAGAATCAAAATCAAAACGACTAAGAGACATTGTAGGGAGAATGGTCACTCTAAAGGGGGGTTTGATTATCATCCATTGGTAAGTTATTTGGTGTATTATTTTCACAATTAATATACATATGCACCACATAATGGGGGTTTGATTATCATCATTTTTATATAGGTCAATCTCCCTAGGGTAGTACGTGATATGGACCAACACATCTTGGAGGAACATGGAGGTGTGAATATGGAGGAACATGTATGTGGGAATATTGAAGGAGAATATCATAATCCCATGGAACATGATGATCATGTGCTAGAAAACACATTTGAAGATGATGGTATGAATGCATTGATCCATGAAACATTTGGTACTAGTGTTGTTGTTGTTGATGATGATGATTATTATTATGAGGATGACATTGAGGTCGTCCATGATATACCTCTACTTGAGAAGGAAAACACAACCTTTTATGAAGGATCCCAATCAAAATGTATTCTTGTTTTCTATTACCATTGACAGGCTTCCCTTGAACAAAATCAAAATGAAGAGGCATAAATATACCAATTGTTTTTTCAAAACCATATTTGTGGATATAAACATTAAATACAACATGTCCAATATTTTTGTAGATATACACATTAATTAAACCGATTTTTTCTTTCAAAACCATACGTGCAGATATAAACATTAATACATGTCTAATATTTTTCTAGATATACACATTAATTACACCAAATTTTTTCTTTCAAAACCATATGTGCAGATATAAACATTTAGTACAACCAACTTAATAAAGGTACAAGAATAAGTTATTTCCGTGAAGAAGGATCATGTCAGATAATACAAACGAGTTTTATTGAAATAGGGAGACAATTGAGAGATTGTTGTCTAACTTTCAAAGAGAAGGCGATGACAAATGTTATTGTCCTCGCATGTGTTATAACAACTTAAAGACAAGAAGAATCAAAATGAAAACAACTAAGAGAAATTATAGGGAGAATGGTCACTCTGAAGGGGTGTTTAATTATCATCCACTGGTAAGTTGTTTGTTGTATTATTTTCATAATTAATATAGATATGTACCACATAATTGGGGTTTGATTATCATCATTTTTATATAGGTCAATCTCCCTAGGGTAGTACATGATATGGACCAACACATCTCGAAGGAACATGGAGGTGTGAATATGGAGGAACGTGGAGGTACAAGTATTGAAGGAGAATATCATGATCCCATGGAAGATGCCGATCATGTGCTAGAAAACACATTTGAAGATGATGGTATGAATTGTACATTGATCGATGATACATTTGGTACTGGTGTTATTGCTACTACTGATGATGATTATTACTATGACAAGGATGACATCGAGGTCATCCATGATATACCTCTACTTGAGAAGGAAAACATGATCCTTTATGAAGGATCCCAATCAAATCTTCTCTCTATTGTATTGTTGTTGGTGAATTTGAAGGTTATGAATGGTTTATCCAACATAAAAATGTCATGTATGCTAAGGTTTGTGATATACATCATTATAGTCTATAAAAGGTGAAATATGTACCTTTAAGATAGTTCCTGCTAATGACTTATATTTTTTGTTGTAGATTGATAGGTGACTATTTTTTACCACCATCAAATGTTCTCCCTCGCTCATATCGAGAATTATGTGCCACTATGAAACATATTGGAACGAAGTATCAATCAATAGATGTTTGTCCTAAAAATCATGTAATTTATCAAAAAGAACACGAAAATGCAACTGTATGCCCCGAATTCCATACGAGTAGATATAAAGATGATCAAGTAACAAAAAGGTGCCTTGCAAGGTTCTTTATTACATTACCATTATTCCACGTCTTAAACGGTTATTCAGGTGCAATAGCTTGGCAGAATTTATGGATTACCACGCATGCAATAGAAGTTGAGATGACATTATTCAAATGCATGCAGATGGTTCAACATTTATGGATATAGATGAAAAGTGGCCACACTTTAAAGAAGAACCTCAAAATCTCAAGTTTTCTCTAGAAACTGACGGTGTCGATCCATTTGGAGAGATGAGATCCGTTTACTCGGTGTGGCCTATTTTTGTTATCAACAATAACCTTCCTACATGGATGTCAATAAAGAGGGAGCACATTATGTTGGCAATGATTTTTCTAGGAATTTTATTATTTTATTATTACCTACATGTAATTATAATTCTTAGAGTAAAATGACCACAATAATGATATGATGTTGTTTATTCAACTAGGTAAGTACAAAGTAAAAGATATGAATGTATATATTGTGCCTCTTATTGATGAGTTGCTAGTGTTATGGAATGGTTTCACTATGTATGAAATCTTTAGATCAATTGGACAAAAATAATTTCAATTTCATGGAATGCTTGTGTGGAAAATTCATGATGCCCCAGGGTTGACACATTTCTAAGGTATGTTATGCTAAAATCTAGTTGTACACGATAATACTAATTTCAAAAATGAACATATTTAATCCAATTGTATCGCTATCTTGTAGGTCTTCAAAAAAAGTGAAAATTTGCATGTCCAATGTGAGGTCCAAAGATGAAATCTTGTCATTCCAAAATTTTAAGAAAGCAAGTGTTTGATGAGAATAAGCACTTCCTCAACACAAATCATAATTATCGAAGTGTTGAAAAACATCTTTTCAATGGGAAAGAAGAGACTACGTCAAAGCCATGAAGAATGATACCTCACCTATGGTAGCTGGAATATAATAGAATTCGAGGTTGTCAAGGCATCAATACTGACCACCTTCCAAAGGGACTCAATAAAAATGATCCTGATAGAACTGTTATTGAGCATGAGAATGGATTTCCAATGATTGATACAAGGTTGAATGAGCCAGTTGGAGATGAGCCCTTTGTTCTTCCAAGCCAATGTAATCAAGTAATTTAATCAGAGGTTCCACATAAATTGGGTTGGTCATTTTTTGTTAGACATGATCCAAGGGGAAGGTCAATAAAGTATAATGTGATGGAAGAAGAAGATACCAACAAAGAGGAAGAAGTGGATCATGATCAAGAGTTAGTAGATGATGCTATTGATGAAAATGATGTTTCTACTAATCATGATGATGATGCTTCTACTTATGATGATGATGATGATGATGATGATAATGGCCAAGATAGTGGTGGCAACGATGTCAATGACGATGATGATCCTGATGATGAGATAGATGAAGAATAATATCAATGGGGGGGGGTGGCTGATTAGCTAACATTGTAGGGGGGTTTTATTATCAATGATAAGAATGGAATGTATAGTAATGTGATCAATGCTTATGGTATTCAATATTCAGTTCTTGATAGATCAATGATTAATTTGATTAACTTGTCATGTACCTTTTACTATTTATAATTCATATGTGATGCTAATATTAGATGTAATTTTGAGTATATGTATCATATTTTTTAGCTAACATAAGAAAATTGATTTACTATTGTAGAAACCTAAAGCCCTTTCACGAGAATCCCACATAATCTCATGGATCATCAAGTATAAGTCAATACACTCCATAGAGATTAATGTCTTTTATGATTTGTAAAATATCTCTCTCATTGCCACCTATCTCTTATTTTGTAGAGTACTAGTACCAACAAATAGGTATTTTTCAAATTTGTCTTCCTCAAGCAAGGAAAATGTAGGAATGGAAGAAGAAAGTGAGACATTTAGTATGTTTGAATCAAGGAGATCGATTCAAGGTCAAAATATCAGAAAGAAATTCAATAAATGCATGAAATGTTTCCTTGCTCAAGGGAGGTCATGTTCTTATGATGATGAGAGTGGAGGTGACTCTGTTGTTCCCTTTAGGTACAAATGTCTACATAAACAATGGGTTCCCAATAAACTTCCTCCAATTAACACTAATTTTTGTGTTGGAGAAAGGATATATCACATAGCACCATCCTCATTAGGGCCTATTTTCCATGGATGGCATAAAGGTCTCTTACGACAAGGTTGTTGAATTGATAGAGTATGTTAGACCTTTCTATGATTACAATAGTTGGATGTAGATTGTTAGATATAAAACAAGTATGTGTAGGTATGCACTCGTGGAGAATTATATGCAAAAAAAATTAGTGAACAAAGTAAAATAGTAGCTATATATATTGACAAAAGGCCAAAAACATCAGGGAATATTGTAGGTTTCATAAATAGTACACGACCTACGTCAACTAAGAAGCAACCCAATTGCATATTTGAAAAGTGTGAGGGAAATCATATATTTGTATGTGCGATAAAATCAATACATGGAGGTGAAGAGCTTCTTATTGATTACAATTTGAATCACATAGATAAAAAAAAAGTGACTATCATGGGCAAGGTGGTACATACTATGCACATTTAAAATCAACTCCAATCAATAAATCCAACACACCATTAAATTTGTATATATTTTTTGCTAACTTAGAATAATAACACATGTTTTAACATGTCTCAATGATTTATTTTTGAAATACAAGGCTATAGTATGGATCAACAACCACAGGATACGCATGACGGTGATGGTTCTTCTTCCCGATAGGTAAAACTCATTGTTGTTGTAAAAATTAGATACAATAAATATGTTAATGTGTATTTTTTATTATGTTTTATTCTTCACTACTATTTTGGATTAATTTTAGATATAGAGCTAATATTATTGCTCTCGCAAATGAGTGTTGATCAAGAAAAGGGAAAGGAAAAAGTATTCCATGAGGATGAGGAGCCTCACGATGAGGTAGATGAATTTATTATTGATTTTGAATCAGCCATGGATCTTGCAGCTATATTGTAAAAGGTGATTCATGGTATAGGAAGAAGGATACCACAATTGGCATCAACTCAACCTCAAACTCCTACATTACAAAAAATGTAGGATAGGTTGATGAACCTAGTTCGCACATATAAATTAAGTATTAATGTAGTTTTAATTATAACAAAAGTTCAATAACAATTTGTATAGTATACACTTTTATTTATGTCATTAAATAAAATGCATGTGTTATATTTTTGGAGGATGTTGAGGATGTAAAAGTGTGATCCCCTAGAGGATGATACTTTAGGTGGTTCAAGTACATCACATCTTCTATCCTACACTTGTGTTTTGCTTGAACAATTTTTTTTAATAGCTCTATTAATCTTGTTTTCTTGTGCTCTAAAAATCTCATTTTTAAGCTACTACCATTGATCCTCTATTCACTATTCTGCCTACTACAAGGAACAAAACTGAAGAGGCACTACTGACTACAAATTTAGAAACACGTAGCTTGACAACAGATGTAGTGGCATCACCTATTGGTAAGTAGATTCCTCTTTTTCTCTTATTTTTCATGTGTTTATTTCACTTGAACTATTATTTCTTAGGGGGAATTTTGTAATATTGGATTCATTTTATGTGGGACATGATGAGGACCTTCCTAGGTGTACCCATGTTAGATGTACGGGAACAATAAAGAATTATGATCAATTTCTCATTAGCAATGAAGATGGTCTTCCACTGAAAGTACCCCAACTTCTAGGTACTTTAAAGATTGATCATTTCTTTTACTATACAATATTATACTCATAATCAAATGCACTAACCTCCCATGCAATCCCTTGCAATAACTACTAATACCATTATTACTTTGTAGGGAATAATATATTTTATGAAAAACTTAATGATGAAGGCTTGTGTATAGTTGGGCCAACCATACACACAGGGTATCATATTTTGATTTCATTGCTAGATTGAAAGTTTCCTTTGATCAATTTCTTCAAGTAAATTAGAAAGTAGCTTCATTTCATTTATGAATCTAATAGTATTTTTCTTTTCTTAAAAGGTGGAATTTGCAAACAAAAGAGTTAAATGACCAACTCATTGATGCCATGACAACACTTTTTGGACCCAATTTCTTTCAAAGAATTAGGCTTCTTGAGAAAGTGGGCCAATCTTTGAAGTATATTAGGTACAACTACAAGACCCAAATGAAAAAAAACCCTTGTTATGAGCGCCCCCCCTATATTCCTATTATTGAGTGGGAGAATCTTAAAAAGGATGCCACTGAGAAAAAAGTAATAGATGATGGAGAAATGGTATCACCGGAGGAAAGAAGGTATGTCATAATATTAAGAATTAAATTATGTAATAATTATTCTTAATACTTATGTGATTATGTGATCTAACATATTTCAAACTTCACATAAGTTTCCTGACACATGAAAGGTAATTGAAGCAAGAAAATAGAAACACGAGCAACACAAGCTTGGCTTGGGTGTATATTCAAAACTTGTTGCACGAATTGTAAGTATAAGTAAATGAAAATTTATATGCAAATATTTATAAATTTTAAACAATTTGGTCTTGATAAAATTGATTACAAACAAAATTCATGATACCAAGCAAAAATGTAGGCCATGGAGTTAAAAAAAAACAACTTCCGAAGATGACAAGAAATAAGCCTACACAAAAGGCTATACAATCGTGGCTGAACGACTCTGAGCATTGAGTGTGCAAGGTTCTTCTACTAGATCTATCAATGAGATAAATAAGTCAATTGATTTTTATTTCAAATTGAATACTTTAGCAATTACTATATTTGATATTAAGTTCCAAAAATATAAGTCATTATATTTGTTGTAAGGAAATAATGATTATATATTTGTTTAAAACTTTAAAGTGAATATATTCATATGTATTAAAATGAATGATTAAGATTTCTTAGTATTTTTCTTGTATTTATATGTATATATTGTTGATAAATGCACTAATTATTTACATTGGATTGCATCTCACCAATCTTGATACATTAGTCGAGCACCGTGGAGGCGAAAATTCAAATATGGATCCTAGTGCTCAAGGTATATATTTTTTATTTCAGAATTATTGATACAAGTAAACATTTTAAATTGAATTTGGTGTAGTAATACAAATTTAACTATAATATGTGTTGGGATTAAGAAAATATCTTGTATTGTAGTTGCAAGGGATGCAGAGGTTGTTCTTGATGAGCATGTTGAGGTCCAAGCCAATGGGCAAGATGATGTGGTCAGACAAGGTAAAGAGCGCTACAATGGTCTTTAAAATCTTTAAAGTCTCAATTTTTTAAAATTTAACCCTTTTATTTGTTATTGCAGAGGACTTTCCTTTGCAAAGGACAACGAGTGCACATCCACGGGTGAGAGGAAATATCAATGATGACATGGATATGTCTTTGCAACAATATAGGGAAGGACAACAATTTTAAAAAGTAAGAACAAATGATTCATGTGAACTTATGTAACTTATTTGATAATGACTAATGTTTATTTATAGATATTTTATTTATGTTTTATTGAATGTTCATGTGAATTTTCTAATGAATCTTATGTTTCAATGTTAATGTGAATGTTCTAATGAAACTTATGTGATAATTCATGAATGTTACATTTTATTAATAGAATGAATGAATATTAGATGTTAACAAGGAATTTAGATGTTGGGGGGGGGGGAACAAATGAGCTTCCACCTTCACGTGGTTGGCCCTAATTAGTAGAGAATATTAAACTATTCTCGAAACCAAGTGAAGCTCAACATTAACCTATGATTACATCACAACTAACTATGTGAATCTATTGCTTTCAGGCAATGCAAAAGGATGCCATAGTCAAACTCATTTATTTATGAAATTTAGTTGCAATGTATGAAGTATTCGAAAGAATGACTTTCTATGGGATTACCTCAAATTATTCCTCTCTAAGGTATTCTATTATTTCTATTTATCTGCAATCATGTTTGATTGTGTTGTTATTTTTGCCTTAGAAGAAGAAGATATTAGTGTCGAGGAGACTAAATTTCAACACATAGAAGCTCATGTTCATAGCTTCTCATGAAACACCATTAAAGCGGAGCTTGACAACATATGAGGTTGCAACTAGTCATTGTGCTTCAAAGGTAGAATTTTTTTCTTGTATATTCATATCGAATGGAGCTATTTTTCTAATTGAAAGAAAATTAAATGATCTTGTCCTTTGTTATTTTGATGCAGGGGAAGTTTCCTCTTATATCACAAGATGGACTCCATTAACTACATATCTTCATTTTTGTATTGGTAGTTTCTAATGTCTTGTCTTGCATTGTAATTATGACACTAGGATGGGCAAAGGTATGAGTCACTAGGCTTTCCTCCTCTTATTGTTATATGCAAAATAAATTTGTGGTCATGGTTAAATATTAGAATACCTTTGCAGATGAAGAAATCATGGGAGGTGTAACACCTCGCCAAGGGACACAAAAGAATTAACCTAAAGTTTTTCTAAGTTTGCCAAACAATTTTTTTTTAAAAATCATGAAAGATAACTCATTCGCATCTAACACATAGTAGCGGAAGCAATAACATATAAACAACTAAAAACATACATAAGCATATATAACAGGTTACATTCTTTAAGGATCCCAAGACGTTGAGTCACATTTAATCTAATTAATACTAAGTCTAACCACTACCACATCCACATGAAAGAATAAACAGAAAGTCCAATGTCCATATTACACATTTGTTTCAGAATGCCTCTTGGCAATTAAATTCGAAATACTCAATCATCCACTATACATGTCACAGGGTATGAAAAGCTTAAAAGAATATACATGTGTGAAAATGAAGTACATCATCCTATTTTAATCGATGATGCAAGTGCAATAAAGTAAATGAAACCAAATTCCATATAGGATACATCATCATAGAATATATAAACATCCATCGTAAAAGATAGCCATAAATCATAAACACAACACATAATTATCTAAATGCATGATTCCTCCCAACTGTAAATAGCATCATTAGACCATCGTGGGCCCTAACCATCCCTCTGTGCATAACATCCCAAGTCACCGAAGAGATCATCGGTATTATTATAGTAGGGACATCACTCCTAAAACATACTACATCATATGCAGAAAGCAATCTATCATGCTAAAACATATGCATCAGAAATCTAATCATACAAAATAAGGCATAAGATAAGTAAACAACATCATCTATCATATGCTAATCATCAATATAAGGATAAGTGTCCATCATCATAGTCCAAGAATAGAATGAAGATAAATACCAACAAAGAATATTCCAGCCACGGTGTCTATGGACGGATCTCAAATGGTAAGAGGAAAAAAACACTACCACCCGACTGCATGGAACCTAAATGGTCCACTCTCACACCCGCTGAGGAGATAGTCTCAAGTCCCAAACAAGATATCAAATCACATAACACAAGATAACAAATCACATAACACAAGTACTCTCTAAGTCTAGGAATCCTAAAAGTATACTAACTCAAAGGTTCCAACATAAAGGGTCAACACCTATACCCAGAGGCACACAAGACATGTAGGAAACCTACTATGTAAGCGAGAAAGTGTCATCGCACGGATCACGCTAGAGTTACCCTGGTAGTCTCTCAATAGACCCTAGCCCCCTAGTGATCCCTATGCGGCCACTAGTATCCTCTCATACCGATGAGGCATAGTACGGAATGCAAGGTCGCAATGAAGTGTTCTCTCTACTCCCATCCTAGTCTATACTAGCACTTGAGGCATGGGCGAGAACATACAATTATCTTATTAGGTTCATTTTAATCCCCATTTAGTGTAAATGTTTTCACTTATTAAAACAACTTATAATGAGTTACCCTGGCAGCCACTTAGGGCCCCGACCCCCATTGTAAGCCACTTCCCGACACTACAAGTAGATAACCTACCCTAGGCTCAATAAAAGCACAAATTCATAATCATATAAAATCACCTCAGTCCTATACAAGTGACTGGAAAAATACCAAAAGATAATCCACAATAAGAACATCAAATATCCATAATATCAAAGATAATCACAATATCCATCAGTCCTCATTGAGCAACCATATAAATCTCAATATCCATATCAATGATAAATCACCATATCCATTGGTTCTCAACAAGCAACCAAAAAGGCATCTCAAAGTAAATAATACTGATCGAAGACTCCAAAATGGTCGAGTCAAAACATGTCACAACATGACAACATCAAGAAATAAATCAACACTTCAGTCCCATCATGGCGACTAGAAAGTAGTCCAAGGATAATTGATTGATGACTCAAAAGTGGTTAAGTCAAGTGTCTCAAATACATACACCTTAGCTTCACACAAGAAGACTGGAAAACAATAACAATCAATAAATACAAACATCTAATAGAGCATGCCATCACATTACCATGGTTGGGTTTTAAAAGAATCGAGACCAAATAACATCAACATGCCATCACATTTGCATAACACCCAAGCCTCTGGTAGACATCCTAACAGGTCAACACTCTAAGACCACCCAAACCCCAAACATGGATAGCATAAAGAACAAGATACAAACACATATTTTAGTTTGCTTTTACAATCACATGGTTAAGCCAAATATTAGGTTTTAGTTTTCATTTCAAGTATATTTCAAGAGTATAAGATTCTTCTACAAGTCAACCGATTTATTTTTCGAATAATGCATAGAATTATCCCTCCATTAATTTTTAAAAAATTGTCTAAAATAATCAGAAGATAATTATTTACTTGTATAAATCATTAAACTAATTTCCATTGACTTTTAATAAAATCATTTTACTAAAATCGATGTTATTAATAATTAAATAAAACTCCCTTGATTCCCAAGAAGCATCTCCCATTATTCAAATTATTAGAATAATACTTATCAACCTTCAAATAATTAGTTTACAATTTCCTTAAAACACTTCAAGAAAAATCATTTATTTAAAATAATCTTCATTGATTTTAAGTAAAATCAATCTCATTAATAATTCAATTATTTAATTCCACTAAACACTGATTAATATCTCCTTTCATTTAATTTTCTCTCAATTAAAAATCCATTTACTAAAATTGACTAATAATTAATTAGACTTCTTCTACTATTAACTAATCTTAATTAAATTAAATTTAATTAGATTAGTTAATAAATCTTATAAAACTAATGCATAATAATAAGATTCTATTTTAATTCAAACCCAAACCCGAATCAATTTTCAAATCTTGACTCTACTAAGGGAAGATTGCAATAATATTTTTAATTCCCATAACTGGATGAAACAATATGCATGCCCAAATTCCAAATTACAAAATTGAAGATTCATTCATAGAGAATTATTTAGACACACATAACAGACACGATTAAGACAGGATGAGAAAGAGCGTAATAAAATATGTGAAATTAGTAGGAGTGCCTACCTAGACACTGATGCTAATTCGCTACGCCTCAAAAAATTGTAAAGAAGCTCCTCCTCTTAGAACCTTCTCTTTTCCGAAAATGCCTTCCTTCTCCAACATTCACAATTCCTTCAAGAACCACAACCCCCAAATGACTAGAAGCATATAGAAGCATATAGAAGCATGCATAAGCATATGAGCATGTCGAAGCATACGAGCTTGTAGAAGCATATGAGTATGTCCATACACACTAGGAGAGCCCTCTAAGATGCATCCAAAATGTGTTTAGAAAGAACTAGGAGATAAGCATGACAACTAAGCACATAACTTCCACAATAAGAAGATAAACATGACGAGGTGTCTAGAACGTTGTAGACACCATGTGCTTAAATAATGCACTAACTCCTAAGTGTAGACAACACATGCATAATTAGAGTGCAAACTCCTGTGTGAATAAATATTAAAATAATGCACATTAATTTATTTAATTAAATTTCTTTATTTAATATTCATTTGACTCCTTTTTAAATTAATTTATTAATTTTAAATCTCATGCACTCACTTTATTAAATCCACTTTTTTTATCTTAATATATTTTAATCACATGCACGCATCATGTGATCTAGAATCTTTTAATAATTTTAATATCTTTTCCACTTTTAAATTTATTTTTGAAACTTAATTGATAAAATAAAAATGAGCTCTAAATATATTATTATTAAATTAATAAATATTATCACGTTCTAAATTTAAACTTATAACTTTTATCTTCAAATTTAATTAGTTTATTTAATTAATTTTCCAATTAATTAAATAAAATAAATATCATATTAATTTTTCATTAAATTAAACCATTAATTAAATCTTTTAATTAGGCTTAATTAATAGAAAATATACAAAAGACTCATAAAGTAAAATACAAAACCCCATCATAGCAAAACACATACAAAATCAAACCAAAAGGGTTAATATCACGAATTACGTCATCCGACGTATTCAAAGGGTACTCAACTTAGATACTTGTCCTAATTTCCAATTAGGACAAATGGCTTAAAGGGTTGGGATTTGGACTCAAGAATGTATCTCCCCTCTCTTACCATTGAGATAATGTGATAGGGTACACTCATCCTGACAATTCAGGGAAGTCTATACCTGGTACCTGCAACCTGCATAAAATCCATGCATGTACAAGCAAAATATATATACTAAGCTAAACAAGCAATGGCAAGAAGTGGTGCATCGTGTAGATCCCGACTAGCAGGTGACTACGACTCACTTCCTTAACCACATCAGAAACACCATACAAAAAGAAAACAAATACACACACCATACACATGCTAGTATAGGGTAAGTATCCATAAGAAAACACATATGATAATAAATTCTTTAACTATTCATCATCAATACCTGAAAACACTGAATACTCATAATGCATACATGAAATATAGAGTACAAAATAATCTTATCATATAATAAACTGAATCTGAAACAATATTAGATAATCTCCAAATAATGTCACTAAAAATCATCACAATAAAACTATCCTAAAAGAGTTTGGCCACAGTAGCAAAATGCGAACTAGGGTAGGCACTACAGGAGGAAGAGACTAAAATGCTAGATTATGAATTTTCAACTGGTTAGTCTAATATTTTCCATTTTCTTGTTGAATGATTGCATTTGATAACTTTTTTTGTAAATTGAGAGGCACGAAGAAGAATTTGAATAGTGGAAACAAATGATATTAGATCATTCTAAAGTATACATTGATTCATGATATTTTTTTTAAATTTTTAAATGAATCTTGTCATACATATTGTCTTGATATATTGGGAGTTAGTAGACTTAAAGGGCGAAACAAATATTCTAGGCTATATGAATACACCATAATTCACGTGCTTGTGCATTCTATTGTTTCATAGTGTTCTAATGAACTATTCTCATTATTTCTTATGAGTGTGGTGATATGTTGAATAATATTACAGGGAGGAAGTAGAGGATCCTAAAGTATGGTCAAAGATTTTTCTTCAGAACATGACCAAATTAGCGAAGGAGACCACCACAATACATCGTGTACTTGAACCTATGTTTCATTTTTTTTATAGTGGGAAACACTAGTCCCTTCAGAATGGACTCAAACTATATGTTCTATATGACATGCAACACTTAATGGAGAAAGCGAGTAACACTTATAATTTCACAATTTATAATCCTTGTTGCAAATTATAATATGTAAAAGTTAAACTTCATTGGCTACATCTCTAGCTAGGTTTATATATGATATCTACTGATTTGAATTTTCAAATTTACTTTCAAAATACTTTGGTTAAATTATAATTTATATGTGAATATTTCAGTTATTGTTTCCAAATTCCAAGTTCACCTTTTCATTTTAATATTTTATGATATTTCATGCTTTTCTGTTGGTCAATTTGCAAGCCATTCTACTCATTTTTTGTTGTTTATGCATATTATAACATCTTGATCACAAAAATATGGTGCAACAACCTCAAATGTAGATTAATATCATTGAAATTTTTGCTATCCTTGCACAACAATCAAAATCACAAGCTTCTGTAGCAATGGTTGGTGCCATGTTTGATCTGGCAAGGTATTTGCGCAAGAGCATACATTGTACTTATGAGGCTTCCAATATTAGTGATGATATAAACAACTGAAACAAGTCTTTTAGGGTTGCAATTGAAGAGTATTTGGTGCAATTTGCAAAAAAAGTGATAAATTTAATAGTAATTTTCCTTTCTTGAATGAACATGTTGTTAGACACATATGGAATTAGTATTAAATATCCACTAATATGTAGAGTTGGTCACTATAATTGCAAAGTTCAACTTGTTTAGATACAATCCTAAAGAGGTGCCAATAAATTGTCTGAAAGAATAAGAAATGCCTATAGATAAGGAAAGTGGAGTTTTTCCTAGCAAAACATAGATGATAGATAGAAAAGGATTTTCATCACAATAGCTTCTTGCTCTACAGGAACCTACCATGACATGTTTGATTAACTTTTGGGTTTTCAGGTTGGTGATGTTGGTCCAATTCTTGACATGATGGATGTATCATTGGAGAATCTTTCTACAAGCAATGTCATAGCTAGAACAAAAATTGTAGCAACGTATCTTATTGCACATATCATATCGCCTATGGACCAAATCATTCATATTATAATAAGGCATGTCTTTGTTCCTTATATTCCTAGTCATTGCTAGCATCACTAGATAATTACTTAAATTTTTGAGCTTTTCTTTTTTTAGCATTTGAGGCACAAGGGTTCTCAACACGTAGTATCTCTCTTGTCCAGGCTTTTTCAGAGGCTCTATTTCATCAGTTATTGCAAGCTATGACGCATACAGATAATGAAACAAGGGTTAGAGCCGATTGAATTATTTCAATTGTCCTTGTGCCATCTTTCAATTTCCTAAGAAACAAAGAAAGGAAACAAGATCTCTAAGGTTGAGTGGACATCAAATCTCACTTTTAATTTTCTCACTATTTACTCAGGCAATATACCCTAAAAATACACCAGCAAATTTTGAGGTAGTTGCCAATACTTATAGTTTTGGATTATTGTTCTCTCCTGTCAAGTTAATTATTGTTTTAACTTTTAAGTTACATGCCTAACTTGCTCTTTGATTGTGTCAATGCTTTGTTTGAGGAATATTGCTTACTTAAAATTCTCATGTTTTCCTTTACAAGTTATTGCCTAAGTATATTGTGCATTTCTTCACCTGTAACTTCAGTACAACATATATGTATAAGCTTGAAGAAGAGATGCACAACATTGTACTTGTTCCCTTTCCATATGATAATTTAGACATTTTCAGTCCTTGGGATACTGCCTTCTCCATTGACTAAGTATTACATTCTAATTAATTTTTGTGATCTGATTTCAATTAACATCTTTTAGATATTCGTTTGATTTGTGTTTTGTTCAATGAGCCTTGTCACAACATACTAA
The DNA here is from genome assembly GCA_028749045.1 of Cupressus sempervirens. Lineage (NCBI taxonomy): Eukaryota > Viridiplantae > Streptophyta > Pinopsida > Cupressales > Cupressaceae > Cupressus > Cupressus sempervirens. The sequence goes on along the minus strand of CM053787.1, from coordinate 353,531,109 downwards.
TTTAGAGATGGAATATACATGCTTGCAGAGTTCAAATCTTAGCAACCATAGGGACAACCACACGAACAGAAGTTGTGACCATAACCATATGAGAATGAGGAATCTCCAAGCAAGAGATGAGAAAGGAAGACACACATCCCTCATTGAAAGACCAATAGGAAGAGTGGACATGAAATCACAAGGATCAAGGAAAGGAGCTCTATCGACACCATCAACAACAACAAGAGGAACTCGAATCATGACAGAAGCAACTAGAACCATCACAACGACTTCTTGAATCACGCGATCTTCTACATAATGTTGTGAGTTATTAAGCATGATTTTAAGATCATACTTTCAATATGTTAGTATACATTATTTAGGGGCAAGTGATTTTTGGAAAACACTCCACAAAATCACATTCATTGCTCATTGATTTTAGGGGATACTTATATAATTTGATGTGTATTAAATATTTTCTATTGAAATCAGCTATTATAAAAAGAGTCTTTAAAAAAGTTCATGACTTAAAATTGAATTCAATCTCTTCTCAATTGAAACATGTATGATGAATAATGTAGTAAACCTTGCACAAAAAGGAAAATATAATGATAGAAAAGGAATTTTTATTAACATTATTCTAGGGATTTCTATTAATGCAATTGAATTATATTCTTAGTACATTGAATTTTCATTACCTCAGACATATTTAGTCTTCTATTGGAAAAATGGTGTGACTGTCTTGTTCATAGACTAGAGTTGCTTCAGAACACATTGGAGTTATATAAACATGTAAGGTTTTCAATATCTATTGTAAATTTTTTGTGCAAGATCAAATTTTAATGTGTCATAAAAGAGCTTCTTAGTAATTAATTTTTTTATTTATATATACCTTGTTTATGCAAAATAATTATTGGTGTTAAAAATATAGTTGTCAAAACAAAATGCAATCAAATGAGGAATGTTGGTGCTAGGAAGCAAAAGGCCTATTAGTGAGCTAGATAAGAAAAGACAAATATATTTAGAATAAAATAGTTAAACCAGACCTTGTGCAATTGAGGATGTTTGCAATATTAGGTAGACCTATAGGAGAGCAAATAGATTGTGCTTCAAAAGGAGGAAATTTTTTCTACATGAATGAAGTTGCACCACGTTGAAAGGACTATATTAAAGAAATGTTAAGTGATAAAAAGGCATGGTAAATCCCTTGGGAGATGTGCAAATAAGTAAATACAACACAATATCTCATCATGTGTCTAGACATGAGATATAACAAACATTGAATGAGACCACGAGGAAAACATCTGAAGAACATAACACACTACAAATATTCACTCAACTCTTGAGGATACACCCATGGCTAAGCAGCCAATTAAAACATATCTTTTATAAAGAGAATGATGAAAAAAAAACTACTAAGTGTCCTATACATTTTAGTATGTTGTTCAAACCTACACCTCATGTTTTATAAAGACAATGATGAAAAAAAAAATTGTCTTCTTTGTTAGAAATTCATTTTTTTTTACATGTTTTATAAAGACATCATGAGTCTCTAAGTCTTGGAATCTAATTTGGAACGTTTAGCATCAGGAATCCAGACATAGGCAAGAGAGCCAAAAATCTTCAGGTGACTGATCTTGGCCTTATGATCAGACCACAATTCTTCGAGAGTTTTGTTCTTGACAGTCTGAGTAGGGGAATGATTTAGAAGGTAGACAAAAATAAACACTACTTCTTCCCAATACTTATTAGGAACACTCCTCTTTTGTAACATAGAATGAGCCATCTCAACAATTGTACAATTGTGACGCTCAACAACTCTATTTTACTGAGGAGTGTAAGGTGTAGTGAATTGATGCTTGATGTCATGTTCAACAAAAAAATTGGAGAATGCATGAGAACAAAATTCCCCCCCATTATCTGTTCTAAGCAAAACAATACTGTAGCCAGACTCATTTTCAACCAACAACATAAAATTTTGAAATGTATAGTGCATCTAATTTTTGTTTAAGAAAGTAAACCCACATTTTTCTACTAAAATCATCAACAATAAGAAAAAAAATTGTAACCAGTAACTGAAGATGTATTTATAGGACCACAAATATCAGCATGAAGTAATCGAAGTACTTGAGAAGCATGCCAAGAATCTACATCTTTAAAGGGAGTATGATATTGTTTGCCAGCTTGACAGGTGTCACATACTCCAAGATGTTGCAGCTGAATCAAAGGTAGTCCAGAAACAAGTTCCTCCTGAGATAGTTGAGAGAGGTACTAGATGTTGAGATGTCCATATCTCTGATGCCACAAAGTGTTGAGAGATAAATCACGAGCTGCCATAGCTATTTCAGGAGAATCACTAGTGTTAGTAAGTCGATATAGGCCATGATCCTCTAGACCAGTAGAAACAGTAAGAGGAGTCTCTCGATCAATAATGGAGCATTTGTGGACATTGAACACCACATCCAATTGAGGAGAATTTGTCATGATCTGACTCATAGAGAGAAGATTGAGTGCTATACCAGGAACATGGCAAACATTGAGAAAGATGAGTTGACACCCACCAGATTGTATCTAAACATTTCCTCTGCCAATAATGTTGAACTCCTCTCCTCCGCCAAACACAACTGAATTGTTGTATGGATAAAAATCCATAAACTAGTCATGTTGATGAGAGAAATGATGTGAAGCACCAGAGTCAATATACGAAGTAGAGGATTGGGCTGAATCAGAAGGATTTTTAGCCATAAAAGCGTAGAACACAGACTCCTTTATATCAAAATGTTTAGCAACATTAACCTGCTGATTGGGCCCTCCCATACCAGTTTTCTAATTGGATCCTCGCTGCTTCTCTATTCAAAAGCGAGTCCTTGATGACAATCTTTCTTCATGTGGCCGTACTTACGAAAATAATGACACTGAACACTCTTCTACTGAAAATTGCTTGAGGATTGATGGGAACTACCCTATGGAGATGACTAAGATGGCTGAAACTTAGCTACAAAGGCTTGTTCTGACGAGGGTGAGGAAGCATGACTACCAAACTGCTTCTTCCAGCGATCCTATTGTAGGAGTTTGGTGCACAACTCTGGGAATTTCATATCAACATTAGTTAAGGTAATGTTGAGAGTCTCTATGAAATGCTCATAAGATATTGGAAAGCTTTTTAGGGTAATAACTACCATATCTTCTTCCTCCAATGTTTGACCGATGGCTTCAAGCTAATCATGAATGTCCTTAATCTTCATGAGATGTTCCTGTAAAGACATACATTCATCCATCATAATGGAAAACAACCGATTCTTCATAAAGAATGCTCGACTCTTGTTTGATGTTTCATGCAACTCCTTTAAATATTTCTAGATGTTTGCAGTCGACTTGCCAAAGGGAATCAGAGGTAGTTGATCATCTATAACAGAGAGCTTTATAAGCATAACAGCTTCACAATTTCGATCATCAAACTTGTCCTAATTTGTTGTAACAGAGGTCTCATTGGGCATGCCAGTGGGGGCAAGACAAGTTTCTGTGCCTAGAACAAGTGCATCCAAACGACGATACTCAAAGATGGTTACCATGCATTGCTTCCAATGGTTGTAATTGGTGCCATTAAACTGTTGACTATTTTCCAGCATAAGGTTGGTCAAGGATGCCATTTGCACAAAGTTTGAGGCAATGTTTAGGATGACCCAAAAAATGACAAGTACCTAGAAGAATCAGAGAGTGACCTAGAAGAGAGCTCAAAAAACCTAGAAGGAATATGCTCTTAGTTTTTGGATCTATTGGCTCAAAATTTGAGGCATGAAAATTGAGGCATCTAGAAAAAATGAATGAAAACCTAGTTGAGCTCTTGAAAAACCCACCAAGAATCTGCAATCAAAAAAAAATTATGACCCCAAAAATTAGGGTTTTGAGAAAAACCCTAACTGGTAGCTTGGTAGGTCAAAATTGTAAAAAATGGCAATTTCTTGGAAAGAGAAGGCCGATTTTTTGTTGCAGAGTTCGTCTAGGGGCAGATACCACCCTGAAGAGTGGAGATTTAACTCCTCAAATGGCCAAGATTGCAAGTTGAAAGAGAAAATGCCTAGTAGAAAAGCACAGAGAAAATGCCTAACAAAAAACACAACTTTGTAGACGATTTGCAGACCTGACTTTCAAATGTGATTTGAACCACTATTAGCAGACAAATCGACCACAAGGAGGCCACTAATCTTTAAAAAAATCGTGATTTTTCCAAGGAAGAAAACCTACATTTTTTCCAAGGAAAGACCAGAGATGTGCTGCGGATTTCCAAATTGAACCCGTGATTTGTAGAACGAGTCGCAACAAAAGAAATCACGATTTTCAGAGAGAAATTTTGAAATAACAAAATAGATAATTTCAATAAAGAAATTATAATTTTTTCGAAAAATTACTCTAAGCTTTGATACCATAAAATAATCAAAAGATTATCTTGTGTATTGAATAATTAGTGAATGAAATACAACAAGCTTACAAGCTCATATATGCAAAATGTATATACATAAAATAGGAACTAATAGAAAATAGAAACTATCTATACACGATAGATAGAGTATTATTAGAAATATTCTAATAGTTTTTAGTTTTGATTTTCTTATATTAAAAAATTGATACATCAAAGAGAAAATTAAAAGAAATATTTTTTCTTAAGTGTCATGAGTATTTAATTAGATTATCTCTTTTAATTCCAATTCATATTTAAAGAGGCAAGTAAATTTAATTTGAGAGTGAGCTTTTATATAATTAACAGAACAATATCACCCTTTTTAATTTTCTTTACTTACAATTTTTTCAAAAAACTCTTTCAAAAAGTTTAGTAATAAAATGCACTAGCATACCAATTAATCAACTCTAGCCTATTAATTTGAATTCAAATTGATTGAAATAATTTTAATTCTAGATGGCTAATAAAAGGAATTTATTTTGGTAGTAAGAAACATGTTAGGAGCTAAAGCAAGGGGCTTGGGGACAATATGGTGATGGAAAGGTGATGATCAAGGCCCCAACATCAAGATACTTCATGCTCGAGTATTCAAAGTGAGGAAAAAGGATTCAACATCAAGGTTATCAGACACAAATTCAAAGATGAAGATCAAGTTCACAAGGGTGTAGGTGCAAGCCAAGGTCATGAAGAAAATTCCTAAGAGATGGAGAAGATGAAAAGGATGAAGCAATTTGGGAAAATGAAACATCACAATCACAATCAAGAAATTGATTTTTGGAATAGTTAATCAAATTTAGAAAGTTAGAAATGTTAAGCATTAAGATATATTTTCTCTTCATCAAAGGATTAAAAAACAAGATAAGAATGATGAGGTAACACCAAGACTTCTCCTCCAATCAAAACATTCCAATTCCAAGTATAGTCAATTATCCAATTTTCTCATTGGTTGGAGAAATCATTGCAATTTTCTTATTGGCCCACTATGTGGTGCCCTTGTGTAATTGGTTGTAGCTTTGGCAACCCTAATTAGGGTTTTTGGGAAGAAATCTCTTTTTGTGATCTTGAAACAATCTTGGCCCTTTAATGTAACCAGACATCTATAAAAGTTCAAGGCCTTCTCATTTGTAAGGCATTAGATTAGAAGGTGCGATCAGAGAGCTAGAGAAGAGTAGGCTAACTAATGGAGAGACTTGATTGAATTAGTTCTATGATGCTTTCAAAATAATGGATAATTCATTGTTGGTTCTTCATGGTGAATTACTTGTTATTGTTTTGAAGTGTTGCATGGTTTCCAAATTCTTTCGCTTGAAGTAGATTTATTTTCATGATTGAAGTAGTTTAATTAGATGAATGTTTGTGGATGTTTCTTTGATTGACTTAAAAAATAAATGGCTCACTAGCCTCTTGCTGATTTTAAGTGTGACTTGTGTGGTGAGCCAATGAAAACACTTAAGTTAATTGATATTCAATCTTTTGTTTGCATCCAGATGATGGGGTTAGAGAGAGGATATCGATGTGAAAATCATTTGTGTATTCTTTATAAGTTTGCACTAGATGGGCGGAGTCACTGATTACGATGCATCTAGTAGGGTCCAAGTTCATTTGTGATTTATTTCATTCATAGTCATAAGTAGAAGTAGAAATAGAAGTTATAAGTTTAAGTTGGGGTTGAAATGGAAAAGTTGGAAAATCAAACTACATTTTCTTTACACATTGTCAAGCAAAATCCTTTAGGAGTGCAAGAGTTGATGTCTTTTGAATGAATAGCTTAAGTCCCTTTGTGATAACCAACATATCACATCATAAAACTAAGTGAAGTTCATGATTAAGAAGGAACTTTGAAGTCATCTCATGGTGACTTTGCAAGCTTAGCCTAAGAGATGACCTTATATCAAGAGGATTGAATATTTGGTGTTTCTCCTTGAAACATTAAGTTTTTTATTTTATATGTAGTGGAATAAAACTCACATCAACGGGAATAAAATGCAAAGAATCAAGAGAGTGTAAAGGAACAAAACATAGATTAATTGAACTTATCTTCGTCATCATATGTAGGTCGAGCCTAAGTATTCTAAAAGTACACATAAGATTTAATCAATTCAAGATGAACATCAAAGACAAATGTGATTGATGATAATTAAATGTCATGTTCATTTGAGTGTCAAATCATGGATGTCAAATTTATCCAAACCCACACAATTTTGAATTTGAGGATTCATATTACAAAGTAGTAATACTTGATGTTGTTTTGTTGGCATAACCACACCAAAAAAGGAAAAGAAAAATAAGTCAAAACATGAATTCGTTGTCCAAAACCTATAGTTGCAACCACATCATATGCCTATATCCAAGCTTATGCATTGCTGAAAGCTTAGAGATCAAGGTCACCATATAGATAAAAACAAATACATATCATGGCTCAAGGTGATGCATGATTTGTTAGTGCATAGACAAATAAGAATAAAAGAAATTAGCAAAGAAATATTAATTTATTAATGGCTTTAGTGGCTCTAGAAACAACTACAACTTATTCCACAATTGATGAGACCACAAGGTGGCAATTCAAGCTTGTTCCAATTGAAAAGTTTTGACAAAGGATATATATGGAAAACCGTGAGAGAAAAATTAGATGCAAAAATTACATAACAAGAACAAATTGAACATACTTTTAGTGGATGGCTTAAACATCACAAACTAAGTTTCATTCCAAGATTAAAAGTGTTAAATAGTCAAAGTTGACTTATTTTTTCCAAACTTAATTTTCTCCTTAGTGTGTGATGTTACTTTTCGTTGAAGGAGAAGCTTAAAGTCAAATAAGTTGAAAGCTTCTGACCAGAGGAGCCGATGACTAGATATGCAAAATTTGAGATATTCTTCACGGAACATTTCCCTTTTTGATCATCGATGACATTTTTACTGGTGCTAGGGGATTGATTAAGAGACCTAGAGGAATTCACATTAATACTAAAGGCTGAATTAAAAGATCTAGATTGATTAATTATATGAGCACTATGGCTAGAAGAATGTTTGGCTATCTAGAAAGTGAAGTTATTATGTACAGGTTTCTTAGATACAGGAGGATTGTTTCTCGCAGCTGGAACATGGAAAAACAAAGATTATGTGCACAACTCCTAGTGAAGCAGTCAGACCAAGCAAACATTGTAACATACAAAAAAATGCACTTAGCAAGAACAATGAGATACTCTTATAGCTTAGACAATAGTGTAGCTCTCAAATTACAGATTCTTGTAATTATCAGTCACTTATAATCTATGTAAAACATCATTCTGAGATTTGATAGGTAGGAGATATTTTTTACACCAAGTCAAATTGTGATAAAGCTATTAGGATTCAATTGTGCAATTTTTGAATCAAATTCATTGATTAATATTTCATGAATAGTGATTTATACAAACCTATTTCTAGAGCACTTAACTACAAAATTTCCTCCATAGTTAAACCTACTCTATTTACAACCTCATTAATAAAACCAAATTGAAAAAGTAACCTTTTCAACCAATTTGCCACATCTCCATGGATATGTAAAATGTAGAAATATAGTTGGAGCAAGAGGTGGACTGTAGGAATGCCTCCGTAAAAACTTAAAGATTCCTCACCTTTGAGATCAGTCAAATGTTTTTGTTTCAAATTTATAAATACAAAATTATAAAAATTTCAGCAATATACCGCCCATCAATAAAAAATTAATGGAAATTAGATTTGAAAATGTTGAGAAAATTGAGACTTTAGGAAATTCTATCTTCCAGGGCAAAAATAAAACTGATTTAGAAATCTCTATCAAATACAACTCTTCATACATTGTCTTCTAATAAAAAACTTGCACAACAATTTCCTTTTTTAAACTAAAAGAATTTTACACATTAATTTTTATTATTGCTTGAATTAGGGTTTGGTAACCATGAATATCGATCAGAGACTATGGTGCAACTTATATGCACCCAGACTAGCGTTAAATAGTCTTCAGTCCTTTATATACAAGTGAAATACACTAAAAAATTGCATATAAATTGCACTGTAGATGGTGTAGATGGTGCCGTTAACATCCAGTCGGTCAAAGACAGTAACCGGTGAGCAGTAGTTTATTGATTAATTTCTTTCACTTGCAGGAATTGCTTCCCTTCATTATTATTTTAGGGCTTGACAAGTATGGAAACAGCTTCAGGGGGATGTCCCTGATGTTCACTGGCGTAGAAATTGCATAAAATACAAACAATTGTTTTAGCGTTTCTCTTTAATCTCGATATTGAGTTGACCAGTTGGATTAGTAATCAATGGAAGTTTTACAATCCTGATACTAAATTGAAAAAAGTAGATTAAAAAAAACATATCTGAATTAAATTGGAGGAGGCTAATTAAAAGATAGTCTAGAGGAGATTGATTAACAGATATCCACAATACTGAACTACAAAGTCAAAGAAATCAATCAACAGACATCCCACAATCCTTATAACAGTAAATCTGATAAAATCATTTTTTCTTCTTATATATGAAGAATTTCTGATACTAACCCATTACAAAAACTGAACCAGTGCCAATGGGAATGGCTGAGCTCTTCCTTGATTTGCTCCTTCCCTTTGTTAGCCTAACAATCAGCATCTTTTTCTTCCTGCAGCTTTTCTTTCATGGTCGAAAGAAAACTAAATCTGAAAACCCCACTCTCCTTCCTTTCTTCGGCATACTTTTTCCACTGATTAAAAACCGTCACAGGCTGCACGATTGGGTAACAGAATTACTCTCTGCTTCTCCTTCCAATACATTCAAATACCATCTACCTGGAGGAATAAGAGGATATTTGACAGCCAATCCTGCAAATATAGAACATATGCTGAAAACCAAATTTGAAAATTACAGGAAAGGGAAGCGCTTCAATCACATTCTTCACGACTTTTTGGGAAGAGGAATTTTCAATGCCGACGGCGAGCTGTGGAAGATGCAGAGGAAGGTCGCCAGCTACGAATTCAACACCAAATCGCTCAAAAATTTCGTCGTAGAAACAGTGCAATCAGAAATTCTGGACCGGCTCATACCTGTTCTTTCGAAAGCCTGCGATGAAGGAGCCTCCATAGATTTGCAAGATGTTTTGCAGAGATTTACCTTCGATAATATTTGCAGAGTTGCCTTCGGAGTAGATCCTGCTTATCTGGATCCCTCTCTCCCCCAATTACCCTTTGCTAGGGCTTTTGGAGATGCAACAGAATTAAGCTTCGGGAGATTTCTGTACGGCGTGCCCTACCTCTGCAGAATCAAGCGTGCCCTTAACCTAGGTTCTGAAAGGCGATTGCGCAGGGCGATTCGCGAGGTGGATGATTTTGCTCTGAATATAATCCGTTCTAGAAGGAAAGAGATCGCCGAGAATCAATTAAAGGGAAGTGATTCCCCAAGAAATGACCTCCTTTCCAGATTAATGGCAGCAGCTAACGAATGTGAAAGAGAGACGGGTGAAGATGAGGAAAATCGCAAATCCGATGTTTTTCTCAGAGACATGATTGTAAATTTTATACTGGCCGGAAGAGATACGACTTCGACTGCACTGACCTGGTTCTTCTGGGTGCTTTCATCACATCCGCGAGTGGAATCGGCCATCCGCCATGAAATTTCACAGATTTTATCAAATAGAAAAGGGGAAATGGAAACAGGACCGAAAGGGGTTTTCAATACCGCGTTTACATTCGAGGAATTGCGGGAAATGAAATACCTCCATGCTGCTGTGTGTGAATCTCTGCGCCTGTACCCTGCTGTGCCCATTGATTCCAAATGTGCAGTGGAAGATGATGTTTGGCCCGACGGTAGTTTTGTGGGCAAAGGTTGGTCTATTGATTACAGCATTTACGCCATGGGCAGGATAGAAAGCATCTGGGGAGCAGATTGCCTGGAATTTAAACCAGAGAGATGGATGGTAGATGGAGAATTTGTAGGAGAAAACCCTTACAAGTTTACTGCTTTCCATGCCGGACCTCGCACATGTCTGGGAAAGGAGATGGCCTTCATTCAAATGAAATCGATTGTTGCTTCCATACTCCATGATTTTAGCTTTGGGATCGACAACAGCTTTGTTCCCACTTATACGCTCGACTTCAGTATGCGTATCAGGGGAGGATTGCTGGTTACTGTCAGGAAAAGGTGATTTCTTCTCTAACAGAGATCTGAAAGTGGTTTTTACATTGCCTCCATTTTAATTCTCTATTTTTTTTCTGGCTTTGTAATATGTTTTGATGGATATAGATATTATTGGCCGATAGGCTTCCCCTATGAGGTTGCTTGCAATCGGTTTTTGTCTCATACCCCATAATCGCTGCCGGTAAATGATTTCCGATTGCTAGTAAGTAGTTTTACAGTTTTAGATAGGATTCTTTCAGCACACCGAGCCTTAGTCTAGCCACTAGGCCTGCAATCAGCGTATCATGCCAACCTATTCAGCCTGCACTCAACCCACCCTGCGCACTCAACCGCTTTGTCTAATTAGGCAAGAAGCTCAGTTTTTAAAGGCGGAAAGAAATCGCCACTAAAATTATTGACGAAGAGATCTAGCATGAGCAGACGGTGAATCCGGGAAATTTATTTGGGTACAGGGTCTTCGAATCTGTTGTTCAAAAGGGATTAATTCATTGCATTCCTAGCTTTTCCTACCTCTTCTAGGATTCTGTCATCGCCCACGAGAATGAAACATGGCTGAAAGCAGGGGGCTGGTCAGATCGTTATTAGAAAGAATGAGAGCGCCCATATTAATCAATACCAGAAGCCATAATGGGCCGATAACCAATCAGGAGTTTCCCCCTCAATACTTCATCCACTTAGCGAAAAACGGGATAGCCAGAATTTGGGTTCTCTGATTGCAGAGTTCCAAATCAGATTGTTTACCCCAAATCCAATGAACTCAACAACTCCGAGTCTCCAACCCTTGCACAAAATTTCTCCCAGTTTCAATTCCTGCAATGCCTTTAATCTCTGAATGGATTTGGGAATGCTTCCATTAAGGGCATTATCTGAAAGCGTCAGATTTTTCAATTTCTCGAGCCTTCCAATACTCATCGGGATCTTAGACTGAACGTAGGTAACTTGTTCTCACATACCTCTGAACGGAGGTAAGCTAAAGCTGCCGCCGGGGCCACGAGGGCTGCCTGGTTTGGGCAACCTGCTAGACCAGGGTTCAAATCCCCACCAGTCTGTTCATGATCTTTCCAGGCACTCACTCACCGTCCAGCACACTGATCACCCAATACATCGTCCACTCTGTCTGCACTCCGCCGTCCAGCCAGTCTGACTGTTATAAATAATGTCCAGTCAGTATGAGCAACATAATTGAACAGCCAGCCTGGGTACTGTTGTTGCATTCTGAGAAATTGCTTCCAGAGCTTGCGATGGCAATGTCATTTGCCTGGTGTTCTTCTACCAGTGCCATATCTATCAAATTATAGCCTTGCACCTGTTTGGGATTCAAGGTTGTGTTCTGTTTCTGCCAAAACCAAAGGTGGTTGTGGCTGAAAAGAGGAGATCATTTTTGACCCACATGTTTTTCTATTTTATACCTACTATTTAGATGAATAATTTGATACACAATTCAGTCATTTCAATTTTTTAAAATGGCTATAGGTTCCACCCTATGTGCCTGGGTTTTGGTGTCACCTTCACTGCCGGTACAGGTTAATCTCTTACAAAAAAAATCAGATAAGAAAGTAAGTCAAACTTTTTTTTTCAGATTTACAAAAACATAGTGACTTTTCTCTAGATTTTTTGTTGTTCTCAAAAAAATTCATGATATTTTTGATTTTTTGAAAATTGATAACTGTACATTTTTGTGGGAGAATAGCCATGTCCTCCACCGCCTGTGTGTCATTGCACACGAACTTTTGGCCCTCCTCAACCACCTGCTCGTCTTGCAGCTCGGCCATGTCCCCTGTGATCTCTTCTTCCTGTTGCCCTTCAATGTTGTGCTGCTTGACGACTAGCCTGAGGGGTTCTCCAGTAATCTGCAGCCTGATGTGTGAGGATAGCCTTGTCAAAACTCAATGCTGTGCTGCTTGACGGCTAGCCAGAGGGGGTCTCCAGTAATCTGCAGCCTGATGTGTGATAGTAGCCTTGACAAAACTCTCTTTTTCTAGTCTCAAAACTAGATTTAAAATAAATTAGTTACTAGAGCTTTAAGCCGATAGCCGTGTATACTTTTGATAATGTTCTCAATTTTTGTTCATACACTATCTCTTTCACTTCCCTACCCCATCTTTATATATTTCTCATTCACACACAGATACTACTCTCCCTCCTCCCCTTATCCTTCATTGAATATCTATCTATCCTTCTAATTTGTATTTCCTATACCAAATGGACAATATTTGAAAGTAGTAATTTACAATTATTTCTATCACATCATAAATGTCTTTCCCTCTCCATCTTACTCTATGTTTCTATATCTCTATTTTTTAATAGTTCCAAGTATGTGAATATGTGATAAAAATGTTTACAAAGAAAATACATCATGCTAATAAACATATACATATTATTTAATTTGAGTCAAACTCATTGGCATATATTTCATTAGTATGGTTCACCACAATCCATCTTCAATACAATGAATAGAAAACTTTTATCATTCGTTGCCATATTTCATGTGTAGACACTAGTATCATAGAATATAAAAGATCTTATTTTGTAAGAGGATTTCTTGTGAACTTCTTCTCATGAAACATAAATAAATAGATGAGAAATTTGCAAACATCACAATTTGATATAAAATTCTATTATTTAAAAAAATTAATAATACACAAAAAAATAATTTAAAATATCTTTTATATTGAAAACTATATTACTATCTTAATATTTACATACAATTATCATGTTAAACATTTGATTTTCCAATTTTTCATATATTCAAAAAATCATATAGTACAATATAATCTATTGTGCAATTAATGTAATCCTATTATATTGAAAAATATATTACTTACCTTTATATTTACATAAATTATCATGTTAAACATTTGATTTTCAAATTGTTCATATATTCAAAAAGTCATATAATACAATATAATCTATTGTGCAATTAATGTAATCAAATTATAAATATATTACTTATCTTAATATTTACATACAATTATCTTTTTAAACATTTGATTTTCAATTATTCATATATTCAAAAAGTTATACAATCTAATGTACAATTTGTACAATTAATGTAATCATATAACTATTTTAGAATTTGTAGAATATCATTAAACAACTAAATTTATATAATGATAAATGACAAAATATTATTTTATTAAGATTTGAATACTTAATATATCAATATATCTATAATAATATTTTTTATAATATTTATATATTAAAATTTATTTTTGAAGAGTCTAAATTATTTTTGAATACAACAATTTAACTTTAGAAGTAAAGTAAAGAGATAAAATTTAAAAACATAAGAAAAGTCTTTATATACAACTATTTCCAATCTATTAGTGACATTCTATTACATATTCATTTTTTATAAATCATGCTTTTTTTTGAGAAACTCAACTATTGAAACTAAAAAAATCAATTTAAAATTTAATCACATTTAAAATTTAGGTTAATTGTTTTCTTTTTATGCAAGCTGTTGACAAATAAACAACGACAACAAAACAAAAACATGCAAGGCTTTGATATTAACATTGTAAATAGCAACAAAACTATTTGTTCATGGAAATTTAAGAATAAAACTCACTTACTTCTTCCCTGCCACAATTCCTTTTGTCCAGGCCTAGAATTTGATGACCATGCCTACATGTCATAAGATTTTTCTATGACGGTTTGATCATTTTAATGCCTTTTATTTTACATTTATGAAAAAAAAATCATTGTCATTTTTCATTTTTGAATAAAGTTTGTATATATTTTTTTTGAAAGATTCTGAGTTAATATAAATATATAATAAACAATGTAAAAACATTATATTGCATACTATATGCAAACATTAAAAAAAATTGTTATATAATAATATAATAATTAGTAATTAATAAGTTTCTAGATTCATAGTAAAATAAAATATTCATATCTATCACTTTAAAATAAATAAATAAACTAATAGCATATATTTATATTATAAAGTAAATTACTATATTATTTATAATAATTTTTTACGGTTTATTAATAACATAAAATGTCATATTGACGTTATAGAAAAAAATGACATGTCAGCCTATACGATCTAAAGAAAATTTAGATTGTCATATATGGTTAAAAAGTGTGAAATGGGCCATTACAACCATCAAATTATATGCATGCTTTCTTCACCATTCAATTTACATTAACCGCTTTTCAATTTTGCCAACAAGGTTTCCTTCTCACAAGTGTTTGACAACGCATGACAACTAGTGGAGATGAAACAAAAAACTTTCCATTATTGAGTTTTGAAACAATCTAAAACTTAGAAATGGTTTGTTTTGTGTGCTAGACACTCATTCACATAACAAGATGGTGTTAGAAAAGCATACAAGCCAACAAAAGATGCACGGTGAGAATAAAATGTTGATGAGCAAAGCAACTGATCTTTTCTCTCTTTATTTTACAAGATTGAAACAATACTCTTCATTCCTATGATATTCCAAGGCACAGAAAATGTTGCTTTTGTGATTTGAGCCTGCACTTCTATGTATGTGTTGTAAAATAACTTCATTGCTTTATACACACTTCTCAAAAATCAATAAACCAAAACAAGGTTGTAAAAATAATAAACGTAGTCTATCATAAGCTACTTTCTGCCTGGAATTTAAAGGAAAACCCACAACAAAACTACTATTGCAAACTCCCCTCCTGAAGTGGTTTCTTGTCCAGCAGGTCCTGACAATTTAAACCCTACGAATTAGTAGCCCTTGATCTTCCATAAATTATGGAAGCAAATTGTTACACTGTCCAATTTAAAGGACTTTTGGTATTTTAAATGACAAGTAGCTGCTAGGTCATTACTCAATGTGAAACTTTTATCTGGTGTAGTATCTTTTCTAGTCGTCTGACACTGTCGGAGTGTCACAACATTCCGGTGGCAAGTCTCGTAGTAATAAGTCTATCGGCTTTACAAGATATTTAAATGATGTTTGAAATAAAGATTGTATATGCAAATGTCACTAATATAGGATTATATCATATATGATTATTTCTATATGTCATTTACATTGTTTGATCTAATTCGAACTTGAAGTTTAATGTTTTTTTTTTCGATGGAGGGTTCAAACCTACGAGGCAGCCCAGTGAGGCATGAGGCTTGCGAGCTACCAACTAACAAAGGCCACCACTTGAAGATTTAGGAACTCGATACTGGCCCACGCATGCCTAAAACCTCTTCGGCTTAGAGTCAAGGATTGAGGGGCATCCATGCCGCCAAAATCACCCGGGGCATTATCCCGACCTCATCCCTTATGGTGTTAGATATAGTGTCTGCCCCTAGTTTACATTTTATTATTATTGTTGTACTCTTTTAGGCCAGTTTTATGCTTGATGATTAGCAGCATTATTTTTGAGATTATCAGATATTGTTTCATAATCAATTGATTTTATGATGAGACTACTTGGTACTCTATACTTCATGTATGCATGATAATTATTACTGTGGTTTCAGTTATTGATGATGATTAGATAGATGGATTATCACATGTGTTTTCTTATGGATACTTACCCCATACTACACGTGTATGGTGTGCATGTATATTTTCTTTATGTATAACATTTCTGATGTGGTTAAGGTGCACCACTTCCTGCCATTCCCTGTTTAGCTTAGTATATATGTGTTTGTACATGCGTGGATTTTATGCAGATTGCAAGTACCAGGTATCAACTTCCTTGAATTGCCAGGATGAGTGTACCGTATCGCATTATCTCAATGGTAAGAGAGGAGATAAATTCTTAAGTCCAAATCCTAACCTTTAGACCCATTTGTCTTTAAAAATTAGGACAAGTGTCTAAGGTGATTACCTTCCGAATGCGTTGTATGATGTAAATTCATGATTATAACCCTTTAGTTTGATCTTGTATGTGTTTTTCTATGATAAGTTTTCGTATTTCGTCCTATAGGTCTTTGGTGATTTTTCTATTAATTAAGTCTAATTAAAAGATTAAATTAATGATTAAATTTAATGGAAATTTATTATGATATATTTTAATGATTAATTATATTTAATTAATTGGAAAATTAATTAAATAAAAAGAATTAAATTTAAAGATAAAATTATAAGTTCAATTTTAGAGCATAATAATATTTAGTTAATTTAATAATAATATATTTAGGAAATCATTTTAAAATAAATGCTAAATATTATTACTTAACTTAATAAATATTTTATCAGTTAATGTTTCGAAAATAAATTAAAGCATGGAAAAGATATTAATTTATTAAAGAATTTTATGATTGCATAAAGTATTCATGAGAATAAAAATTTAATAAATTAATTAAAAAGAGAAGTCAAGTGCATTTAATTAAGATATTTTATATTGCAATAAAGGTGCATGAAAATATTAAAAGAAAGATAATAAAGAGTTAAAGACTGGTAAGCAAAGAGTCCTCTTAGGTGATCGCACAATTAGTGTCCCAAATTTAAGAGAGAACTTCATTTCAACAATTGAGGGTTGATTTTCGAGGGACGCAAATTTTGGAGAAGGAATTTTCAGAGAGAAGGTTTTGAGAGAAAAAATTTCTCTCACAATCTTTTGGGTGGTTGCGAATTTAGCATCAGAACCAAGTAGATTCTTGTGTTTTGATCATCCAGTCAACTATGTTATTTAAATAATCTTGTCTTCTTCGTGACTATGTATTGTTTATCCAAATATTCATTGTGACGAATCTTTTATATTTCATTTTGAAATTACTGGTATGCATGTTGATTTCATCTATAAGAGATCTGTAGAATCCTCTTTCAATAGTTTTAAAATTGAAAATTAAGCCTAGAAGGGTTTTGAAAGGGAATGGAAATTTTGTTTAGTTTGTTGTAAGTACTCTATCAGAGTATTGATAGCATTCTGTATTAAAAACATATATATATACAAAATTATTATATGGAGGATTGTTATTAAAAAAATTTATTGAAAGAAAGAAATTTACAAAAAATAAAAATTAATAAAAATATATTAGTGAGGAGGTGGGGTCATGAATAGTTTAATCACCAATGCTTTCAATAGAATTCTCTTGTATTAAAAATGAAAATGAATTCACTTTTCTACTTTGAAAAATCAAAGATCTATATTTTTATGAATGCAAAAATCTAAGTGATGTATACAAGATTCAAAGCACATAATTTTATTTATGTTAATGCAATATTTAACACAACTGGTGATCTTCTTATGGAAGACCTACATCCTTTTCCCTACGAAGAATTAAGGAATTTCCTACAGAATGGCAGAGAAAGAATTATTGGATTCCTCCTATATTTTATTATGATGTTTGGGGTCACCTTCAAACAATAGTAGGCATAAAAATTCATATATTGTTGTTCCTGTGCACTTTTTGTGTGGATTATTTTTGCTTTATTAGTTTTGCTAAGTTGCTAATGATATGATACATTGACAAAATGTTTATTAATAGACTTAGCTACAAATTAAATTGGTAAGAAATTTCAACATAATCCTAATTCAGCTCTCCCCACCCCCCGCACCCTCCACCCAGTCTTAGGATTATTATGTTGTTCTACAAGAAATGACAATAGATTTTTACATTTAAAATCCATTACCCTAGTTCCCTTTTCCTCTAGCTGATTTAAGTTTGACAAAATGGAATTACTTTTTGAAATAAAAGTAGCCTTTAAACTATTATTTTGATTGGATGTTGCCTTGTTGCCCCCATTTCAAGAAATATAGGTCCATAACCTTTTTTTTGGGTTCTATATTGAGAATAAAATGAAATAGATAGTAATTTATTATGTATTCTTTAAAGGGTGCTAGCTCAATGGAAGAGCATGCAGGAGGATGGTGGTTTGATTCCATTGTGCTCTATTATGACCAAATACACTACCAAATATGTGACTAAATATGCTACTATATATGTTGCCAAATATACTATTAAATACGCTACTAAATACACTACCAAATATGTGAGTAAATGTATTAAATATGTTATTAAATATGCTACTAAATATACCACTAAATATGTGACTAAATCAACTATCAAATATATGACAAAATATGTGATTAAATATACTACTAAATATACCACTAAATATGTGACTAAATCGATGATCAATATCAGTGATCAAATAAGTGACTAAAATTGTCTAGTAGTAGATTTAGTAGCATTATAAATGATTGGATATTAACTACTATTAGTCATGCGACTAATTTTAGTCACATATATACAAATTTTAGTGGTTTTTTTAGTCACATATTGTTGTTTTTGTACTAGTGCGAAAAAATTGTATAATTGTAATGCAACATGTCCTATATTATTATTGTAAATTAGGAAAGCCTCAAATCCAACTCACTAACTTGTTTTAGGACTTGGTATAAAGGGAAGGTCATTTTCTTTTGGTAGTGTCTTATTCATCAGTGATATCATATGCATTGTGGTGTTTGGTTGAGTGACCTTGAATGTGAATATCTTTTGATTAGAGAAAAGATTGATGTTGAGATGTACTATGAGCTTCAAAGAAACTGTTTTATAAAAAGAGTTGTTAGTTGTTCAGTTCAAAAATCTTGGATATACTTATCCAGAAGATTGTCCAGTGAAGATTATTTATGTGGCTATTTGGATAGTGGGTTCAGTTGTCTTCCTTTCAGCTCTTAACAGGGACTCACATGCATTGATTGTATTTCATTGACTCCTAATAGGGTCTATCCTTTCACAAGCAACTTTTATATTAGTACATCATCTTGTGGACAACATTTCCACCAAGGTTTTCCCTCTGATTAAGGGTCTCCTTGTTAACATATCTGGTGTGATTGTGCACCATTATCTTTCTATATTTTTTGCATCTATTGTTTACATGTTTCAGAATTACTAAATATATTGAGAGTTATTTTAAGTGCATAATTGATTCATCCAATCCCCCCCTAGTTATCTTGGTGGACTCTAGTTTCTAACACGAAGTAGTCAAAATTGGAGGACAAATAAGTTAAATCATTTTGGTGATCAAAATAGTTCAAAGAGAAAGAGGAAGAGGGAAAGGACTAGGAAGACACTACCAAAATTGGGCTCATTTTTCAAGGTTGATTGGTCAATTTTTCTGTGCATATTGGTCAATGTTTTGACCAATGTCTTTGTCGTAATCTTTTTGTTGATTGTTTGATGAGCAACATTTTGCATCTAACTTTTGACGAACGTTGGCATTGAAAAAGATGTCATTTTATTCCAAAATGTGGCATCGAAGATCTAGTTTTTTATGGTGGCCTACATCATAGTTTGACAAGGATGGTATGGCATCAACAAGTACCTTGTCAAAATTATCATTGAAACTGTCCACTAAATATCGATATTTTGACAATCCTAGTGTTGAAAAAGGACAAGTGTACATCAAAACATTTGATGGTGATGTTATGAGTTTGGAAAAGTAGTTGTCAAAATTTTCCACTGTCTATCAAAATTTCAACCAGTTTGGGCATCCAAAAATAGTATGTTCAATGAGGATGCTATGTCCACAACAACAATCCTCATCAAAACTGATGTCGATACCAATGTTGAAATGACTATGTCAAAAAATTTATGATAGTCAATTTTTTTTAATTGACAATGGTGAGTACTTCAGCTTCACAACCATAATTTATAGCTATCATTTCCTAAGAGTTAGACCCAGGCACAGCTTATTACGACCTTCTTCTCACCCTTAGCTCTGGCTCAGGGTGTGAAGTGATCGTGCAGTTTCCCTAACACAGACCATTCAAGATCTGTGAGACCTTGCAGGGGACCTCTTTGCCAGTGATACTCCTCTCGTAGCACTCAGCCTCACCATAGGACCTCTGGTAGCCACTAGCCATATTAGTTGTTGTTGGACTTTTTCCTTTTAAGGACATATACCTAATCTTTTTTGTTATGTCTTCTACCTTCTTCATTTATTTTACTTCTTCTTTTGTGGACACCATTTGGTGCTACGTCTGTCAGCTATCTTCTTGGTGTAAGCTTCCAGTTCCATAGACCCAAGTTGTGGTCTTTCATTGGACATTAATACAATTATCTTATCTATCTTATATCTATAAATATTCTCAAAAAGATATATTCCACTTAATATTTTTTATATAAGACCATTAACTATTGAATTATCTTGAATTATTTTTACAACATATTTGTTGATGTGAATTGATGTAATGCTCTTTTTCTAACAAATTCTACAACTACATTATCTTCGAGCTTCACTTGACTCTTTTGTTCTCAACAAAGTAGCCTACACTAATAATATCTTAAGACCATCAAGTAATAAAGTAGTTTAAATGTATTTTTCCTTGCATTGTTAGTGTGAATAGCTAGTATCTCATTTCCAATTATTTCTACTACTTGTTATCTTAAATATTCGCTTAACTTTATATCTAATTTATCAAGTTACAAATATAAAAATTCAATTAACAATACATGTCTAAATAGCCTAAATCAAGAAATGAAACTTTTTTTCTTTCTATATTAAAGGTGCAAACAATATTATACCTCCTATGACCTTTTTTATTTTAAGTCTACACTCTTTTTAAGCTTCTCTTGAATCATTTGTTCTCAATAGAAAAACAAACATACACTCAATAACTTATGCTCAAGACCATCAAGTAGTTAAGTAGTTTGATTGTATTTTACCTCCTAATTGTTGGTGTGAATAGAAAACTTACAAAAATAAAACGCCATTACAAGATAGATGGTCTTACAACTTGATTGGTCATTAGTTTTGTACATGACATGTGAAAAGATGATGGAGCTCACATGAGCTCTTTTATTTTGAGTGAATTTTACATTTTTATATTCTATGTGAGTTATCTTGGTTCTATCATCCTTTTCAAAAATTTCTTTGTTTTCTTCAATTATTGAATTGAATGTGTCTTATACTTGTTAGCCATATCTACAACCTCTAGCACACTTGTCTCTATACTCTTCCATCTAAAAAATAGAAATGTCTTCATTTTTCCTTCTTAAGGATATTGTTGAATTTGTCACTTCCTTATGCTTCCTTCTCTAATTATTTTCTTTAAAAGAAAACCCCTCTTTCTATTTTTTTAACTTCTACTTTGTCCACTTTCATGAGATAACTATAATCACATTCGTTGATTTGATTTCATCTAAATAAAGTATTTGATTTCCTTAACTACAATTTCAACATAATTATATTTCCTTGGAAAATATATCAGTAGCACAAGGTTACAGATTCTTTGATCTTTACCAATTTGCAATATTCCTTGACCTTGACTAGTGTCTCTAAGGTTGCTTAGCCAATTCACTATATTTTGAGTTCAAACATAAAATATAATTGCAATTTCACCATCCTTCATTACAACAATTCCAAAATAATCATTACCAATTTGACTTTATTTGTTCTATGGTAAGTGTCTAGACTCCAATGTTCCCTACTTCCTTTTAAAAATAATGTGCACATGTATAACACTCTAAAAATGTTCCTAAAACATTGTTTCCTTTTAGTATTTCTTGTTCATCCTTCATTTTGTTGTTATGAAGAATTCCAATCACTTTGCTCTCCATATATATATAATAAAGTGTTATATATATACTTTTACAAAATCACACCATAACATGTAACACTTTATAATTAAATTTAAACTTCAAAAATCTCCTTGTATTCTATCTTTTATAATTATCATTTGTATAGTGATATTTATTTACTAACACTAATTCATTAATTATTTTCTATTCATGTTTTATCTTACTTCCTAAAAATATCTTATTTGAAAAATGCTTCATTTAAGCTTCATTCTCTCAACAAATCATATAAGTATCTTTAAAATTTGTTATCCAAAGTTAACTAAATTCACAACTACCTACACAAAAGTTATAGTTGATAATGTTGTAATTTGTAATCAAAACAAAATCAGTCTATAGGAAAATTCATCCAATCAACATGAGTATATCTTGCTAAATAATAGAGGTTTAATAGATCTTGGAAGGGTTGCATTTTGTTAACATTGTTATATTCTTTTAGTAGCTGATATCAAGTTATTACTTTTGATGATGAATAATGTAATCCCATTTAAAATAGATATCTGTAAAATATCTACATTTGTTATATTTCAACTAGTAGATAATAAATATGAAATAAAAATTCTGATGCATTAGTTATATTCTCAATAAAAGTTGTCAATTTGGAATTCTGATGGTGGATTAGGAGTATCATTATTTTTATTAGTTGATCATAAGTATCATATTAGAATTCTAATGATACATCGTGGAATATCATCCCAAATAATGATAAAGAAAAACATTTTCATTTTCATTACCATATGATATAATAGAAAATTACAATTTTGATGGTACTCATGTGATAATATCTATACATCAAACCTAAGAAATAACACCTATAACCTCATGTATTTTCCAATATCATATGTAACTTGTTTGACACTATTACCGAAGTTGTCTGGGAGAGATAGAGGTAGAATGCATTACAATAATTATAAAATGATCTTTTTGACATATTATAAAATAATACAATGAAAAGTACATGAAGTTTAACAGATGTATTCTAAGTAGAGAAGAACATGACTTAACTTGGTGAATGTATGTCAATCATGCATTTTCAACCCTAACCCAACATCACCTTTCTTTAAAAAGAGATTGTTTATGTCTGTAGCAAAACCTGGGGGGAATTTAGTTTTTTGTATGGCTATGGCATCAATTTGTTGTTGCATTTATAACCAAGGAAGGGTACTCATTTTAATCCGGTTCCCATTGCTATTTGATTCAATGAAAAACTTCAATGCATGATTGGATTCATGAATATCATTACAAATTTGGACCATTTTTACTTTGTCACGCCTTCTATGCAATATTTTCCATAGCATCTATGTTACATTCTTTCCAATATGCAAAGCATCAAACAAATGCATGATTGGAAGGTTCTCGTAGTACGAAACCTACTAAATTGTTTAGGATAGCTTTTTAGTCCTTTTGGAAGTTGTTCATCAATGCCTTGATGACCTTCACGAACATCAATTACATCATTAGTAAACAAAAGATAATATTCAAATATAAATTTCAAACAAAAACCATTAGATGGAATGATATTACCTCAACGATTTATTCTATTACATTCCAACTTCCAAAGGTGAGATGTCACTCTTTGTGGCTTTGAATTTGTCTCTTTTCCATTGAAAAGATATTTTTTGGTAATTTGATATTTATGATTATTGTGGAGAAAGTGCCTATGCTCATCGAACACTAGCTTCTTTCCTTAACTTTTTTAATTACTAGATTTCATCTTTGGAGATGTAAATGTTCCCTTTGTTTGAAGACCTACAAGATCGTGTATAATTGGATGACGTATGTTTATTTTGATATTTACAATTATCATGGGCAACTTAAACATACAACAAAAAGGTGTTAGCACTATTACATACCAAAAATATATGTTAACAGTTTTACATAACACAAAAATGTGTTGGCCCAATGGCATCATGTATTGTCCATACAAGCATTGCATGGAATTGAAATTGTATTTTTCCTATTGGTCTAGAGATTTCATACATAGTGACCCCATTCTATAACTCCAATAACTTTTCAATAAGGGTTTCAATCTATACATTCATATCTTTCACTTGGTACTTACCTAGTTGAATGGACATAAATATTACATAATTATTATGATCATTTTGATGTGGTGTTTAAATTTTAATTTAGATGACTATTAAATTAAAAAACACCTGGTACAATCATTGTCAACATTATGTGCTCCCTTTTTACGAACATCCAAGGAGGAATGTTATTGTTAATAACAAAAATAGACTAGACCAAGTAAACACATCTCATCTCTCCAAATGCATTGACACTATTTGTGGCTAATGAAGGCTTGAGATTACGAAGTTCTTATTTAAAGAGTGGCCATGTATCTTCTATGTCCTTAATGCAGAACCATTCACAAACATTTTCATAATATCATCTTGACTTCTATTGCATGCATGACAATTGATAAATTGTGTTAAGCTAGTGCACTTGAATAATCGTTGCAAATGTGGAATAATGGGAATGTATTGAAGAACCTTATGAAGCACCTTTTTTATTATTCAATCTAATTGATATCTACTAATGTGACAATCAGGGAATTATGTTGTAAATTCATGTTCTTTATGATATATAATATGATCATTGGGACATGCATGTATTGTTTTATACTCCATTCCAATATCTTTCATAATTGCAGATAATTCTTAGTACAAGCATGGTATAATGTTTGATGGTGGTAACAAACACTCGCCTATCAACCCATGGAAAATTTTTTTAATATAAAGCATATTAATGGTACACTAACATAGAAGATGAAAAAAATGAGATATGTTAGCAAACATGAGATTGCTACATTGGATAAATCATTCATAACCTTGAAGTTCACCAACAACAATACAGTGGAGAGAAGAGTTGTTTAGGAGCCTTCATACACAAGCTCATGAGCATTTTCAAGTATGGGTATATCAAGGTTATATTCATCGTCATGATCAGATGTGCTAGTATCATCATCTTCATCATCTTGATCAATTGTGCCAATACCATCTTCTTCAATCATGTTCTCTGGTACATGATTAGTTGTGTCAATACCAACAGCTTCAATTGTGTTCTCTACCTTAGGATCATCTTCTTCCATGGGATTTTTACCTTCTACTTCGATATTCACACCTTCATGTTCCCCCAGTTGGGAATCCACATTCACCAATGAACGAAAATCATTCCCCCCTTTAATTTGACCATGTTGCCTACAATGTTTCTCAGTAGTTGCAATAAGAATTCTTCGATTCTTTAAGCCCTTACATTTTTTGCAAGGACAATTACATTTTCCATCACCTTTTCTTTTGAACTAAGACCATAATCTATCAATTGTCTCCTTACTTTATTCCAGGTTCATATTGGCAAGTGTGGTCTTTATTGGCATTGGAAGAGTAAGAATAAAGAAGTAATGGCACTAGAAGTGTTAGCACTAAAACAAGAAAAGGAGCTCAATGACCCTAAAAATGCATAAGTATTTGAATTTTCATAAAATTAATTAGACATTTTTTATTTAGTGAAAAAACAACTTCATGGTTAACTACATAGAGATAGATTTGTGATATATTACACATTGAATAGCCTAGCTAGTGAAATAAACATAGTTATGTGCATTTTAATAGATATACTTAATATTTTTTCATATTATAAGGTCCAATTTTGTTTATAAGGTTCTAAATACAAAATGTGTGTAGAAAGAGTCAGATACTTTACACATGGAATGAAATAAAAAAAATATGTGTATGATATTTTCTTCTTCCAATCGTACGGATCATATGATCTAGTGAAAAAAATTCTTGTTTATTTTTTGGGGCAACTTGTAAGTGCTAGAAACGAATCAAAGCTTGCAAATTTGCAATACAATAGGTGGAGAATATAAACAATGTGATGTTTGGTATATATTTTTATGTATGTGTGTGTTGCACACACTTGAAATGGTTGTCTTTATTATATTATTCAATAAAAATCATTCCAATATAGCTCATGAATACTTACTTCCCATAGGCATGGGAGCTACTACTATTCATAAAAGCTTGTTCCTAAGAATTTTGATGAAGTAGGCTTCCTAAACTATAGTAGCTACTATTGTTACTATTTTCTAGAAGGTATAGAGAATTATAAGAGTTATCTTTGGTTAAAGATGGGTCTATGCTAGTTAGTAATCAATTATTCTTTAAGGAGGTTGTATGTAGAGATAAGAAGACAAAAGTTTGATCATGTAATGGGGCAAGAGGTACAACATACTATGCTTGCCTACAATAGGAATAGGCCTTTCTCACTTTGGTAGAACAATTATTTTAAGTTAATAAATAAAAGATGTAAACAAATATTTTGATTATATATTTAAAAGTGACATCATTTATGAAGAAAAATATTGCAAAGAGTTGGTTTTAATTTTAGGTTCAACAATTATGTTTCAATCTATTAGAGTCACACACGGGTGCTAAATAAATGGGAAAAAATTGTATAACTTATGATGATTTTTCATTCAATGTAAGGATTTTTCACCATGTAGAGTAAAGCTAAAGAAAATAAGGATTTTATTTAGAGGGAAATGTGAACCTAGAATGGCCTTTGAGAACTAGCATGTACCTTCAATATTATATATTTTCTTTTAAATTTTATTTTAATAACTTGATACAACTAGATACTCCTAAACCATTAAAGAAAAATATATATAGTTAATTCCCTATCCATTAACCGCTAGAGGAAATATCAAGTAGCTTGAAGATCTAAAAAAGTTGGCAATGTAATAGCACATAAATTAGCACTTCAAGAAGATAAAAAAGGACAAGAATAGAAGAAGTAGAAGAAGAAGAAACATTAATATACAAGGGGGAAACCCTTTCAGTTAAAAGAGCGTACACTCTTAAGTATCAAACTAGTATATTAATTTGTAACAAATTGTTACAATTTAGACATAGGCTCTATACCCTTATATGGAGTCTACATCTTCCTCTTTTAGGGGTAATATAATAGCATAACCCTTAAAAGAATAATTTCCTCACCCCTCTCTCAAAACCCACATAGAAGAAATTAAATTTATGGAAATTTATGAGTTTTAAATAGCTTCTCGATGAAGCCAAAAGATGGGGCTATGAAAACCCTTGTGAAACATGTTTTGACCGTCTTTAAGCATGCAAATTACACTTTACATGATTATTTAACCCCTCATACATCTAAACTTGGGCTATTTTTTACACTGACAATACATATGACATATTCTTTTACTCAAATTGCACCTATCATGTATGTAAATATTTATTATTATAAAGAGTTAGTCATAAATGACAATAACCAATTAATTATCTTACAACTCATAATAGCCCAAGATTTCTTTTAACACTTGACCAACCTATCATAAGAATTCAACATAACTTATCATAAGAATATGGCATAAAATAATGATTTATATAGATTTCAAAGGCCTTGGCAAATGGAAAATATATCTACCAAACTTGGACACCTACTTGCACATATAAGCATGAAATGATTTGTTAACATTTTCCACATCACCACCCATTTTAGAGATAACTCACAATGCTTTGAAATAATAGATGACAAAATATGATGAAAATTAAATAATAATTAAGGTCTTAAATAAATAAATAAATGCAAAAATGGCCAAACAAATAAATGTATCATAGTCATCCATGAAACCACTTAAATCTCCAACATACTCTCATGATCCAACAGGGTATTTATAATAACATATAAGAAGTCCACAATATTAAGTAAAAAAAATTAATTCCTCCAACATACAACCTATCGAAGAAAAGGAATAAGACAAGGTGAAAAAGAATTAATTCAAAGGGCATCAATATCAAATATAAATGATTAAAAGGACTATGACCTATTGTCACAACTCAATTGTACTCATGAGCTTCATAGAAATCAATATATCCAATTTCAACTCATTATGAGATCATAAATATAAAGTTCAAGATATTCATCCTATTGCTCAAAATTGAGTATCAATATATCCAACTTCTAATGTGCATTACTAGAACATAACTTTGAAGTTCAAAATTGCATGATTGTTCCAAAATAGTTAGTATATATTCAAACATTGCATATTCGTTTACAAATTCTTCTACACTTATGCAACCATCTAGTGTCCATTCTCGTAGAATTTGAATAGGCTCATTTTGGCCCTTACATTAGTCTTATACATCTCTAGATACTCAGGCAATTTTCAGTAGCTAGTTTTCAATGTCATTTTTGCATTATTTGTAAGTTTCCTTTGCCAAATGTCACTTTTTAGCATTGTTTATTTGGAATTTTTGCAATCATTTATTTATGTGTTCATGACATCAAGGGTAACAATAGATGGAAAATAGAAATATAATGGTAACTGTGATCCCACTCATCTCTTAGTTTGTGAGAGTTATTTATTTATTTTTAGGTGGCATCTCTAGTTTGTTAAGGATTATATTGGCAATATAATGTAAATATTTTTGGGCTTATCCCTCTCCAATTGGGCTAACTTGAACAATAATAAGATGGTATATATTCAATTGCCTTATAAAGGAAAAGAAAAATTCATCTTGTATATATCTTTTTCATATGTTAATGATAGAAAATGTAAAATGCGATCTTGTAGAATAGTGAATTAATAGTGAATATGAAAGTAGTTATGTACCTTAATGAACTGTAACTCCTACCTATGAATCCTAAATCAATGAATGAATTGAAAAACTAGGGCATATCTGAGAACATTTTCATATGATTGTATGAAATGTAATTGGCATGTTAGTAGAAATAAAATTGAAAGACATTGTGTAAAGCTGAGGGTATGAAATGGATGATTTTGGAGTACTCGATATAGACAGTCAATATTTTGTAGGCACATATCATCAAATGAAATCAAATTGGGTGTGTGTATAGATCATTGCAGAGATGTCAAACCCTTCCTTTTCATCTTCATGTTCTTCCTTTAGTGTGAAAGATCATTGCAGAGATGTAGATCATCACGACAAGAGACAAAATATATCTTCACTCCCAAAACTATACAAACCACGTAGATATAAAGGGCTTGGCAAGAGACAAAATATATATTCACTCCATAATCCTAAATGCGTGAAATAACCAGAGGCACATTTGGATTGCATACCTCTTTTCTAGATGACGTTGTGCTTAACTCTTTCTCCCACCCATGGCTATGACAATGAAATGAGTTTCAATTTTATTTTTTTTGTTTATATCTCGTGTTGGTCAAAATTTTGACAATAAATTTTATTGAAGTCAAAATTTTGATAAAAAACTATATAAGGTCATAATTTTGACCTTTTTGGGACATAAACAAACAAAAAATTAAAAATCACAAGCGAAATGGCCTTTGGTTGAAAATGATGGTAAAAAGTCAAGGGCAAATGTAATACTGAGAGAAGGTTTATGTGGAACTTGTTTCCATTGTGGTGAAGAATGACATCAACCTATGAATGTTCTCAATGCCAAGGAAGAGATATAGAAGATTCGAAGGCCAGACAAGACTTGTACATGTAGATAAAGATGCCACATCATCACATTCTAAAGATGCTAAAAGAAGAGAAGTCCTAGTTGTTAGAAGACTTTTGTTGAATGATGAGAATTAACCTAAACAAAGGAAGAGTTTGTTTTGTACCAGGTGCAAGTGTAAGGATAAGTGTTGTGATGTGATTATCGATAGTGGGAGCACTGATAATTCAATGTCAAAGGAAATGATCACAAATTTGGTGGTGAATCAATATTGCAACACTTTTACTCCAACTATATATTTCAAAACTGACCATATGCATCCACAAATATCAATACTAAACAATAAAGCACAGAACAATAAGACAATCATAACAAGGTAATTTGGTTTTGAGGAAACACTAATCAAGGGAAAACCTAGTGGGGATGGCATGCACAACCATGTACTAAACTGGAAATTCTTTGTTAGGAGTTTAGACCCTATTAGAAATCTTTACATACATTTAGTACATTAATCCTTGCAAGAGGACTAGACTTTGTCAGAGGTATCAAACCTGTTAGGAGTTGTTTTACAATGGGAGCTCAGTACTCAATAATGATTTACAACCAATACAATAGGTAATAGATCCAATAGGTCAATCATTCTCAATATTTGATTAGTCTTTGAATAGCTCGCATGACCACACATCAAAATTTTGCATCTGATCATTAATACAGCATCAAAATCATCATAACATCATCCATAAAGTTCACGTATCATGTGCATATCATATCCTTACTTCATATACAAAAATTGTCCTTACTTTGTATCCTTTTAGGCTATTAATCCATTAGGCTATCTTCACAAAACATTTCACACATTAATAAAAAATTATTATTATAATTTCCTAACTAAGGGT
Source organism: Cupressus sempervirens (assembly GCA_028749045.1). NCBI lineage: Eukaryota > Viridiplantae > Streptophyta > Pinopsida > Cupressales > Cupressaceae > Cupressus > Cupressus sempervirens. The sequence continues at coordinate 353,500,679 of CM053787.1, read as the reverse complement.
TAACATGGATGTTGTCCCGATCCTGCTCGATGGCCCCCGCTCCTCTTGTTCAAAATTTTGGATCTCCTGCGCATGGTTCTCCCGCTTCTTCAGGATTTGCTACGGCTCTGCTCCCGCTTGTCATTTGGGTGGAGGTGCTGATAATTGTGGATGTGATGCGGGTGTGGGCAATCTGTCGGCCTCACACTTGGCTGCATCTGCGGGTGGGGTAGGGCTTCGTCTGCCCCTCGTTCGGCCTCTGTGTCTCCTAATCTTCATCCAGGGTCTCCTGCTTCTGGATGTAGGTCTTTTGCAAACGTGGTTGCCTTTGAAGCCAGTTTACATGATGCTTCTATTTCATCTGGTCCCTCTCACATTTCGCTTGTAAGTGCTTTAAAGCCTATTAGGGTTTCTTTAGATCCAGAATCAATTGAAGACATTTTCCATACGGCAGAAGACCTTTCTTCTCTTGCTGCCATTTTTTGCTTCTGCGGCTATTGGCCCTCTCTTGCTGATCTACATGGCTGGATCTCCAAGAATTGGATGCCACTTATAGATAATAAAGCCCACATCTTCCCATGTGCTAAAGGTTTTTTTATAGGTAAGTTTCAAAGTACCAATGACAAAAATATTATTTTGTGTCACAATAATTTTCCTTGGCAGGGAAAATTTCCACTCATGGCCAAACTGTGGCACATGGATTTTGATCCTGTCTCAGAATCCTTTAATAAGTTCCCTGTCTGGGTCTGGTTCCCTAATCTTCCGTTACATCTTTGGCAAGATTCCGTTTTTGAAACTATTGGGAATGCTATTGGGGATTTCTTATATGTGGATGCTAACACTTCGGATATTCTCCACTTGACCTGTGCTTTCTTTCTTGTAGACTTGGATGTTTCTAAGGGCCTTCCTGAGGCGATTTTCTTGGATTCCCCAGGGGGTTCTTGGACACAATTGTTGGATTATGAGGTTATCCCTTTTCATTGCAGGAAATGCCACTTGACGGGTCATATTGCTGCTTGTTGTGCTACTAGGAAATCCAAATCTAGGCGACCACCTTCTTGGTGGTCAAAGGCCTCCTCTAAGCACTACATGGTGAAACATTCCTTGGTTGCTCCTGAGGATTCTGAGGCTGAGGCTAGCTCCAAGCCAGTGGCTAAGGAGGATGCTCTGGTGGAGCTTTCCTTAGATGCTTCTAAGGATTCTGTGGCTGAGGATTGCATTCATTCTGAGTCGATGTTGGAGGTGGATGCTTTGGTCGCTACCCCTGGTTCAGATGTCCCTCCTAAGGGTCAGACGTTGTCTGATTCTCTCACGGAGGTTGTTGCAGCTTTTGCTTCCCCTGGGTTCCTCGGGTCTTTGTCTTTTGAGGCTTGGGTTGCTGAGGTTGCGAAGATTAAGGACGGTTGGATCGCGGTTAAACGAAAGAAGTCTAATTCTTTTGCCCCCCTTTAGATAGGGTCCTTTAGTCAGGTAAGGGAAAATTCATATCAAAAGGAAAATTTTAAGTTTCCTTATGTTGACCGATTTTTTGTGATGGTGAACTGGTTGCATTACTGGTTCGTTGGATACTGGTTTGGGAGGTTTTTCAGGTTGCTATTCCAGTCTGTTGACTTTCTAGGTTCCATTATTGTTTTGGTTGATTTTTCTGGTCACATCTGTTGGTCTCAGGTCCTTGTAAAACCTAATTTAGTTGTTTAGCTGGTTTCAAGTCCTTTTTAACCTAGTCGTGCTTAATGGTTTTTCTTTCTCTTAGATGTAAAGGGTTTCGGGGCCCCTTCAAAACCTGCTTTTACCTTAATCTAAAACATGGATGTTGTCCCTACATTGCTAAGTACTGTCAATTCAATTCCTTAGCCAAATTCCCTAATCACTGCCATTTGCCATGTATTTTGTGATATTAACCAACCTTCACATTCTTCAATCCAAATCATATGCCAATTTTCAGCTTAACATAGGTGAACATATTTGCATCATACTCAAACATTATTCTAACCATAATCCAAAATTATGACCAATTAGATTTACTCTGCTAAGCTCACTCATAAAAATAGTCTAAATGTTGACTATCTTCATATAATATATCTAGTCATTTTTCTTGGTTAGTCTTTACCAAAACTAAGATCATTAAGCCAAGAATGCAGTGCCTCTCCCATTTGACTTTTGTAAGTCATCTTGATGGATGCAACCTTGCTGATCTTTTATTGTGATGGGATCATGATTGTGACCCTGAGTGGTCTACACCGTCGAGGTGTTTCGATTTATGTTTCTTTATCAGTTGCTTTGATTATGCTTTTGACTGATCTTTGAGATTATGATGTGATTTTTGGTTCATTGAGGTTTGTGCTAGTGGTTACCAGGATCGATGTGGTATCATGAGGTTGTTCCGTGATTACCCTGAGATGCGTGCAGAGATTGCACTATGTTCTTTTACCATGCTACACTGGACTAGGTTCCTGTAGCAGTGATTAGTCATGTTTATGATTGTGCTTGCTTATGTGTTTTAAGCACCTTTTTAATGTTGTTTAAACAATCATTATTAAATGCTTAAGTAATTAGAATGGATTGTTCTTGTTGGATTATTTGGTTATGTGCTGCAGACATTTACCTTGTTTTATTTTGATCTGAGAGATATCTGTTCTTATGTGATGTTTTACATTTGAGATGACCTGAGGGTCAAATTTTACTCTTTGATTCCAGTATCATAGATATTAGACTACTATGTTGTTCAGTTAATCATATTGCATGATGATGCCATTTTGAGATGACAGTGTGTTTTATGATGATATCTGGTTATCTGGGATTTGGACATACCTCTGATTTCGCTATATGATGGATTTAATGCTATGGTTATTTACTTCATTCCTGCGTTGTTATGCTTTATGCGAACATGAGTGATGTAAATAGATTATATTAATATAATTAAATAAATGGTTAAATTAGGTGATTTAATGCATTTATTGCTTCGGCTATGTTATTATATGCAATTGCACTTGACCGTGTTGTTTAGTGTGCAGGATTATATCCCTGGCAGTGGCACATGGAGTTAGTGATTCAACCTTTCATATTTTACCAATGTCGTCCTTGTATGGTCGATGTATCCTTTATTAAAATGTTTAAATTAAACCTTTCGATGATTATTAAATCCGAACTCATTTGCATTATGTGATTAGTCATTAGACCAGTAAGCGTGTCTGTGCATTTAGAGGTTCGCATTGTCGCGAAAGTTGTTTAAGGTGATTTTTGTGTTTTTGGGTTTTCGGGCTTTTTATTTGATTTATTTTAATTTTTGGCAGCTTTGCCGTAGATGAATTTCTATTTATAGGAATAGCCTGTTTTTGTTTGGGTCGATTCAGGGTTTAACTAGATTGGCTGGTTAAATGCCCTAATTGATTATTGACTCGAAAAGTGAATAAGTATCCAAAGAGGAATTTAATTCCTCACTTCTCACTTTCAAATTGGAAAGTTGGAGAGTAAAACCCAAAATCCTCTTCATGAGGATTTACTATTTTGTTCGTTGTGGGAGCTACGGGCGTGGGATCGTCGCGAAGTTGGGCTTGTTGGATCCAGCTCGGGGAAACCTTGGATTGCCGTGATTTTCAGCTACTTTTGCGAGATATTTATTTTATGGTTCAGATTCCCGTTTTGCCCTTTTGGCTGTGAGGTAGGGCTTTCCTGTTTTATTGTTTATGCTCTGTTTCTGCTTCTTCTTTTGATAGCCATTTGTTTGGAGGCTGAGAACTAGTGTTCCCCTCCGTTTTTGTATGCTAGTTCTACCCGGTTGGGCGAGTATGAACATTTCCCTATTTTTTGGGATGAGGGTTTGGGATTTTATGCCGTTATGCTGGCCGTTTTTGCATACGATGTCTGATTCCATTTATTTTTGGATTTTTGGGTTTTTTGAACCCAAAGGCCAAATGGGTTTTAATTTTGAAGTTTTCCAAATTTTTGGGATTTTTACCTTATTTTGTGTGCCACCCTGTTTCCTCGGGTTTTCTTGGCACAATGTGGGTCATGGACCTTGATGATCCATTTGGATATTAGTCAGACCACTTTTGCATTTTTATGTTGCATTGGGATGCGTGTTGCATCCGTACTCCCAACATTGTGTTCGGTTGAGTGATTTTATACTTGTTATGGTTTTTGTTGGACCTTTGCTTTTGTTTCGTGAATGCTAGGATTCATATAGAATCCATACTCTCAGATTGAGGCCGGTTGAGTGAGTTCAAGATGTTTGGTCTTGTTACATCATTGGGATTCGTGTAGAATCCATACTCTTAGATTGAGGCCGGTTGAGTGATTTCATGATGTATGATTTTATTGGCTTTGGGATTCGTGTAGAATCCGTCTTTTTCGTGTTGCTTTTAGTTGGGTGTTTTTTTTGCATTGTGTTCTCATTCCTGTCCTTGTGTTATGATCTTCGTGATGGTGGTGCGCCACACACGAGTACGTGCGCGTACATTTGTTGGGTGACTTGCGAGGCCCAATCTTCTGTGGATTTGCCAGAAGTTATGATCATTAGGGTTGGGATGGGAGTATGCATGCCCACGGGCACTTGTTGTAGGATGAGCATGGGTAGGGTAGGGTAGCATTTGGAGGGGGCTTCTATCTCGCAGCTCGGTGTTCATGGCGCCAGAGGTTGACAGAGGATAAGAAGTTTTAAGCAAGTGATAACTAAATAAAATGTGTGATTGTTAATAAAACTTAAGATAAGTAAAATGTGTGAGCACCCGATTAAGTTCGAGGACACAGTGTGTGAGCACCCGTTTAAGTTTAAGGACACACGATCTGAGCTTGGGCTTTTCGATGCCAAGCGACTCTCCAGGATGTCAGCCTCTACATAGTAGCCTATTGAGTGTCTGACCAGGACCTGTACTCGCATTGTCTTAGGTTCTTGGTTCAGCCATCATACTGTTTGGCATGAGTGTTAGCCATGGATGTTCTTTTGTGTGTTTTTGGTTGGATCATTATCTCCATCAGCATGGCGAGTGTGGACCTACAAGTTCCACGTGGTTGGGAGGCATAGCTACCTTTACCACTACTAGGGATCGGTGTACAGAGACAATCTTTTGTCCTAGTGCGACCATTGCTGGATGTCTTCACTTGGTACTTCGGGTTCTGGAGTATGCTTTCATTGGGATGCTTGTATATCATGTTTAGATGATGTTATTTTATTTGGCGCATTCCCTTATTATGATGTTTAGCATATGATTAGATGATGTGATTTGCTTTAGTAGTATATCTGTTGCTTACTGCTGTTTAGCATGTGATAGGTGATGTTATCTACTGTAGGATTATCTCATGCGTTATCACTAGCATGTTAGATTTCCTTATGCTTATATTGTTGCATGTTTTTAGTAGTGACGTCCCTATTATGACAGTACCGACGATATGGTCGGTGGCTTGGGATGTTGCGCATGGGGGATGGCTAGGACCCACGATGGTCTTATGATGCTATTGACGGTTGGGAGGAACTGCGTACTTAGTTGACTATTTTGCTCATTGCAATGTTAACTATGTTACTGCGATATTTATTTCAGTGTGTTCTTTGCTGCTGTAGTTGAGTTGGATAGATGTTCTTCGTTCTGTGTTGTTCTTGCACTCGAGTGTTCATTCCTCGATTTACGTGGATCCGATACTCCCTGGTGTGGAGGTTCTTTGCTCCATTTTGGTTCTTTGCTCCATTTTGGTTCTAGGAGTGTTTTTTTTTCTATGGGCGACATTTGTTCAGCATGGTGTGACACTTTAAAAAGTATCGCACACCCATGCAAACTATGTCGTACGACACTGGAAGAGTGTCGCACACCTTCTTGAGAAATGTCGTACGATGCTGGAAAGTGTCGCATGCCTTCTTGAGAATGTCGTACGACACTGGAAGAGTGTCGTATGCCTTAAGGAGAAGTATCGCCCTCCCTTAGTAAAAAGTGTCGCACAATTTTTGTGAAAAACCTGCGCGTGCCATCAGCGGGCACTTTTCTTCGTGATCCGATCTTTTTGAGAGTGGTTTTGGATACCCTTTTGGGCGTTCTTCGAACCAATGCTATTGCATTTTGAATTCTATCGGTTTCTCTTGAAATCGAGTTTTCATGTTTCTGTTTTAGTCTCTTGGGGTTTAAAATATATCGTTTAACTATAAGTTGACGTATATATACACTTGCCAATAGGCTCATCACGAGGGCATCTTGGTCATGCTAGTATTAGAGGAATTGGTCATGATAGTTTTGGTGATGTTCAATTCCCTCTATTTGTTTACAAGGCCTCCAAACAAATAACCATATGGAAGCTTTAGGATTTCTGTATGACATTGAGCTTAGTTGTGCTCTAGGTTGACAATAGATTTATTTATGAGCTTGACTCACAAGTGGTGGTTTTTTTTTGTTTTTTTTAATATATTGGTAGACAACTAAAGCCTTATAAATTATATTAATAAAATAATTAAGGCTATAGGAATCTTCGTTGAAATGGGCACTAGTAGGAAAGAAAGGAGAAGAAAACCTCCAGTCTTGCCTGGGACTTTCATCTAATACACTTTTACTTATTAAAAAGGGGCATGCCCCAAGATATATTTTAATATATGTGACAAGTCGTTTGAGATAGGTTTCAGACCTCTCGGAGATAAGTTATGGATTCTAGGAAATTTCAAGGCTTCAGAAATCCAGACTTAGCCAATTTTCAGGGCTTTAGGATTTCAGGCTTAGCCAAATTTTGGGATTCTGCATTTTACCCCAGCTTGGTGTTTTGTTGATGAGTGGTTGTTTCTTGTGCCCTCATCATGTGTGTTGTCATTCTTGGCTTTGTTTGTGTGTGTCAGTTTGGTAGTGGCATTTGGAGATTCGTTGGTTGTAGGGATTGTGATGAAGTCTTCCGTTGCGATCATTGTGATCCCTGTATGATGTTGTCATGTGTATTCATACTTGTAAAAAAAAAAATTCTAGCTTGTATTTCATCCTTGTTTCCAAGGATCTCCAGGTGGGGCATTACAAAGAAACCTTATCAAATGAATATGTTTCCATCAATGACAAAATGTATGCCCTTTGTTATTATCACTTGCCAATAGGCTCATCACAAGGGCATCTTGGTCATGCAAGTATTAGAGGAATTGGTCATGATAGTTTTGGTGATGTTCAATTCCCTCTATTTGTTTGCAAGGCCTCCAAACAAATAACCATATGGAAGCTTTAGGATTTCTGTATGACATTGAGCTTAGTTGTGCTCTAGGTTGACAATAGATTTATTTATGAGTTTGACTCACAAGTGGTGGTTTTTTTTTTTTTTTTTAATATATTGGTAGAAAACTAAAGCCTTATAAATTATATTAATAAAATAATTAAGGCTATAGGAATCTTCGTTGAAATGGGCACTAGTAGGAAAGAAAGGAGAAGAAAACCTCCAGTCTTGCCTGGGACTTTCATCTGATACACTTTTACATATTAAAAAGGGGCATGCCCCAGTTTACATATATGTTAAGTCTGTCCTCATTTTAAATACATTAAGTTAAAAATATTAGCAATAATCCTCTTCAATAGGTAGCACTAAGAATCTGGATATGTCTACTTTGATACAATTAATGATGGGTTGGAGCATTGGTCTTGAAACTTCCATGTTTGAAAGAAATGTTATGATCTCTCCCTCCCTGCCTGCTAACATGGACATGAAACTTATTTGAAATGTTGGTATTGTTAGAAATCCAAGATATGTAATCGTGTTTAGGAAACTTTTTATGCCTAATTTATGTATGTCCTTTTTCTTAGTTAGACATCTCTGTGATTAGAAGTTTTTAGAATTTGTGATAGAGATTTCTTAGAACATCTGATATAAACCTTAAAACCTACCCAATTAGTTGACACTTTTAAATGAAATCCAATTATTATTTGGATTATTGCTTTGCCTATATTTCAATTTTTGGTTGTCTATGCTATATAAGGATTAATAGATATCAATTTTATATAACTTACCGACATGATGTTTTAACTAATAAGCTCCAAAATTTCCCTAACAAAAATTAATACTAGTTTGTAGTCTAATGTATCTTAGATTATGCATATTTTTATGTTTTTTAGTTTGAAACTTATTGTGTATGGTGGAACGAACTTAGAACAAGGAGGATATGTCATATTACTCCTTTGAGGTTGCTTTTGTTGTTCATTATTGCATTCAAGTGTAAGTTTCAACTTAATCCTAAACTTGTCTAAGGGTCCTTTTTATTTCAAAATTTTGATCTTCTGTTGATACCATGGAGTGTTGGTGTAGAGGCCAGTATAACTTGTGCTCAAAATGGATTTAAATGAGTTTCTTCTCTCTACCAATTAAATTTTATGATTGTAGTATTGAACTAGTTCTGTGTAGAGTTCTTCATGAGCTACCTACTTCTCCCATTGAGGGTTTCATTAGAGTCTTGTCTAGAAATTCCATAAATGGGTCATGCTTTTAATCATTGAATTATTGAACTTTAAAATGTATTTAGTGACTGCTAAGAATTAGTTTGCTATAGATATTTTAGTGGTAGGATTAATATTAGTTCTTGATTCAATGAATACCTCGATTATGAGAATGATAACAATAATCCATTTATGCAATGAATCCATTCAAGAATGAAGATAATTTGCATGAAACAAAGAAAATCTATAAAGACACAAGTCAAAACCTTGTATGGGATAACATTTATACTTACTACTAGATACAAAATATACATATAGCTTGATATCTACAGTATCTTTACATCTTAGGAACCAATATTGTATATATTGATTGGATTACATTCTGTACTAACCAAGAAGGATAAATAATGTCACATAATATACCAGAGGGGAGATATTATAGATACAAAAACCCACACATAAAGGAGACATAGAAAAAGTAGGGGACAATGAGAAAAAAAGAAAAAAGGATACCAAAAAGAGACAAATCCCTGGACACTTAACCAAGAAAGCCTCAGTAGCAACTAGGTAGGGATAACTACAGGCCAACTAAAAACATAGAGGTTAAAAGGGTACCTTCCAGTAGACCATGATAAGGTCTTCCAGATCTTCAACACTATTTAACTAGGATCTTGGGGCCATTTCAAAGGAAGTCTTCTCCCAACTCGATTTTTTGAAGTTGGGTAGGAGAAATACCAGTCTGCTGAGGTCCGAGAAATCCACATCGGGGTCAATATATGATCCAAACATTGTCAGGTATTCTTGTATCTAGTTTTTCTTTGGGTCAACAATAATGCCTCTCCATCTTAAGAGAAACTTAATGCTTACAAACATTTTTGACATTCCCTGTTGAATGATTCTAGATGTCTTTGATCTGTAGGACGGGTTGGCAAAGCATGATCGCATAAGAAAAGTTTCCTAAGGGATACGCCATATAATATTCAATGTAGGGGATCTATAAATTGTCATTTATTCTAGTTACAACATTCTCCAATCCTACCAACTAAGTAGGATTGAAAAGGTTGGAGCATACGTGGATAATATTCCACAAGTCAACAAGAGCTTAAGCTAGGCATGGTACAAAAGTCCCCATAATAGAGGAATAGGTTTGCTAGGTGAATTCATGGTTAAAATCCTTGCAACCTAGGGCCCTACTAACTGCAACTAAGGTCATGTCATCCACTAGGTTAAGAATACAGTTCCATCAATTAGGTTTGACTGAGCCCTTAAACACCATTTTCCTTGTCTCACTAACATGAAACAGGGTAATGGCTAACTCCATTTAGGACTCACTAATAGAAGGAAAAAATGGAAGAATGAAGCATCCAAAAAGGGACGAGAAAGATGTACACTTACTTAAAAGAACAACTAAAACCTCTCAAAGCATCTAAAAGGGCCAGAGTGTCCACTCGAAATAATCGACCATATCACATTATAATGATTGTTATCACGTGAGTGAAATGGGAGGCTTGATGATACCAGAGCCAGGAATGTCTTGATATGATAATCAGAGTAAGATATGAGAGTTGGCAATGAACTAGGCTATAGGCCCTACCTAATACAACCTAAGTTATGCTTACCTCTTATACTTAGATGGATGATACTACTAATCTTAATGAGTTTAAATAATAGAAAAGATTCCCCCTCAGTCCTAGTGGAAGAATAACAATCCTAGAGAATCCTAGTTCCTGTTAGTAGTTTAGGGTTAATATTTATGTGTTGGTTATATAACCAAGCTTTAGAATTTAGAATATAACTAGGTTAGGAATGTTTAAAGGACCAGGGTAGGTAAGAAGAGTTTATCTTAGGAGGGGTTGGGGGCCCCTCGATAGAGTTTCTACCCCATAAGCCCCAAGATTTGCTAATTTATCTCCCTCAGTGTTACCTTCTCTATAAATTTGTTGGATTCTTACTTCTTCAAACCTGTCTATTAGATTTAAGATTGGTTCTAGATTGGAGTTGATGCTCCAGTTTGGGGTAGATCAATTTCTAAGTGCATTAAGGATGATTTGTGAATCTCCTTCAATTATTAAGTTCTTAGTTTGTATTTCTAGACTTAGTTTTAGCCCTTCCTTGAGAGCTTCTAGCTTTTCCATGTTATTAGTTACAACGCCTAGAGGTTTTGATCGTTTGACTAACCATTCTTTAATGTCCCATGTTATGATGCAACCTAATCCCACTTTCCCAAGGTTTTTTCTTGAGGCTCCATCAAAATTGAGTTTCACCCAATTTTTTTAGAGGGGCTATCCATTTACATTCCTATTGAGCTTGTAGGTTTTTCTTCATATAGATTAAAGTTGGATTTATGAGGTTAATCCAATTTTTCCTCATCTCTACATCCCAATTAGTAAAGGAACCTTCTTCTTTCGGTACTTTCCTAAGATTTCTATTTATGACTTTTGTGATGCAGGCTTATACTTTATTAAAAAAGGTAGATTGTTCTAGTGCCTCAACTCTGAAGAGTCATGTTTCTTTCCTTCCAAATTTCCCATAGTAAGATAGAGGGTGTTACGTTCTAGAGTTTATTGTATACTCTTTTATTCTCACTTATAGGCCAACTTCGTAGATGATTCTCCAAGTTGGTAGGGAGAGGGGCTTGCCAATTAAGTTTTTTCTTAGCCATTCCCAACATTTTTGGGTAAACAAACATTGATATAATATGTGTTCTATTTTTTTAGAATTACTTTTACAAAGAATACATCTAGAAGGTCCCTCATATCCCATTTTGGTAAACCTATCAGCCATTAGAATTCTCTTTTGAAATGTGGCACACAAGAAGATTTCGGCTTTGGGAAGGCACGTTGTGTCCCAACACAACTTGAGGGGAAGAGTGATTATTTTTCAAGTTTGGGAATTAATAAGCATATCATATCCAATCTTTACTTTATATGTTCCATCGTTTAATGGTCCCATATAATCATGTCTGATCTATTTTTATAGTTTAGTGGTCTATTTTCTAAAAAGGTTATGAACTCCTCTTTCTCTTTTGAGGTTAGGTTTACATTATCTAGCGATTTCCATTCATAAATATCCTCACCTTTGACTTCTTTCATATTCTATAATTAGCAACTTGTGTTCCCCATAACTAGGTAAGGGTAGCTTTGATATTCCTAAATTATAGTTGTCTAGTGTTGGTTGACCATCCCAAGAGTCTTCCCAGCTTCATTGCCTCTTCCTACATCCCATGTCAAATAATTGCTTATTAAAGATTGGAAAGCTATCATAAAATTCCAAATATGTGATCCTTTGGGTGGATTCCTTGTTTTAAATATTGATAATGGATTAGTGTCATTTAAATATTTGTGGTAGAGTATTTTTTCCCATTTGTTATCTTTTTCTTGGAACATTCTCCATATTAACTTTGCTCCTAGAGCTTGATTTTTCCAAATTAGATTTTTAATGCCTAAATCTCCGAGCCTCTTTGGTTTGTAGATAGATTCCCATTTAATTAGGGCTTGTTTATGTTTGTTGTTAGTTCCTTTCCAAAAGAAATTTTTAGGTTTCCTTTCTAATTGTTTATTAATGTGCTTGAGTAATGGTAAACATGACAACTAATATGTGGGGATGGCCAACTGGACAACTTTAATTTTTGTGTTTCTACCTACTTTGTTTAACCATTTCCCTTTCCAGTTGTTGATATGTTTTTTAATTCTGTCCTAAATGGGGTTCTGTGTTTCAGAGTTCTTGTTTTTCTTTTCTAAGTGAATCCCTAGGTATTTACATAGAAAAGATCCCCTCCTATAACACATTATTCTACAAATCTTGTTTTCCATTTCAGGTTTGGTGTTGATAAAAAAGATTTATGATTTCTCTGCGTTTACGTTTTGCCCTGATGCTTCCATGTATCTTTGTATGAGTGACTTGAAATTCAATGCTTCTTCGATTGAACTTTTCCTCGATAAGATAGTGTCGTCTGCAAATTTTTGGTGGGTAATATTCAAGAGATTGTTGTACACTACTATACCTTTGATTTTTCCTTCTAATTATGCTTTTTTAATGGTCCTTCCAAAGGCTTTTTCCATGATGATGAAAAGGAAAGGTGAGATGGGGTCTCCCTATCTAATACCTCTTGATATATTGAAGAAACCTTCTAGTGTACCATTTATCAATATAGTGATTTTTGGTGTGGCTATGCAATTGAAAATTAGGTTTACCTATTGATGAGAGAAGCCAAAAGTTTCAAATTTTTTACATAGGAACCTCCAATCAGCCATATCATATGCCTTATGTATATTTAGTTTCATGAGCATACATTCATCTTTGTTGTTTTGTGTTGAATGTATATTTTCTTGAATGATGATTATCCCATCTAGTATTGATCTGCCAAGGATGAAGTCAGTTTGCTCCTTTGATATTATTTTTGGGAGAATGTTTTTCATTCTTGTTGCTAGGATTTTGGATAATATTTTGTAAATTGTGTTACAAAGGGCAATGGGCCTAAAATTCCAAGTTCCTCATAATCTAGTTTTTTTCGGAATGAGAGTTAGAAAGGTATGATTAATTTTCGTTAGAAAAATCCCTGAATTTCTAGTTGCCTCAATGGCTTTCCAAAGGTCTTCCCAATTATGTCCCAACATTTCTAAAAGAAGAAGGCCTAGAAACCATCTGGGCTTTTAACTTCTATTAAAGTGATGGGTTTGTTTAACATCATGTTATATGCTTCTATGATAAGCTTTGGGATTGATTTTAGCATTTCATATTGTGCTTGGATGATTCTGAGTTATTAAGTGTTTTTTTAGTAATAATCTACAAAGACTTCCACAATTTTATCTGGGTTTTCTTCAATGGTTCCATCATTGTTTCTAGTTTTGGTAATTCTATTAATGTTTCTATTATTTAAGGTGTTTTTGTGAAAATATTTTGTATTACGATCCCCTTCAACTGACCAAGTCTTCCTTGATTTTTGTTGCCAATGCATTTCTTCCTTTTCTAGGATAGAGGCTTATTTCCCTAACAATTTTTTTTCTTTTAAGTGTTTGTATTTGTCCATTCTATATTTTATTATATCTCCATTTAGGTTTTTGAGTTTATTTTCATTCTCTAGTTTTTCTTTGAATATGTTTCTGAAATGTATTTTATTCCAACTAAGAATTTTTTCCTTAAGTCATTTTAGTTTTGATACAAAGCAGAACATTTTACACCCTTCAAAAGAGCCTTCATTCCACCATTTCTTGATGTTTTGCATAGAGTCCTTATCTAGAACCCCCATTTTTAGAATTTAAATAGATTTCTTGTTGGTTTCCCTGATTCTACAAGTTCTAATTTAACTGGGAAATGATTTGATTTGGCATTGGGTAGAATCTTTTCTTGAATGCCTACATTAAGTGCACTCAGGTCACCTTTGAGGAGGAATCTGTCTAACTTTTCTACAATTTTACAAAATCATGTTCTTTTGTTATTCAATATGTATACTCCATTGGTGGTTTGTATGTCCAATAGATTATTTTCCTCTACCCAATCCTTGAAATCTAGTGTTAATTGTGGGAGGTTTTGAATGCCTCTAGATTTCTCATTTAGATTCAATATTGCATTAAAGTCTCCTCCAATTAGAATAATGTCATTAGGATTTCCTTCAATAAAAAATTTAATTTCCTTTCGTTGCTCTTTCTTATCTACTGATTGAGTTGGGTCATATATGTTTATCTAGATTAACTGGATATTGTTTCTGTAGTATTTAATTCTATCACCCATCCAATTTTTGGCTTCTGTGAGTTTGGAGAACTCTATTTTCCTTAGATTCCAAATTAGTCCTACTCCTAAGGCTCTGTTTGATTGTATGAGTTCCAATCTCCAAATTCCTAGTTTCGTTGATAGATTTTTTCCTTCATCTTTACATAGCTTAGTATCTAGAAGTAAAATGATATTAGAGTCAAATAAGGTTAAGTTGCGCTTTAATAAGCATTTTTTGCTGGGGGCAATTGTTGAAGTTGAGAAATCCAACTTAACAGATCTTCGAGAACACTTGCATGCAAATATCCTACAATGAAGAGAAGCCAGAAAATGGAAAAAAAAGAGCTTAGAATTTCTCAAGAATGTGAGAGCAAAAATGTATTCTAAGTTATGAAAACAAAATACAAAATTTCAACCTTTTAAGGTGAACAAAACCCTAAAGGAAAGAAAAATAGGTTTGTGCATTATAATTAATATAAAATATTAATTATATGCACCTAAGAGAGCTAAAGCAACTAGAGTAATAAATGACTTACTCTAACACCCCCCCTTAAGCGAAGCTTAGGAGGAAGCTAACCTAACAAAGCTATGAAAGTAGGAAAATGGGTCCCGACAACAAGGCCTGATCAGGTACCCAATACAAGGAAATCTCTGTAAATCGGAGACAAAGGAGAAAACCCCGTGGGAAAAATCCCTCTCCAAAAAGAGATGAAAAAACAATTGAAATAAAATGGCTCAAGAGACTCTCTCAAGACCATAAAAAACCCCCCCATGAGAGAGAGATGAGACATCAAAGCCCCCCCAGAATGATGAAGCCCTTGTAGAAATGAATGAACCAATGGAACTCCAATGCGGAAGAAACAAGGGCACAGAACAAGGAAACCACTGAATGTTAGGAAGGCCTAATTGATGCTCAAAAGAGTAGACATGAGGATCCTGAAAAGGAATCCCCAATGCACGTGTGCTGACACTGTCATGAAAGAGGAGATGACCGTCCTCTATAGAATCCACAACAAGTGCTCCTGAAGGCTCGATGAGTGGAGTTGGAGGGTCTGGCAGAGCTGACCAACAGAATGAGGTGTGGTGAACTTAGGAACAATACAAAGGTTCACGTGTCCTGACTGCACCACATGATGCTCTCGTGAAAGAGAAGAAGTATGCTCCGATAATGGAGATGGTGGACCAAAGTGCGAGAAGGTGTAGAGACAAGTGGTATGATCAATGGTCCCTATAGCAATAAGGCCTCCTATTGCACTATCTAGAATGTAGACTGAATCTGCACTGAACTCAACTAACTTCCTTGATCCACTTTGTGTAATCTGATACATCGAGAGAAGGTTTGTAGAGAGAGATGGAACATACAATACATCATTGAATGTGCCATCCTGAATGCGAACTGAACCTTTCTCGCAGACTATTAGAGCAGTGTTATTCCCCATGAGAATAAGAGGAATCAGAGAAGCCTCAATAGAGGAGAAGACCCCTTGAGAAGATGCCATATGGTGAGAAGCACCTGAATCCAATATCCAAGGGACTTGGGAAGGGGATGCAAGGGAAGCCCGTAATGCATGACCCTGTCCAAAATTTGATGAAGATGTCAAAGAGGTGGATGAAGACTGAAAGGCAGACCCCTGTGAGGTAGAAGAGGATGGGGATGAAATAGAGCTCTTTTGAAGAAGAGCTTGCAAATCTGCAATTTGTTTCTCATAGCCATCAAATCTCTTCTGAAAACAATGTGCCTCATCATGAGCTCCTTTCTGACAATAGGAACAGGAAGGAGTCTCGGTCTTCTTTTTCTCCTTCTTCTTAGAAGAAGAGGATGGACCAGTAGAGTGCTAAGAAGAGGAATCAGATATCTGCTTCAGCTTCTGCTCCTGTGTATCCTTGGCAAGTAATGCCTGTGATGGTGAACTTGTAATTGAATCCATCTGAATGAGCTTGGACTGCTCACAAGTTACCCTGTCACAGAAAATCTCAAAAGAGGGCATCTAATGTCTATTACCCAAGGTATCCATAGTGGAGTAGAAAGTGGAAGAAAAGATCTGATACTTTCCTCACAACTTTGAGAGTATCAAAAAAATACACTCATCATCTATTTTTTTTCTACCACATCCCTGCAAGACTGTGCGTAGAGATTTGAACTTCATCAAGAAGTCCTCAATGGTGGGAAAGCTGTCAGGTGTCAAAGAAGTCAACTCTGCATCAAGTTGAACTGCCCAGAACTCATTCACTTGGCCAAACAAAGTCTGAAATTTGAGCCAATAAGCTCGTGGAGTAGTCAAACCATCCAAGTGAAATAGTAGATTGTCTGAAATGTTCAGTGCAATCAATCCCATGGCTTCATCCATTTTATTTCTATGTTGAAGAACCTCAAAAGGGCACTATAGAGCAGGTTGGTTCACATCTAAGCATGACCATAAGCCTCTTGACATGAGAAGCCTGGTCATCTATGTCTTCCAGGTGTGATAGTTGTGCGGCATGAGCTAGATCACAGAAGGATTTGACATTGAGAGAAAGAAAAGACGAAAGTAGAAGGGTCTGATTCTGAAGCAAATTACAGAATAGAAAATGCTCCCCCCCACAATGAATAAAAAAATCCCCCAAAACCAAAGCAACAACTATGGAAAAACACAAAAACTAAGAAAAGAACCTGGGATTCAGATGCAGAGAAGAGGAAAAAAGAAGCCTCTACTTCAACACCAAATTTGGAAGCTCAAACAAATCAGAATCAAATGAAACTAGCACCATTGTCTCCGTCTCTAAGTCAGCTTTTTGGTACTTCTTTCAGATCGCAAAAATACATTCGTATGCTCAAGTTATGAGCAAAAAACTGACTGCAGGTCCAGAAAAAGAGCTCTTTGGAAAATCACAGTGACAGGCTTAAATCTGACACCCATTTGGCCGTCACAAGGCTGTTGTTGGAAAAAAATTTAGTTGTCAAAAAAATGATGTTAGCAGTCGGTAAGTGATGTCACTATGCCAAAAAATGACAGCAGCAGTCGGTAAGTGATGTCACTATGCCAAAAAATGACATCATCAATTGCCAAAAAAACTACCGTGAAGTGACGTCACTGGCCGAATTGTTGACGTTAGCGGACTGAATGATGATGTCAACTAGCAATTTTTAATTTTGGCAGCGCCGCTGGAGAGGTGGTTCCCAGGAGGTGGCGCGGCTAGTGAAGCGAAGTCAGGGGGTGGCAGGGTAGCGTGCCGGTGGCGGCCGCGGATGGGTGGTGTTGTGGTTGCAAAGCCTGCTTGGCTGAGTGCCGATGGCACTTGAGCAGCAATGGGGTGGCCGCTGGGTAGAGCGCCAGCAGTCGCCCTTTTTAAAAAAATTTAAAATTTTTTTTGTGGAAAAATGTGTCCGTACGGCCTCCTAAGGGGGCTAAAAAAATTTCCCAGACGCTCGGAGGCCAAAAACAACAAATTTTTTATGTATTTCAACTGCAAATGGCCTTTTAGATCCAATGGCGGCATCCGTTTGAGCCCAAAGTGCCTTGAAAATTTTCCCTTCACCCTTTTGAAGAAAAAAACTTCAAAAAAGCTGGGGTTTCAAACTATGAATCGTGGCTTCAAGAATCTTCAAACGAGGAAGCAACAGGTCCGCTCTGATACCATGTAGAAGTTGAGAAATACAACTTCACAGATCCTCAAGAACACCTGCATGCAAATATCCTGCAATGAAGAGAAGCCAGAAAATGGAAAAAGCAGAGCTTAGAAGTTCTCAAGAATGTGAGAGCAAAAATGTATTCTAAGTTATGAAAAAAAAATACAAAATTTTAACCTTTTAAGGTGAACGAAACCCTAAAGGAAAGAAAACTAGGTTTGTGCATTATAATTAATATAAAATATTAATTATATGCACCTAAGAGAGCTAAAGCAACTAGAGTAATAAATGACTTACTCTAACAGCAATAAGGCCCCTAGCATTCCAGGTAGAGATCTTCATTGTTCTGTGGGAAGGATCTTCCCCTTCCCTATATTCAAGACCTCTATGATCTTCTTTTGAATATTTGCTTGACCTGATGCATTTCTTAATTCCGCCAAAGATTTTCTATATCTTTTCATTTTTTATTTCTTGCATTTTGGAACTATATAGCCCTCTGCATTCATAGCTATCCCCAATTTATTAGTGTTCTTATTTGCATTTTCTCTAATTGATGGTGAGAGTTCTTCACCCTTTGTTTCAAGATCTTTATCCCATTCTTTGATTAATTGCTCTCCTATATCTAATTCTACTTCTTCCTCGTAGGCTTGTTGGTCTCTAGTATGTGGAAACTTTGTTTCTTTTCTATCATGTTCTTGATCCTTTAATATCCCAAATTCTTCCCGGTTGAGACAAGTAGTGGTTACTTTGTTAACCAAATGACAATTGAATGGTGTTAGTTGGCATTTAACCTTGATTATTTGGTAGATTCTTTGACTATGTGACTCTTTTTAGTATGTTGTTTTAGGCATATTTCTAGGTAGTGGAAAAATGTCGTCAACTATTTGACTAAATGAGCTTCTGATCAAGTGCATGCTTGGAATATGACTATAATGAGAGAATTTATTAACACTCTTTGATAGACTGCTAGTTTATCTTCTTTGTATTTCTTGTAATTAGATAAATTTGTACCCTCTTTTAATAAAAAATAATGAAATATCACCCCTCTTTTAAAATATAATAAATAAATAAAAGAGTGAAATAGAATGATGAGCTCCCTCAACAATCTCTACATCACATAGTGGCCCATTACAAATAAATAGCCAATGAAAGATACACGTTTTACTATGGGGTTTAGTCGTTGTCTTACAAACAGATTCCAGATTCTATTCAAATTGATACATATAGATGGGAGAGCAGTCATAATTTATGACTGCGCACATGGTGGGTTGTAGAATATGTCGATGTCCAGCCAAAACCAAAGCTTTTGTAGCTTTTAAAAATAATGTTCAACAATATGAGACTGCATACATGGCAAGTTGTGGAAAATAACAATGTCCATCCAAAACTAATCTTGTCTCTTTACCCCACTAATGTCTACTCAAATGTGGAAATTTTCCTGAGTGCCTTATTAAAAAGGTTTTGAGTCAGAACTCCTTCCACTCACATCGATTACCAAACACATTAAATAAATTAATTTAATGTGGATAACTTGTGTGGTCATTCATTTACGTTGTCTAATTGTAGACTAGATATAGTTTACATTCTAGAATCAATTAATTTGGAAAGTATTATATCTAGACTTTTGGGAAATCATTCTTATTTTAACAATTGCATTCTAGACTTTTAAGCTAATATGCTTATTTCTATCGAACTTGCCATCGGATTGTTATAACAATCTGATCATGTTGGACACCATTAATATAGAAAAATAGTGGACTTCCTAGTTTGCTGGTGGTTTTCTTTATTGATTGGTAATACAGATTGTATTGGTGTTAAAAAAGAGAGTACATTATATTGACATGGCATAAAACCTTTCAGAATGGTTGTGGGACCTCACAGTCTTGGACAGTGGTTGTGGGACCTCACGGTCTTGGAGAGACTCAATCTCTCATACAAGCAATTTGAAGGAGCATTGTCCTCTAAGTTTAGTGCATTTGGTGCTCAATATGTGGACTTCCATAGAAATAAGTTGCGATGGACTATTTTCATGCCACATCCTAATGTACAATTTCTTGACATGTTTAAGAATCAATTTGAGGATATTGCTCAAAACAACATAAGCAAGTACAACTCTAGCCAACTCATTTATTTGTCACTTGCAAATAATAGTATCAAAGATGTCTTTCCACATTCTATTTGTGAAGGCCCTTTAGAAGTTATGGATTTGTAAAAGAACAAGTTTACAAGTAATTTGTTTGCAAGCTTTCATAATTTCTCAACAACATTAACGGTTTTGAATTTGAAAAAAATCATTTCGAAGGTGAAATCAACAGCATGGTTTGTCTTGAAACATTAAAATTAGGAGGTGATAAACTATGAGGGCCAATACCATCTTCACTTCAAAAGTGTAGGTCTTTGCAGGTTTTAGATTTGGGATATAATAACATGGAAGGAAAAATCCCAAATTGGCTAGATAAGTTGATTGATCTTCAAATTTTAGTATTTGTTGTGGTGTCCACAACACATGCCCTATTCTTCACTAGGAATGGGGACCCCCTACTTTTTTTCTGACTCCCGAACTCACAATTCAAAAGTCGAAAAAGAAAAGGTATTAGATTCGTAAAAAAGAATACAAAAAAAATCAAAAATTCGAAAAACACAAAAAAAATAGAAAATCAAAAAAAAAAAAATTGAAACCGTGTCACATAATGCACACGTGGGCGGGATGCGTAATGTGCACCTACCCATCGCGCTGCGCACCCCGCCCGGTAGGGAGGTTATAAAACCCCCCACGCGGCCTCAACACAGCATTTTTTCTTTTTTGGTTTGGAGGGTTTTGATCAAGCGCATGTAGGTAAACATTCTGCACGACGATGCTTTGCGCCCGCACCCAACAAACACCGTGCGACGACACTTTACACCCGTGCCTAACAAACACTGCACATCAGCGCTTTGCGCTTGCACTCATCAAACATTCGTGTGGCGACGCTCCGTGCCCATGCCCATGAAACATGTGCCATTCAGCACTTTGTGCCCGCACGCCACTAGTTTGGTCGTGGCCGCGCTCATTAAACAGAGCGTCGTTTGGCACTTTGCACCTACACACCACTGGCTTGGCCGCGTTGCCCCCAACCCCTATTCAATCTCATTTATCAATAAAGAAACTGATAGTAGACTAAACCTTTTAGACGACACTTGGGCCTTACTGGCTCTTCTCCGTCTTGTGCCCATAAAATTATAGGGCATCAATCTTTAGATATATATTAAAAACTGGGTCGTTTGGTGCTTTGCGCTTGTGCGCCACTGGCTTGGTCGCGCTCGTGCCTATGAAACACTGCGATGTTTGGCACTTCGCACCTGCACGCCACTTGCTTGGCCACACCCCTTGAAACCCTAGTTGTGCGCACCTTCCAAAACCCCACACACATTTTTTATTTTATTTAATTTAAATTTTGAAATATATATATATATATATATATATATAATTTATTTATTTTTAAAGAAGGAAATAAAATGATTAGAAAATAATAATAACAAATAAACAAAATCCCAAATTGGACATTTTTTTCCTTTTTTCTTATTTATTAGTTTTTTCATTTTATCTTTAGACTAATAAACATTTTTTTCTCACAATGTGCAGGTGATCAAATGGCGTCCACATCTGAAGCAGCACCCAAACCCGTAGTTTTCAAATTCCAAGGCATACCCTCTAAGTTGAGATTCCATGATGACCATGCAAAAATCTGAGATACGGATTTAGGGCACACGGATCTAGGTGAATTCTTAAGAATTTGCAACAAGCCAACAAAGAGATTAGCCTTGGTATCTGCGTTGATCTGTTCCGAATTGGTAAATGCAATGTCTCATCCCATGTCAGTACAATCAACTGAACTAACCATGGCCCTATCACAACATTTTGTTCCTGATGAAAGAGTAGTCAAGAGTGTCACCAGAGCAGTGGTTTTGGATCTACGGCCTGACAACATTGAAAGGGTCTTTCATCTTCTGAGAGCAAATCAATTCATTAGGCTCATATGAAACAACTAAGAGATGGTATAGGGAACACTAGCAAAAGGCAATTGACATCATATAGTCCTCGTACCTCATCTAGAAGCCTCCTCAGGGAAGGATAACAGGAAAAGTGGATATGACTCAAGGATACATGAAGGAAGACATTGGATACTCTATCTTTCTCTTGACCAAAGTTATGGGCTTACTTGCAGTGGGTCAACTCAACACCTTTATGGTCAACTTCATTGAGACCATCAGATAGGAAAAGATACCACTAGACTGGACCACCACACTAAGTGAAAACTTGTATGAACAACTGAGGACGGTGAAGGATAAGAAGAATTTTTACATGACTTATTACATGGTATACCTACTTGCAACAAGGGCAAAAAAATATCCTAGTTTGTACAAGAGAGGCAGTATGTAGGATCCCAATGCCTGGCCATACATAGTCTACCCTCAACTAGTGAAGAAGAAGCTCTCAGGGCAGAGCAAAGAGTACAGAATCGTGAATGATGCATTCATTTTTGTGATCATTCAATTCATTGAGGGAGACTATGGGAAGAGGTTATTTGATGGAGCCAAAGCACAAGTTACAACTCTCGAAGCCTACTTCATCGAGTTTAAGATGTTCACATATCTTCGAGTAGCTAGTGCCTCCATCAATCCTAAGAAGCTCCTGAGGTATCCTAGTGACAAACTGGTGTTGTTGGAGATTTCTAGGCAAATTGAGTCAGCTTATGAGAAAATAAAGAGGCAACAAGGACCTTGCTGGGCATGGCCATTGGTCATTGGACCATATCAGGTGAAGTGGAAGAAAGATATTCCATCCTTCGAGTGGGAGTGGGAGAACTATCCCCTTGAAGAATACAACTCTCCCCGGTCCAATTTTGATAATGTTGGGAAAGTGGAGAGTCTGGCAGGAAAGGACTTCTATCATGAGGATGTTGTTGAAGATCACTGATGAACACAAAAAATGACTACAATGTTCGCATTAGGGGCTATTGTAGGATTACTTTGTATCTAGCAGAGAAGGCTCTTCAGTTGAACATCCCAGCGGAAATAAAGCAACGTGATTCTAAAGAGTTACTGGACCCCCTGTTCAATGTTGAAAAAATTGGTGAAAGACCCATTATGAATGCTGAGATTGACATGGAGGAGGCTGATGATATTAATCATCGAGTAAGGCATGTCATCAGAATGACAAAGGATTGGATCAAGAAACCTTTTCCACTTGATCCAATTCCTGACACAGTGATCTTCCATGCACATGCTCACCCAAAAAGAGGTAGAGGGAAGAAAGTGACAATTCCTACCTTCGTAGCCTAGTCTTTTATCTGGCCAGAGACAGTGTACCAGCTTGATCGCCTAGTTGGATATTATTACCCTCCTAAAAGGAAGGGAAAGAACAAAAGGAAGAAGACCTCTTCTCAAAGGATTCAAACAAAACATACACCTTCCCGACAGCAAGAACAAAGTGCACAAGGGTTTGATGATCCTGGAGCTACACAAGTCCAGGATAAACCTGACTTTCCTCCCCTTGTGTCTAGCCAATTGGAAGAGGGTGAGATTCCATAGGCCTCCGTTCCTCCTACACAAGAAGAGCCGGCTTCTCCTTCTACCTCCAAGAAACAAAAGAAGAGGATTAAGATTCAGATGAAGAAAAGGAAAAGGATCAGTAGAAGATTAGTGCCTAATCCATATGTTCTTGAAAGCATTATGGAAGGTGACGAAGTGGAGGAAGAAGAAGAATCAAAAGAGGAAGAGGAACAAGTGCCCCTATAGAGAAGAACTTGGCTAGCTAGAGCCATAGAGTTGTAAAGGAGAAAGAGTACCACAGGTACCCCACCATCCACTCAAGCAGAACCCTTAGAACTCTCTTCTTTGGAAGATGAAGTACAATAGTGGGTGGATGATCAAAGTGAAGAGGGTGATGATGTTTTCTCAATGTTAGATTTTGATTTCATGCCCATAGGTATAGAATTTATTGGGGATAAGATCAGGGACACCCCTACAGGTGAACCTCAACAAGAAGATTGGACGCAAATGCCACCAGATACATAGGGTCCTGATCTTACTCCTCCATCTCCACCACAAGTTACAACGGTAGAATAGGGCTCGATGACTCCTTCACCTCATAGTTCAGAGGAAGAGCAAGTTTAGGAGTTATCATTAGAAAAGAGACCAAAACAAATGGTGATCGGTGAAGTGTCAGAGGGACAAATGGTGGAATATTCTCAACCACTTTCCTGAGACACTAAGGTTCAAGCTACAGGGTCCACTGAGATTGAGGCTACAGAAGGGGAGCCCTCCCAATAGGAGACGACTCCAAGCAAGAGCGATAAGGGGAAGGAAATAGCAGAACACACCCCTTCATCATCAAGATCTAGGTCCTCAGCAGGACACATCCCTAGATGGATCCGAAAGGAAATAATGAGGAGTACTAAGCCTCAATTTCATGCTTCAGAGGAAGACATTTGTGATATTGCAGAGATCCTGAATAAACCTGAGTCTCCATCACATGAGGCAACTCCATTGGCATTTGTCACTAGCATAAGGAACCAAGATTTATTTGCACAAGTGGCTCTCCCTCTTGAAGGCACTAGATGCAGAAGGCCTTAGCCTTGAGGATTATGAATTAAAGGATGTTATGTTGGGAAGCCCTACACAAGATTCATCCCAACAAATGATGACTATGGGAGTCAAAGAGGTTCTTAAACACATGGAGCAAGATGAGATTGAACTCCAAGCACTTCAAAGGCAGGTTGAGATCCTAAAAGGATATCTAGCCAAAGTTGTTGGTCCTCTTGATTTGAGCACCCTGAGTAAACTCTGAATACCATACGTAGAGAAGGGAGAGGTGTACAACTTCATCCATTTTTGAGGGCTTGTCAGGAGTGGCGAGAAAGTTTTGAGGAGAAAGGTATTACGATCATCACAGGGAATTTTGAAGTTATTGCA
Organism: Cupressus sempervirens; assembly: GCA_028749045.1. Classification (NCBI taxonomy): domain Eukaryota; kingdom Viridiplantae; phylum Streptophyta; class Pinopsida; order Cupressales; family Cupressaceae; genus Cupressus; species Cupressus sempervirens. The sequence continues at coordinate 353,476,055 of CM053787.1, read as the reverse complement.
TGATATGTCGAAGAACATGAATAATATTGTGGCAATTTTGAAGCAAGACTTTAGTATCATGGATGAAGTACAGGCCTGGAGTAAGGATTTTCAAACTCTACAAGCCATAAAGGACCAAAGATACCATGTTTTGATTGATGTATATACTGGAGAAGAATTAGATATGGTTGATGATTGGATAGAAAAGATAGCGGTTAGCAATAAGGTAATGGGAACATTACATGAGAAAATCCATCAGCTCAAGGACCAAACCTGAGAGCAAATTTTGGAAGTAGAAAGACACTACAGTGATGTATGCATGGATATTTTTGAAGATGAGGAACATGAAAAGTTATTACATATAGAGACACTAGTGGAGAATTTCAAGAAGATTTTTGTGGAAGTTGTTGATGATGAGGACATCCGATGAGCCTTTAGGACAGAAGAAGCCTTGTTAGAATTGGATACCAAACTCGAGGATTTTGCTAACACCCAGATTGAGGTAGACAATTATAGATAGAAGGTAAAAGATAAATATGAGTCTTTAGATCTTTTGGATGCGTCTAAGATTGCTGAGATGATAGAGAAATTCAAGGGAAAACATCCAAACATAGCTTTGGGATGAAGAAGAACAAAACCCAAATGCTAGAATTTCAATTTTGACACTCGGTAAAATTTTAAGATTTTTGACCCTGTCTAGGTCCGCAGGTCTGTAGGTACACAGGTTCGCAGCTCTGCAATTCAGAGGTGCACCGACACTTAACTGCTTGTTCCAAAAATAGTGCTTTCCATGCATCGAAAACACATTCTGACGGTAGTTTAACTTCGACACATGCCTAGTAAAGGACCAACTTCTATTTTTGGCACCTCCAGACACTCCTACTTTGACTGAAGGCTTGCTCCTATTTTCTCTCTCATATTTTTTCTGTTTTTTACATGTAAAGGGCTCATGCATCCAATTAATGAATAAAATATGGATGGAGTCCTTCTAAGAACCAAATTAATTGTTAGTTTGTATATATTTAGTTTGTTTTAATGTTTTAAAAGCATTTTATTGCATGAAGATATCTATCACTCTCAACACCAATTGAGGAGACGATTTCTTATAAATATCCCATTGTAATATGTAACAAGGGCCGTTGTTATTATGCAATAAAATTATGCTATTGGTGCTCGCATTTGAAGTGTAGTGATTCTTGCATGAATGTGTCATTGTTTTGTGAATTTCGTTCATGAGATTGTGATTGAGCCAAAGGTTTATTGCATTGTTTCTGGTTGTGCAATCTTTTAGTTTTGGTGTTTGCTACAGATTTATGAATTTCGCTGACGTATCGAGCTCAAGAAGAAATCACCAAATTGTGCCTGCATAACTCTTTTTCTTGCATGAGCACACTTTCCGTGGCCTTGTGATTTGATGAAAAGTGAAACATCATTCGGTTATTGAAATTTCCCATCGACGATTACATCAGTGGATTCTAGGAAGCACTACTCCTATTTTCATTGGTTTCTTGCTAATCTCTTTGAAAGTTTAACTCGTACCATGTTGTTTTTTGTAGCTTATATCAGTTAGGTTTCCAATTTCATGTTATTTCAATTTTATGTTATTTGCTTTCTATTTCGTTATTTACTTTGCTAACCTCTTGTTAGAATAGGAACTCATTTTAGTTGCATTGTTAGAATTTCATTCATTGAAAAACAAAAAATACAAAAATATTGTTCTTTTGTATGTTATTTTGAGACAACGAACAAATTTTACTTCATTCCAAGATTTAAAAAAAAATAGAACCAGAAAAGACCTCCTCGTGAACAATCACATTTATCTTCAACTGAGCGGATTTTGGTACATCGCAAGACAAATACTCAACCTTGGAGTTGATCCCAAAAAGATTAGCTTTTCAAGAGAGGAATTGCACAATGGATTCCTGCCATTGACCTCATCCATAATGACCGCCCAACAGTACTGAGTTCAAATAAATTCCAGGGTGAGATACCATTACAGTTAGCAAAGCTACAACATCTTCAAGTCTTGATTTTATCAAATAGCAATTTGTATGGAGCTATCCCAAGTAGTTTAACTTGAAAGCAATGAAAAATCAAACAGAAAGCTCAAATGTCCTTCAACATTCAATTTCTAGCTCAATGCCTTATGTAGACAAAATGGAAATAGTTAACAAAGGCCAATATCTAGAGTATGAAAAATCTTTGGCAATGGTTTGATGTCTTGATCTCTCTGACAATTATTTCTCAGATAATATTCCTAAAGGCATTGGGTTCCTCATTGTCCTCAAATTTCTCAATATATCTATAAATCATCTCAGTGGCAAAATTCCCACTTCTTTTGGAAATCTTGTGAAATTGGAATCACTTGATATTTCAAAGAACAAAATTATTGGAGATATTCCTAGAGAGCTACAACTTCTTACATATTTGAGTTATTTCAATGTATCTTATAATAATTTATCTGGTAGAATACCAGTAGGAGGTCAGTTTCTTACATTTAATGGTGGATCATATTCAAACAATGCACGTCTTTGTGGACTTCAGATCAGCACAAATTGTTCCTCTTATCTTTCTCCAAATTTTACTCGCAGTCAAGATGTAAATGATGAACAGTGGGTTGATGTGTGATGGGAAGTGGGAGTTGGGTTGAGTTTTGGATTTGGATTCGGAATTGTTATTGGAGTATTGTGTTTGAATAAAAAATATCACTTTCAGTTCTTCAAGATCATGGATGAAATTATTTTCATTCTTGATCAAAAGATTTCAAAAATCAAATTTTAATAAAGTTTATTCTCCTTCCCTTTCTCTAAATGATTCCCTCCCCTTCACTTCTCACGTGCGGATGTATATCAATTTCAATTTCTTCTTCTTAGTCTGTGCAATGGCAGAGAACTGTTGCCTACGGACAGTATTTAACAAGTGATTAAAACTTTGCTTTCCTATCAATCAAATTTGCAGATTTGCTTATTTAAATTTATCGCCTTATGTATATTACCGATAACTAAGTTAAATGAAAAAAAAATTGTGCCCAGCTTAGATTGGTTTGTCAGTTCTTATAGGCAGCTTTTAATTCCTCAACATAGATTTCAAGAGGAGAGACACATTTTTTTATGAGGTTACTGATTCACTATGGCTGAAAATGTTTAAAAATTCATCATGCTCATGTAGTTGTGAATCTTTCTGGGCTGGACCCATTTTTTTAAAGAAAATTAATCAATGGTAGAAGCAGCGACCGCATGTATTTCTGATTGATAAGCAGTAACGTAATGAGTCTTTCGTAGGGACAATAAAGGTACTGAAGGAAGGTTATATTATTGCAGAAGCTGAAATTCTAATATGAAGATTGAATTAGAGTATGAAACACTCCCTAAAAACAAATTAAAGAACTCACAGCAACGATGTCTTTAATCGCCTGTATAACCTTGTCCTTTCCCACCACCAATTTGGTTTCTGTCCAGAGCTATCTGTGATACACAAGGGAAGGATGAGTTCTGAAAACATATTATATGTACATATTAAACCCTGAAATGCTTCGTTTACTAAATTTGTTGGATCTGCCCTTTATTAGATACACAACTGTTTAAATATCCTTTCTAATATAAGCATAAAAATACATTGTTTGAAATTTTACAAATTGCACACATGACATACCTAGTAAATCCAATTGTAGCAGTAGCAATTGAATTTGATCTTGTTGGTAAACAAATTTGTCACCTTGAAAATATACGATTTGGCCCAATAGAGTATGTGGCAAATGGATGTCTCCAACAGTTGGATAGGCCTTCCTCTGCGTTTAGAGGGGCAGCTCCCTCGTTAGATAAAATATGTGATTTTTCAATAAAGATAAGTAGAACTTAGAAAATAAAAAGGAAAACCATTGATAGCGAATGCACCACACGCCTTCAATGTTTTTGTAAAAGTGATGTAAACTATTAATGAGAGCAATCAAGGACTACGCTTGAGAACTATCACTGATATAATGCTAATTCAACCATTCACGAATACTCACACCATACCATGAAAATACTCATGGATGAATCAACACTTCAACAATTCATATTCCTTAGAAAGAGAATGCCAAATGTACTTTTATTTATTTATTTGCACCAAGAAAGTAAGAAATGACTGATTACAAGAACAACAATTGTACATACTTTCCAAAAATTGCTTTGTTATCAGAGCATAAGTGTTCCCTCTTCTCCAATCCAAAAAGTCCCTTATTACATTGATTTTCAAGAATTTATAGCTATTCTAGAATAACTAACCTTTCGGGTTCGTAACTACTCAAAAAGTTAGAGTTTGGATTGTTTTGAAGATGGTTCGTAACCAACTATAACTTTTAAAGATTAACTATAGTTAGAAAAACCAACCAAAGTTAATTCTAAAGTTGACCTTCTTACAAAATACATAAATAAAATTCTAAGACAACTTTAGACAAATACACTTCTAACTATTGACTCTGATCACTGATATTCCCTAAACTCGTTCTTTGATCTATATATGCTGTGAGTAGCTGAGTCAAGTTTGCCTTGTATGCTCTAAATGATTTGATGACCTGAGCCAAAGTCTTGTGTTTAATGATGATTAAACTCTACATCTTCAACTTGCATAGCTCATGTCTCTTTTTAACTACATCCAACTTTATGACATAACCAGATAAGTTTTGAGTACAAGAGTCCAATGTGCTGAGAGACTGCTCAATCTTGTCATAATGCTAACATCTGAACTTTGTGTACTGCCAAGTTCGGTGCTGATTTTTGCCTCTATGCATTCCAAAATGGAAGATATGTCTAGATTTTGAGTGTATTCACTAATGGGAATGCCTTCTATGATCATCGGTATATCCCCCAAGGCCTTTTTTACTCAATAACTTGCAGGAGTTTAGGAATTGCTCCTCTTCACTCACTTGTTGATTCATGCTATCATTTTTCCATCTGATGTTTTCATGTCATATGTCAATTTTATCTTCTTCTAAACAATGCACACATCTCATATGCAATTGAGGCATTTCGTCAAACAATTCAACAACTCTGCTAGACGAATGTGGGTACACATAGATTTGGCATTTTGTCAAGTAGTTTCCATGCACTTTGATATTTTCATTAAACTATTGCCGACTAAGAAGATGTAGATTATTTCACATTCTCCTTTTAAGAGCATTGACTCTCCAATGGTTCTTCTAAATATTTTAGAAGTAATGAGAATTGCGTAAAACCTACACTCTTCCCGAATCTCTCTAAATTCTTAATACAAAAGAGTTAATTCCTCCTGATAATATTCAACACTGGACCAGCTTCAAAAACATTTTATAAAGTACATCTTCATCAAAAGAATTAGAAAACTTGTTTGAATGTTACCAAAATGATTATTTGTCTAGCTCTGAAATCGCTGGAGTGGTATTAATAATTTGTGCCATAGCTACCATATCACAAATACGAGCACACATCTGGCTTGAAATTTTGACTTGGTAAATGCTCACATAATTTCAAATGCATTAACGCATTGTATCAAACATTTCAAAAATGGTTTCTATAGATGATATTTCTGATTTTCCTCCAGGTCGTAGGTCACACAAGAGAAATAGTATATGTGCCTTGACTATGTTTCCATTGGAATGTCATGGCTCAAGTCAATTATGTTATGGAAGTAAATTGAAGTCAGGACACTTGAACAACTTTACCAATCATTTTTCCTGGAGCTTAGCACAACTTTCTTCATGTAGAAAGTCCCACCATTCTGTAGATGTAGATGCCACTTCTTGGGATTTCACGTGAAACAATTAAGTTTCAATTCTCAATCTTTAGGATTCTTGCAGGTAAATTGAAGTCCACTTTCCAAATAGTTCTCATGCCTTGTTTGGTTCTCTATTATGCCATGGTTTTCTAAGAAATGCAATGGAGTTACATGCTTTTCTTGAGGATTAACGTGCTGGAAATTCTCCCTTGTATCTACCGCCTACAGTTATTTGAAAGTTGGAGTTTGGGTTGGAAAGTTTGGGTTAGGATTAGGGGAAAAAGTTGGAGTACGTAGTAAGAGAGTATTATAGTACGTAGAGAGAGAAAATTTGAGTGAGAAAACCCAAACCCAAACCCGTACTTCTCTCTAAAAGTTTGAGTACGTGGAGAGAGAAAAGTATGGGGAGAGAGAAAGTGTTGAGGAGAGAGTGAAACTCAAACTCAAACCCCAAACTTCTCTCTAAAAGTTTTAGTATGTGGAGAGAGAAAAGTATGGGGAGAGATAAAGTTGGTTTAGCTGAAAATTAATCTCTCTTTTTGGAATTAATATAATCAATCCTCCCTCTAAAATGTTCAGGTAACAGCTGGCTCTATCTGGTGACAAGGACTGTACAGGATGTTGAATGAACCCAAAGTTAAAAAGTAGCAGTGCTTTATCACAAGGGCTATAGATCACCCACAAAGGAGATAAATCCAGGAAAAAAGAACTGAGCACAACAAAATTGGGAACACAACCAAACTGAAAAGAAAGGAAGGCACAACAAAAACTCCTAACTAAGATATGTACAAAGCAGATCTCCCTACCTCCAATGACTCAAGGTATAATCATGCAAATCCATTCACAGGATGGGAAAAATAAATACCATGGCGTGCCAACATGTGACAACTTTCAAGCTTCCATGAGTTCAAATATAAGTGTGCTCCTTGAATTCTAACTCTAAGATTCCTAGCATGCCCCATATCTCTGGATGAAAGAACATATCCAAATAACCAAGCTTCATCAAAAATCTCAGACTTCAAAATCAATCCTACTTCTTGTTGCATGTCATTGATAGCTTCATTTTCAAAGAGTTAAAGTATAAGATTCTCAAGTTTCTGAATGCATTTATGATCTTCTCCTCTACTTGGCAAGCCCTCTAGTTGAATTTCTATTGATTGATCATCATGAAGTCTTGAACTCGTTTCAAACACTAGACAATATTGCTTTTCCATGGGGATGATCATAGTTGAATCCTTTATAAAATTATTCCAACTGGGATGCACATCCATGTTATATTGAATCTTCTCATGATCCATTTCTTCTTCTTTATCTTCCAAAAGATCATCTTGAATTTTTAAGTACTACGGAGTTACATTGATACTATCGTCAACATGGTGGGCAATAAATTCATTTTTCAAACCATTAATATCAAAATTTTCCATATGAAGGGTCTTTTGATGGTTAAGACAAGAAGATACCAAACCTTGTATTGGATTGCCTTCATACAATCTGTTGAGTGAAGTAACCTATAGAGTTATAACCATTGAGCCTTGTCTTTGAATACCAACTTGAAAATCATTAGTAAAAATGCCTTCCTCTAAGAATAAAGGATTAAAGTAAACATTTTCTTCATAGAGGAAATTATCATCCAAGGATTTTGAGCAAAAGCTTGGGGTAAAAATGTCATAAGAGTTTCCTTCATCTGATTTTCCCATGAGAGCCTCTACTAACTCATTAATTCTTCTATTAACATTATTCTTCTCATAGAAGCTCTTTGGCATAGGATTTCATATTTGATGAAAAGGCTCAAAAAGAGGATTTCCTTGAACTTTGAATGAACCATAGGATTTCAATTGTATTTCCATTGGAATAGAGGAACTTGTCTTCATATTCATATAGCTTTCATCCTCAATACATTCAATGATATCTATCCCCTTTTGAATCATCATTTCTTCTCCAAGACATCTTTCATGAAATGTGAAAGTCGGTATGCATGACAAAGAATCAAAGTTATATGGTTCATCTTCTTCTCCTAGAAGCTGATTTTTATCTTTTTCATCAACTGATCTTTTAATCACAAGTTCATCAATATCATCAAATGTGAAGATCTCCATTTCCTCAGGGAAAGCAAATATTTGTAGAAGTTCATTGGTGCTTTTATCTCCGTCAATGATAGTGATTTCATATTGTGCCAGAACATCTGAAGTATTGACATGATCAATAGATTCCTCATCGTGAATGATCATGGAAGGATGAATGGGAAGATCTTCTCCACATAGGAAGTCATCATCTGAAGCATCGAGGCACCAAGTAGGAATAAAAGTATTATGAAATTCACCTTGATCCACATTTTCCTCATCTTCAATTATATGTTGTATAGTTTCTTGAGATTCTGATATTTCTTTTTCTTTTCTATTACAATCGAGATGATTGAATAGTTTTTCCTGGGTTTGGAAATTTTCACAATGATTCCTTGATACATTACCGGACCATTATTCTTATATAGATACCATGTCTTGACCATCTCCTTGATTAGATGTAGAATCCTCATCTTCTTTCGTGCATGAAGAACTAGATGAATCCTTTCTAACATTTGGATCAGGAGATGTTCTATTATCAAGAAAATAATTCTTGCATGGTTCTTCTTTCTCAAGTTCTCTCAGCATTTGAAGTAAAGAAGGATGTACTTTGTTAGGATCCAGACGTGCATTTCCATAGAAGCTTTTTAAAAATTCAACTTGATTGGGATCAATGGAAGTATGATTTTGATGAGCAATAGGTGTAGGCATTAGGACACCTTTTTGACCACCACTATCCATCTTTAATTGACATGAATCACTTTTCTTATCAAGTTCTTCCTTATGCTCGCATGTGGAATTTCTTTCTAAAAATGATTTTGGTTTGTGAGAGAAAAATTGATTGTCCTTACCATCTTCTCCATCTATCTTTTGCATAGTCCAGAGCAAAGATGGATGAATCCCTCCTAGATCTAGTTTCTGTCCACCATAGAAACTCTTCAAGAAGCTAGCCTACTTAGGATCAATGAAAATCTGATTTTGCTGAGATACAGGTGCATAAGAGACATTTTTAGTATTCCTCATTGTTGATTTAGGTGAAGCACATTTTTCAGCAAGGCCTTCTTTATCTTTATATGCTAAATCTTTTTCCAAGAAGGATTCTTGATCGTAAAAAAGAAAACCATAGTCAATTCCATCTTCTTCTTCGATCTTTTGAAAAACTTGACGTAAGGGGGGATGAACCATTTTAGGGTCTAGCCTCCTGCCACCATAGAAATTCTTCAAGAATTCAACTTGTAGAGGCTCATCAGGAATCTGTTTCTTGGGATATGAAAAATATTCATCATCACTATCACTATTATTGTCACTTTCAACTTTTCCCTTGTATCAAACCATGATTCTGAATTGTCACCTTCAAATAGAGTCATCGATAATCAATATTTAAAATAGAGTCACCAACCTTCATTCCAGGGAAGGTACCTTTTATCAACCATGTTATTGATTATTGTTCACTTGGTTTTGGATGTGACCAAGATTTTGCCTGTTTCTTCTTGGGATAACTACTATTCTTTCAACGATTACAATGTTGTGACCAATAGGAGCTTTTTGCAAGATTTCCCTGAACTCTTCTTCTTCTTCAAGAACTTGATTTACTTGATTTATATTGTTGTGCACTTCGTCTACACCTCCAGGTTAAAGTGTTCAAGTCTCAAATGATATCCTGCTGGGTATCTTGAAAGCCGAGGTTTGGTTGGAGAACAGGAAAAATGTTCTCATGTGGTAACACCATTGTGCTTCATTACAGGTGACTGTCAATCTTTTCTTGTTCAATCTCCCCACGGAGTCGCCAAAAATCTGTTGGTAAACCGATTTGTCACCTTCAAAATATACGATTTGGCCAAATGGAGTATGTGACAAATCGATGTCTCCAACAATTGGATAGGCCTTTGATATTCGGCCTTCCTTTGCGTTTAGAGGGGCAGCTCCCTCATAAGATAAAATATGTGATTTTTCAATAAAGATAAGTAGAACTTAGAAAATAAAAAGGAAAACCATTGATAGCGAATGCACCACACGCCTTCAATGTTTTCGTAAAAGGGATGTAAACTGTTAATGAGAGCAATCAAGGACTACGCTTGAGAACTATCACTAATATAATGCTAATTCAACCATTCACGATTACTCACACCATACCATGAAAATACTTATGGATGAATCAACACTTCAACAATTCATATTCCTTAGAAAGAGAATGCCAAATGTACTTTCTTTATTTCTTTGCACCAAGAAAGTAAGAAATGACTGATTACAAGAACAACAATTGTACACACTTTCCAAAAATTGCTTTGTTATCAGAGCATAAGTGTTCCCTCTTCTCCAGTCCAAAAAGTCCCTAATTACATTGATTTTCAAGAATTTATTGCTATTCTAGAATAACTAACCTTTCGGGTTCGTAACTACATAAAACGTTAGAGTTTGGATTGTTTCGAAGATGGTTCATAACCAACTCTAACTTTTAAAACTTAACTATAGTTAGAAAAACCAACCAAAGTTAATTCTAAAGTTGACCTTTTTACAAAATACATAAATAAAATTCTAAGACAAGTTTAGACAAATACACTTCTAACTATTGACTCTGATCACTTATATTCCCTAAACTCGTTCTTTGATCTGTAGGTGTTGTGAGTAGCTGAGTCAAGTTTGCCTTGTACGCTCTAAATGATTTGATGACTTGAGCCAAAGTCTTGTGTTTAATGATGATTAAACTCTGCATCTTCAACTTGCATAGGTCATGTCTCGTTTTAACTTCATCCAACTTTATGACATAACCAGATAAGTTTTGAGTACAAAAGTCCAATGCGCTGAGAGACTGCTCAATCTTGTCATAATGCTAGCATCTGAACTTTGTGTACTGCCAAGTTCGGTGCTGATTTTTTCCTCTATGCATTCCAAAATGGAAGATATGTCTAGATTTTGATTGTATTCACTAATGGGAATGCCTTCTATGATCATCGGTATATCCCCCAAGGCCTTTTTTACTCAATAAATTGCAGGAGTTTAGGAATTGCTCCTCTTCACTCACTTGTTGATTCATGCTATCATTTTTCCATTTGATGTTTTCCAGCCATATGTCAATTTTCTCTTCTTCTAAACAATGCACACATCTCATATGCAATAGAAGCATTTCGTCAAACAATTCAGCAGCTCTACTAGACGAATGTGGGTACACATCGATTTGGCATTTTGTCAAGTAGTTTTCATGCACTTTGATATTTTCATTAAACTATTGTAGGCTAAGAAGATGTAGATTATTTCACATTCTCCTTTTAAGAGCATTGACTCTCCAATGGTTCTTTTAAATATTTTAGAAGTAATGAGAATTGCCTAAAACCTACACTCTCTTTGAATTCTTAATACAAAAGAGTTGATTCTTCCTGATAATATTCAACACTAGACCAGCTTCAAAAACATTAGAAAACTTTTTTGAATGTTACCAGAATGATTATTTGTCTAGCTCTGAAATTGTTGGAGTGGTATTAATAATTTGTGCCATAGCTACCATATCACAAATACGAGCACACCTCTGGCTTGAAATTTTGACTTGGTAAATGCTCACATAATTTCCAATGCATTAACGCATTGTATCAGACATTTCAAAAATGGTTTCTATACATGATATTGCTGATTTTCCTCCAAGCCACAGGTCACACAAGAGAAATAGTATACGTGCCTTGACTATGTTTCCATTGGAATGTCATGGCTGAAGTCAATTATGTTATGGAAGTAAATTGAAGTCAAGACATTTGAACAACTTTACCAATCATTTTTGTTGGAGCTTAGCACAACTTTCTTCATGTAGAAAGTCCCACCATTCTGTAGATGTAGATGCCACTTCTTGGAATTTCACGTGAAACGACTAAGTTTCAATTCTCAATCTTTAGTATTCTTGCAGGTAAATTGAAGTCCACTTTCCAAATAGTTCTCATGCCTTGTTTGGTTCTCTAGAATGCCATGGTTTGCTAAGAAATGCAATGGAGTTACATGCTTTTCCTGAGGATTAACATGCTTGAAATTTTCCCTTGTATCTACCGCCTATAGTTACTTGAAAGTTGGAGTTTGGGTTAGGATTAGGGAAAAAAGTTGGAGTACATAGTAAGAGAGTATTTTAGTACGTGAAGAGAGAAATTTTGAGTGAGAAAACCCAAACCCAAACCCATACTTCTCTCTAAAAGTTTGAGTACGTGGAGAGAGAAAAGTACGAGGAGGGAGAAAATGTTGAGAGAGAGTGAAACTCAAACTCAAACCCCAAACTTCTCTCTAAAAGTTTTAGTATGTGGAGAGAGAAAAGTATGGGGAGAGATAAAGCTGGTTTAGCTGAAAATTAATCTCTCTTTCTTGAATTAATATAATCAATCCTCCCTCTAAAATGTCTGGGTAACAGACCTTATGCTATTCTTAGACATTTGATGGAGAATTTTTAACTTATAAATAATGTAAATCTCATTGTAAATATTCTTGTGAATAGATGTATTTCTTTAAAGCCATATGAAAGAAAGCAATAATGAAATTCTTTCAATTTGAATGATATAAGTTAAAAATAATTTTCCTTACAATCTAAAACTTGTTTTTGGACCTCCTTTTTTCATCCTAAAGTGCAACACGAGTAAATGACTGCAATGTGCCTAGAATGCCTGTTATCAGTTCTATATCTATTTTGAAAGCAATTATTTGAATAGTTTGCTGATAACCAATAAATTTTATTTTGTAATATTGTGTAATCCTTACAATCACATTCTTTAATTGCAATAGTTAGGCATCACTCTACTTATAAATTGTGTTGAAAGGTTGTTTCCAAGATTTTGGCAACAGTAGAATAAGAACTTGTGGAAAGTACGTTCTGTGAGGTCTTTTAAAACCCTAATTTTCCTTAATCTATGCCATATAATTAGTCCAACAACTCATTCATATTGAGGTTAGGGTATCTATTTTTTATGGTCTTCTTGTTCAGTGCATGGTAGTCCACACACATCTAGAGGGATGCATCTTATTTCTTTCCCAACACTATCGATGATGTAAAGGGCTAGAACTGGGCCTGATCCATCCCTTGCCAAGAAGCTCCTAGATTGTTTTCTTTATCTCACCCTTGAACATTTTAGAATGGTGATAGAGTGTGGTGATGATAGCTTGGCTCCTTCCTCCATCTCTATGGTGTGCTCAAAGCCACGATGCAAAGGTATGCCTAGAGGGGTATCACAGAATATCATGTTGTGATTGTCCAACACTGACTTAAACTCATCATCCTAGTAGAAGTCTTCTACCCCTATATAGATTTTGTGGAGATCAAGCAATGTGTTGCCCAAACAACATCTTCATGTATGAAGATGGCCTCCATCTGTCGTGTCAATATTTCCTTCAAGCCACCATTTTTCACTCCACTCAGAACTACCTTTTTGTCATCAACCTCAAAGGAGAAATCCATCCACTATATGCCCAATATAATCTCTATGTCATCCAAATCTACCACTAAGGAGTCATTTGTTACCATGTGGTTTCCCATGGGAATGCTTAGTTATGGAACCAAATGGATACATAACAAGAGGTTTCCTCTTGCCACCTTGTTGGATGAGAAGGTATTGTAATAAATTGCAAAGAAACTATAGGGGGTATAGGAACAAAAAATTGGTTGACTAGACTTATAATTGCCATCATATGCTTGTCGAGCCTAACTATTCTAAAAAGTTCCCATTAAATTTAAGAAATTCCAGTTGAGCATCAAGAACGAAAGTGGTCGATGCCATATTCATTTGGATGCCAAACCATGGAAGTCATATTGATTCAAACCCACAAAAATTTGATTTGAGAATTCATGTTACAAAGTAGCAATTTGATATTGTTTGGTTTGCATATCAAAATACAGCCCAAACCTAAATTCATTGTCAAAAACCTGTCGTTGCAACCACATCATATGTCTTAATGCCTATAATCCACTACTTCATTCAAGCTTATGCATTTCTCAAAGTTTATAGATCAAGGCCACCATATGTGTGTGTGTGTGTGTGTGTGTGTGTGTGTGTGTGTGTGTGTGTGTGTGTGTGTGTGTGTGTGTACCCTAGTACTTCTTTGATTAACTGGACCTGATATATGTGTGTGTGTGCACTAGTACTTCTTTGATTAACTAGACTTGAGATATATATATATATATATATATATATATATGTATATATATATATATATATATGTATATATATATATATATATATATATATATATATATATATATATATATATATAGAGAGAGAGAGAGAGAGAGAGAGAGAGAGAGAGAGAGAGAGAGAGATTTGTCGGCACAAAGGCAATTAAGAATCAAAGAAAGATACTAGCAAAGATTAATTAATTAATTAAGGGTTTTGTGGCTCTAGAAACAACTATAACAATTTCCATTAATGATGAAACCAAAAGGTGGCAATTCAAGCTTGTCCCAATCAAAAAATTTTGACAAAGGATTCATATGGAAATAGGGTCTAACAACCAAACACTTTGAGTGAAAAAAAAAAAGATATAACATGCCAAAATTGCATAACAAGAACAAATTGATCTTACTTTTTGTTCAATGCAATAATTAGAAAAGGAGCTTGAATTCAAAGAAGTTGAATGCTTCTTGCTAGAGGAGTTGATGACAAGATATCCAAAATTTGAGATATTCTTCATGGAACATTTGCTTGTTAGATCATCCATGACATTTTTGCTGGTGATATGGGATTGATTAAGAGACCTAGAGAAATCCACACTAATACTGAAGGCTGAATTAAAGGATCTAGATTGACTAACCATATGAGCACTACATCTAGAAGAATGTTTAGCTGTCTGGAAAGTGAAGTTATCATGTACAGGTTTCTCAGATATAGGAGGATTGTTTCTAGCAACTGGAAAATCAAGTTCATCCATGGAAACACAAAAATTCTATGTACAACTTTTAGTGAAGTAGACGGACCAAGCAAGCATTGTAACATATGAAAAAATGCACTCAGCAAGAACCACCAGATACTCTATAGCTTGGACAACAACATAGTTCTCAAATTATAGAGACTCATAATTATCAATCACTGATAATCAGTGTAGCTCGCAAATTACAGAGACTCATAATTATCAGTCACTTATAATCTATGTAAGACAATGTTCTAAGATTTGATGAGTACGAGATATTATCCACACCAAGTCAAATTGTGATATTGCTATCAGGATTCAACTGTGTAGTTTTTGAGTCAAACTCATTGATTCATATTTCATGAGTAGTGTTTTACACAAACCTATTTCTCATGATAATGAATAGAACACTTAGTACTACTCCAACACACTTAACTACGGAGTTTCCTCCACAGTTAAACCCACTCTACTTGCAACCCCATTTGCAAAATCATATTGAAAAAGCCACCTTTTCACCAATTTGCCACATCTCCACCAGTATGTAAAATGTAGAAATATAGTCAAAGCAGGAGGTGGATTGTAGGAATGCCATCATCTCCAATTCTAGAGGCTCTGTAAAAAATTTAGATTAGATTTTATCTCCTCACCTTTGAAATCCGTCAACCATTTTTGTTTCAAATTTATAAATACATAATTATAAAAATTTCAGCAAAATGTCGCCCACCAATAAAAATAAAAGATGGAAATTAGATTTCAAAATGCTGAGAAATTGAAACTTTAGGAAATTCTATCTTCTTTCTTACGGATTCCAGGGCAGAAATCACTGTAAAAAATAGTGTATTAGTCTTCGCCTAATAGGTAAAAGCCAATAAAATACTCATAAAACTGATTTAGAAATCTCTATCAAATACAACTCTTCATACATTTTCTTCTTCTTCTAATAAAAAAGTGGCACAACAATTTGCCAGTGGCTACGTAACCAGTATTAAAAAGTGTAAGTATACATTATTTTCACTGCAATACATTGCATATAAGTTGCACCACGGCGCCTAGCAATTTCCTTTCTTAAACTAAGAGGAATTTTATACATTAATTTTTATTATTACTTAATAAAATATCGCTTGTAACTTTAGGGTTTGGTAACCGTTAACATCCATCGGTCAAAGACAGTAACAGGGTTCCCCTCAATATCTTGCCAACATAACTGGTGATCAGCGAATGTATTAATTAATTTCTTTCATTTGCAAGAATTGCTTCCCTCAATTATTATTTTAGGGCTTGACAAGTACGGAAACAACTTTAGGCTAATGTCTAAAATGAAAAAAAGTAGATAAAAGGAACATGTCTGACTTAAATTAAAGGAGGTTGATTAATAGATAGTAATCTACTAAACTAGCAGTTGCACATTTTAGTACGTTCAACAAGAAGCCGATAGAGATGATATGATATTGAAATTGGTTAATTTGAAATGATGAAAAACAGATCTAGATTTTGAATTACATAGAAATTTACAAGTTATAGTTGATTTTAAATTTCAGAATTTGAAAAAGAAGTAGCATGCATTGAGAAATAAGAACAAAATAAAAGATATTTTTTTGATGTATTGAATAAAGTGAAGAATAATAGTTTATAATAAAAATATTTTTGTAATGCCTGTAAATTTTGAAGTCCCATTGTAATAAAAGTAGTAAAATTGTATTGTTGTTGTAGGAGAGTACTTAATAGTGCAATGTTAATAATTGCAAAGCAATGAAGCAAAACACAAATATGAGCATTGATTTTATGTTATAGTGAATGAGCTCAATGACTTTGATTGTATTTGAGTTACCTGCAATCAATGATTGTGCAATTGTTCATTTGTATGCCTTTTGAGGATTAGATAACATGATTTTATGGTTGCATTTTTTTCATAGTAAAAGAGTAATCTAAATTACTTTGTAAAAAATGAAATATTTGTTTCTTCATTCTTTCACGTCAGTATCAATTAAATACCTTGAAATGTGTGGAGTGTGAAGTTGGTAGTACTTACGCATGAAGATTTGAATGCATGGTTGAGAAACGGTTTGCAACAGCCATGTGAGGAATGGTTATGTATTATTTTGCTACAAATTTTTTTTGAACTGAGTTAGTAATACATAATAGAAATTTGTGGTTAAATTGTGTTTTAATTGTAGGAGTGAATTTATACATATGACTAAATAGAGAGAATATTGACTCATTACCTTTGTGGCTGAAATATTGGTTTTTGTGAGAAATGAGGTTGGTGATAGTAGTTGTAGACGTGCTTTCTCTTTTTTCCTAGCAGTTGTATAAGTATTATTTTCCATCTTGCAGTACCTTTCAAAAGGAAAAGGTTGGTGAATTTGTAGGTTGTTCAAATTTTTTACTCTTGATAGTGTTATAAATGTCAATCTTTGTCTTTCTCTTCCTCCGATGCCTATTGTTATTCTATTTAGTGTGAGTCCATGAGATTTGTGTATGGTAACAACCCAAGCCATTGTCAGTGGAATTTGTGTACGACTACCTCTTGTAATTGGAGTGATGAGAACATTTTTTGGGTTTTGTGCATCCCAAGGTGGTCCAATGTAATTGTCAAATTTTACAACTACATATTTTGGTAGATTTGGAGGAGATGAAATTGTATCATAAACTATGGAATTTACTTGTCCAATTGATCCATTTACAAGGCCAATTTGTATCCATAAGTTTGTTGTTAGCATTACTTGTTGACCTATGCAAAGGAGCACCTCTTGTAAGAGTTGTTCGTCTTCAATTTGTTCATTTGATTTGTGTGCAACAACTCTAGCAGTGCTATGGGCAATTGGAAGGTTCCAATTTTTGAGCATTTTCTTGTTATGTTTTATTGCGTATCCATTGGTTGCAAATAGATGGGTGGATTTATCGAACTCGATGTTTTGATTTTCATTGAGATTATCTTCTGTTTGAGTCATTAATGTTTCCCAATCTTATTTGATTGGTACAACATTTCGAATATTTTGCAAGATTTTACGAAACTTTATCTGGGATTCAATATGTCCTTGTTGGCGAAAAACTATATCTAATGTGATTGCTACATTGAATGTGTTCCACAACATTAGGGCTATTGAGTGTGAGGCATAAATTGGTTTGTTCATAACTTGTGGAACCTGGCCTAAGTCATCGACAAAAATGATTGAGATTCCACAAAATGGTTTATGTTGGTTTTGAGGAAATGTTGACGTAGACGATTGTCAATTTTCAATAGTATTTTTGGGCCTAAGAAGCTCATGTCGTCAATTAGAATGTATTTGACATGTTTGAAGTCTTCCTGTAGAGTTGTTAATGACTGGGCTTGTAAGCGATGCATATCTTTAATTTGAATGTATAAGCATCTGTGGATTGTTGTTGCTTGTATATTGTATGTAGCAACCCCTATAGGAGCTAGTGCTAGCAATGTATTTTTTCCATTTTGAGCTCTCAAATTACAGAGACTCGTAATTATCACTTAAAATCTATGTAAGACAGCATTATGAGATTTGATAGGTAGGATGCTATAAGCATTTAATTGTGTAGGCTTTAATCAAATTTATTAATTCATATTTTACGAATAGTGATTTGTACAAATTTATTATTGGAAAAATATACCATAAAAAAAAAAAAAATTTAAAAAAAAAAACTTTCAGGTTATTATTTTATCGAATAATAGATGCCAATTTATGCAATAACTTGACTCAACAACATTCTTAAATGACTACTAATTAACTTATGGACACCTACTCACATCTACAATAAGAACTTGATTCAAATTAAAACTCTTTGACTCAATCCTAAACTAAACTTGTGTTGTGGCAACTCAACAAGAATAGCCACATGTCCAACAATTATTATTGACTATCGTACAAAATGCGCCTCCAATAAAAAAAAGATAGAAATTAGATTTGAAAATGCTGGAAAATTTGAAACTTTAAGAAATTCTATCTTCTCTCTTACGGATTCCAGGTCAAAAATCACTGTCAAAAATAGTAAGTCAAAGAAATCAATCAATGGACATCCTACAAACCTTATAACAGTAAATTTGATAAAAATCATTTTTTCTTCCTATATATGAAGAATTTCTGATACTAAACCATTACAAAAACTGAACCAGTGCCAATGGGAATGACTGAGCTCTTCCTTGATTTGCTCCTTCCCTTTGTTAGCCTAACAATCAGCATCTTTTTCTTCCTGCAGCTTTTCTTTCATGGTCGAAAGAGAACTAAATCTGAAAACCCCACTCTCCTTCCTTTCTTCGGCATACTTTTTCCACTGATAAAAAACCGTCACAGGCTGCACGATTGGGTAACAGAATTACTCTCTGCTTCTCCTTCCAATACATTCAAATACCATTGACCAGGAGTAATAAGAGGATATTTCACAGCCAATCCTGCAAATATAGAGCATGTGCTGAGAACCAAATTTGAAAATTACAGGAAAGGGGTGCGCTTCAATTACATTCTTCACGACTTTTTGGGAAGAGGAATTTTCAATGCCGACGGCGAGCTGTGGAAGATGCAGAGGAAAGTCGCCAGCTACGAATTCAACACCAAATCGCTCAGAAATTTCGTGGTAGAAACAGTGCAATCAGAAATTCTGGAGCGCCTCATACCTGTTCTTTCCAAAGCCTGCAATGAAGGAGCCTCCGTTGATTTGCAAGACGTTTTGCAGAGATTTACCTTCGACAATATTTGCAGAGATTTACCTTCGATAATATTTGCAGAGTAGCTTTCGGAGCAGATCCCGCTTATCTGGATCCCTCTCTCCCCCAATTACCCTTTGCTAGGGTTTTTGGAGATGCAACAGAATTAAGCTTCGGGAGATTTCTGTACGGGATGCCCTTTCTCTGGAGAATCAAGCGTGCCCTTAACCTAGGTTCTGAAAGGCGACTGCGCAGGGCGATTCGCGCGGTGGATGATTTTGCTCTGAATATAATTCGCTCTAGAAGGAAAGAGATCGCCGAGAGTCAATTAAAGGGAAGCGAATCCCCAAGAAATGACCTCCTGTCCAGATTAATGGCAGCAGCTAACGAATTTGAAACAGAGATGGGCGAAGAAGAGGAGAAAAGCAAATCCGATGTTTTCCTCAGAGACATGATTGTGAATTTTATGCTGGCCGGAAGAGATACAACTTCGACGTCACTGACCTGGTTTTTCTGGGTGCTTTCATCGCATCCGCGAGTGGAATCGGCCATCCGCCATGAAATTCTGCAGATTTTATCAAATAGAGAAGGGGAAATGGAAGGAGAACCGAAAGGGGGTTTCGATACGGCGTTTACATACGACGAATTGAGGGAAATGAAATACCTCCATGCTGCTGTGTGTGAATCTCTGCGATTGTACCCTCCTGTACCTCTTGATTCCAAATGTGCAGTGGAAGATGATGTTTTCCCCGACGGGAGTTTTGTGGGCAAAGGGTGGGCTGTTGATTACAGCATTTACGCCATGGGTAGGATGGAAAGCATCTGGGGAGCAGATTGCCTGGAATTTAAACCAGAGAGATGGTTAGTGGATGGAGAATTTGTAGGAGAAAATCCTTACAAGTTTACTGCTTTCCATGCCGGACCTCGCATATGTCTGGGAAAGGAGATGGCCTTCATTCAAATGAAATCGATTGTGGCTTCCATACTCCATGTTTTTAGCTTTGGGATCGATAACAGCTTTGTTCCCACTTATACACTCGACTTAAATTTGCGTATGAAGGGAGGAATGCTGGTTACTGTCAGGAAAAGATGATTTCTTCGACGAACGGATATCTTAGAGTAGTTTTTATGTTGCCTTTACCTTAACTGCGTCTGTTTTTTGTGGCTCTGTAATATGTTGTGATGGATATAGATATAATATACTTTTAATTCCTCGCAGTTGTAGATTTAATGAGTGTGGGGGTAATATAGGATACCTAATGTTAGTGCTTATAATATTGGGTTAAATGGTTTGGAAAATGAATGAAAGTATTGGTGTACATTATTAGAAGTTACCATATTCCATTTCTAGATGTTATGGGCAGTGTTCTTTCATTAAAAAAGTTGAAATTTTATTATTATTTTGTTTAATGTTGAAGAGAAAATTTGTGCCATCACAATTTGATATCTAAAATTAAATTAAGTTTTCAAATCTATTTTATGAAGTTTTTGTTGGATGTTTAAGAATGTTTATGTAATGGTTGATATCTTTGACAAGTGCTTTCTACCAAATCACATTGAAGATAGAAGAGTCTCAGGAATCATTTCTTTGACAAGCTTTGTCTCTTTAATGGGGAATGACTTTCTTAATAATGGTAACACTTGTTCATTAGGGATCAAAGAGACAACAAAGATGTCTCTCTAATGAGAGATGCACACAAAGAGTGATCTAAATAGGAGCTTTCTTAACATAAGGGATGGTTGAGAGACGTAGTAAAGGATTTCAGGTGATGGCACACAACCAATCAATAGAAGATTATAATGTTGAAGATTATAAGCCTATCGAAGTTATCTTAGATTGGATATGTGAAATAGGCTAAGAGTGGCAAGAGGTAACTTCAAATAAAGGTTCTAATCTAGCACTATTGTTCCTCCCCTTGCACATTTCCTCATTTTTTTGCTTACAAACTTTGGACTGAATGTTCAAATGGAATCAACTTGACAATCAGGTTGCAAGAACACAACTCAACAAGCTATCCAATTAGTAGAACTTTAATATATTTTGGTTTTATCAAGAATTTGATTTTTTTGCTTTGCTAAAAATACGTTATTCATTAAACATCAAGCTCATTGTTCTACAAATGTAGAAAACAAGTAAATTACAAAAGATTCTAAAAGATATCTACATATTAGATTGATGTCCTTGTTCCAAAAAACATTGTAATTCAATATACACAAAACAAGTTATGTGTGACATCATAAACATGTGTAAATTATAGGTGGTTTAACTTAAATATTAAATCAAAACATATATTCAAAGAAGATTATGAAACCAAATGAAAGCATTAGATATTTATGTTACAAATGTAAGTTAAAATTTTTTAAAAATATCCTTTGTAGATAAAAAGTTTTTCACAACATCATAAATGTCACTTTAAAAATGTTGTTTACCATAAAAAGTCAATTATTAAAGTTGCACCAAAAAAGGCACACTTTAATTTTAAAAATTGTATAAGATACATTTGAAATGTGTAGACAAAATCTCACAAAACATTAGCTTGTATCATTTCTGAATTCTTAATAGTTCAAATTTGTAATGTTATAAAGTGAAGATTTAGTTCAAAATCTTCATTTCAATGTCAAGTTTGGCCAAAATGTTTAACCCATATTGTAGGATCACCCCTGAGCTCCCTCTATTAAATTATATATCCATATATAAGCAAACAAGCCACTGTACTATAATCTATTTGAATGTTCTTAAATAGTGTAAGAGGCCGCCAATATATTTTCAAAATGATCTACTTCTTTTTTATAAATCTTTCTTTAAAATCCCATTGATCACTTATGTCTTGTGTTCCCATTGCTCACTTATGTCTTGTGTTCTTTAGAGATGTTATAGGTGATGTTTCTTTCCTTTTTAAATCATATCTATTGTTTTCCCCTCCATTATACCTTCTCTAGAAGAATGTCATTTTTATTATATTTTCTCTAGCTTTAAATGCTTATAAACTCTTATTGGAATCACTCTAACATCTTAAACACATCCTTTGCATTCAACAAAGCACCAAATACTTCTTTTAGTTTTATGTTGTAAATTATTGAATTAGCTTTGATGTGCATGTGAAAGTATATTTTCATTTAGAAGATTTTCAATGGAAATTTCTATATTTTATGAATCTTTCTATTTTATGTTCATCATTTTAATGGTGAAATGAAGTCTAATGAATTTAAAAATATAAACAATGTGAGATGAATTCATTAACTAGGGCCACTTCCACACTAACATTCAAAATACAAACTGAGGGGCTTCCAAACATAACTAACACAAATAGATAAATGGATGCCAGTGCTAAACCAAAAATATATCAAGGAAGTAGGCAAGCGAGTCCACTTACATGCAATATAACTCAAGTTAGATTAGTAAAACCCAAAGAGATAAATGGATGCCAATGTTAAACCCAAAATATATTAAGGAAGTACACAAGCAAGTCCACTTACATGCAATGTAAAGTTTGATCAAAGATGTGTAAATGTAAATGTAAAATTGAGCCAACTGATTAAATGAGAAGTGTAAGATAGATCTAGGCGCTAAATATATGTAATCAACCCAATTAAGATTTGGTAATAGGTCTAAACTAGAAAGTGAAATGAATGATAAAATACTCACATAGAAATGTGCAAGGGAACATTCATTTTTTCTTCAAAAATCACAAATTTGAACCTATGACAAAACTGCTAACATCGAATTCATGATCACAATGAAAAATCCTTAAAAAATGTTATTTTTCGAGACGTCTCCTAAAATGTGTCGACCTAATGATAAAGTATTTACACACTTTACATGAAGATGGATATGTTCCCGGAACACAGTAACAAAGTCAACGCAACTTCTTTAAAAATGTTTCATTGGGCAGTTTCCAAATTTGTGGTCACAATTTGAATATCATGCTCCCGCATGCAAAACTTAGTTTTTGTTTTTGTTTGATGAGGGTTTTCCTTGGTCAAACCCTAGATTGAGGAATCGACCTTGAAATTGAAATATGAAACATGTAAGGAAAGAAAGGCAAATGTAAGTATTCACCTTGCTTAAAGAAACCCTTGTTAATAAGGATTTGCAATGATTGTGTATTGTAAATGTTCAATTTGCAATGAAGGGTGTAGGAAATATCCACAGATGCAATGGATCTGCCAATACAACATCATGGAGCAATGTATGTAAATGTCCATTAATGAAGATGATGATGAATGCACCAATGCAGACCTCCTCCCTTGATGGCTAAGAAAATGCTAGATCTTGACGAGGAAATGCTTACAATGGAACCTTAAATCTTTGAATGCCTTGACTACTTGATGAAAATTTACTTGCTTGAATGCTTGAGAATGTCTTATGATTGATGACTTGCTAGTGGATGTTAAAATGAGGTGCCTAGGCTTCCTTTTGTACTATTTTTTGGGCAAAAAAATAAAGAAAGTCCACCAAGTTGCGTAATTCCCGAATTACAACCCTGGGACAAGACTTGCCTCAAGATTCAAAATCCCTAGGAAATACGTTGACTTGAGTTGATCTAGTCTAGAAAAGTTCCACCTGGATTGGCCTATTCTAGAATAGGTCGCACTGGGTCAACCTACTTCAGGGTTGGTCCACGAGGAGCTAACCTCAATGTCTCAAATACTGCATTGATGAAAATGGAAAATGCAGGATAGAACAGAAAATGAGTCGATTGAGCATGAATTCATCTATGGTCCTTAAGGTCACTAAAATATAAAGGCTAAAAGCTCTTAAATGATGGGTGCTTCCATTGTAAGACAATACAATAATATTAAAATATTAGTTTCTAATATTCGACTTTACAATGTGACTGTTGCAACTCTTTCCTTCACTCATTTTCAAATGAGTCATGAATAAAATGAGTTCACGAGTATCTATATTCTACCATCATCGTTGATTTATCATTATTTACAAATTTACAATATGATCATCCATTCTCTCTCCTTCGTTCGTTCCTAAAGGAGTTGTGAACAATGAGTTTATTATCTTCAACATGTATTAAGCTCACTTGTAATTTGATAATACGAGTTTAGTATCCATAAATTTTATTTTCTAGTTAGATTTCAATATTTTCTTTGTTGTCTTAGGATCTTGAAGATGTGGTATGATTCTAGGACTAACTTATCATAAAATAGTTGTTTATGTATTCATTTTTATTTTATCCCCTTTTTCACTTACCTACATATTCCAATTTATATTTTAATTCTAATTCTCATCAATTTTCATTTGTGGAATTAATTATATCTCACATTATCAATTTTCATGTTTAGAACCATCTTATTTTAGATTAGTAACAATATTAGAGGTTTCCAATGAGGCTACACAGAATAAAATAAATCCTCCAATCAAACAAACATGAAGGCTTATAAATGAAGCCCACACCAGCACACACAATGATATCTTTATATTATTTTTCTTATATGTTGGCCTTTCATGACCCAAACAAACAAGTACACTCTACAATTTTTGACTTAAATTACAAATACACATGGACGCACATACCCACATGTACACACACATCGATGCCCCCACACACATACACACATGTGTGTTCACACACACACATAGATCAAACTCTTAACTTCGACAAAATTCTCTAGTCAATCTAGCAACAAGAAAACAACTTCACACACACACACACACACACACAAACAAACAAGCAAAACTCTTAACTTTAACAAAAATATCAAACCAAACTAGCAACAAGAAAATTACTTCAAATTTGTAAGCTCTAATAATACAAAAAACCTGTATTAATGTTTAAGATAAAATCACAAATTATTCACCTTTCTCTCTGGATTAAGGGAAATGACCTAATAGTTGAACACTTGATTGTTATAACACTTGTTGGTTCGATTCCCAATATTGTTGATAATATTACACCAATAGTCATGGCTATAAAGTTGTTATTCATGATGATAGTTATCAATGATTGAATAAATTCCATTATTTAGATCTAAAACGTAGCTAATCATACAATGCCACATCGATACACTGATACTTAGTACACAAGTATGGATCTCAATTTTTTGAGGCTTTTTTAGAACCTTGGAAAAAAGAATTCTTGTGTGAGATCATATTTAATGACATGACCCTTCATTATAAGAAGGTGACTTGCAAAGTAAGTGTTGTAAAATAATAGAAGTGATTTCAAATTTCTAAAAGAATTTTCAATAACATGAAATTTGGATGCTCAACTAATGAGTCATCTCCTGTAAATAAACAAGAGCTATAGTGTAGTGTAGTTCCTACCTAGCACTGGCAAGGCAGTTGTGGAAGATAGGAGGGGAGAAGGAGAAGCTAGAAATGGTTGTAAGACAAAAGTAATAAAAAACTAGTTGAAAAAGAAATAAGAAAGATAAAATAATAATAATAATAAACTAGTTAAATTGAATAAACTAAGTAATTTACAAATGTGCACCTTTCTCAAACCAATGGCCTATAAAAGACCAACAAAATGTAAGTGCAACATTAGATATCTTAGTTACTAGTTGAATGCCTAAAAATAAAAACTATGTGAAATCATTGTTTAGCACTCTTTCCTATCTAATATCATGTAACTAAATCAATTATATTTCCCCTGTTCTCCTACTCTTAATTGTAAAAATGTTGCAAATCTATCTTTGAAAAGAGTGAGTTATTGTGTGCACAACATTGAGACCACAAATGTAACTAGATCTAAGTATTGTTTCCACCTCCAACTCACAAAGGTTAGGGACCACTGTGCAACTTTCAAACTATAAGGGTCTAGAAATCATTCACGGTGCACCCAACTACATGAGTATATAAGTCTAGGTTGTTAAAGACACATTATCCCCTTAAATTCACATGACCATATTATTGATAGTTTATTTTATCTTTATTTTGAATGTAAAAAGTTTCTAGTTTTTAGAGCACGAGTGAATAATAGTTTTAGAAAATTAAATACTATAGATATTAAGATTCTTTTGTTGATAGCCGACTACCTCCATATATTTTCAATTTTACAAAGTTCTTAAAAAAATTTTGAAGATTTAATTATGTACAGGTTTAAAGAAAAAATTACCTTTTTAATGGGAGAAATCAGTTGTTCCATAACTATATCTTCTTTCCTCACCTGCTAAATAAAGACATAACTAAGGGGAGATACTAGTAAAAAAGAATTATTTCAATTCTTAGCCATATTGTGCATCTTAAAAATGTATAGGTTTCTATGAAAAATGTTGTACCTATTTCTAATTTGTTCATTTGCAGAAGCAACATGTTGCATTTGGCTTTCAACATTGTCAACACACCTTCATAATTAGAATAGTGATTATGGTGTCCCTGTGATACTAAGAGGGAAATGGTTTAAGTTATAGTCATAGACTGAATCTTAGACATGTATAAATTATTACCTACGAACTACATAAGTTGTGGTGTACCATTTTTTGATCCATTATGGCATAGAAGTAGCTTGATGTGTCTAACTTTCAACATTTTTGGGGCATATGCAAAAAAATAAGTCATGTTATGGAATGGGGCACTATTGCTAGATAATAATGAATTTTTAGGACTTTCATGAGTCAATTATCCAATCCAATATGGTATCTTCATTAATCTAATGTTGAAGATATGTTTTACCATTTTTTATTATGTTCTTGTACCAAACCAACATAATCATTTTTTACATGTCAGTTATTGGCAAATAACATAGAAATGAGAGATTGTAAGGGATGACAAGTCAAACCACAATATCAGTATCTATTAATTGAGTGTAATAGATATGTTATATCATTTTCTAATATGTTGCTTTGAGTGTCAAGGTGATGATGACTTAATTGTCCATGGCCTGACAACCTACATAATAAAACAATGTTATGAATGTCAAAGTAAGCTTCACAATTCATGAAAAGCCCCATAAATTTATCTACAACTATCATGGCTACACAAAATATTAGTCTTTTATGAAAATTGCCATCTTATAGGGTTAGCACGAATTGAAGCACAAATTCTAAACTGAATTTTATTAGCTTACGAAAACACAAAATCTCTCCTATATTTTTGAGTTCCATCTTCCATTCCTGGTTCTATGTTATACTATGATTGATTAGTTCTCTTACGATAAGATATCATCCTATAACAATTTTGCATTCCCTTCAACTATTGTATTCATAATTTATGTCTCAAATACCCTAAAATGAAGCTTCAATTGGTAACACTTTTTTTTTAATGAAATCTTATAGTTTTTTGTTAGTGCTATTGTAGGTTTAGTGAAAAAAAAAAGGAAACTAGAAAAATTTTAAAGACAATTTGATTTTACCTAGAAATTAATTTGTGGAACCAAATAATCAACATATCCCACATTTGGCTGTAAAATACAACCATTGAATTTTCAGTGCCCAATTACTTTATAGTAAAAATGACCAATATTACAATAAATTATAGTTCAAAATAGAAAGCCTCACAAAAGCAACAAGAACTGCAAAACCATAGCATAGGAAAATTTGTGTTATAATATAGTGGCATCAATACATTCCTACAAAGTAGAGGATGAGGAGAGGATTTTTAGTACTAGGATCGTACACATGCAGATAAAATTTTGAACATTGAATGAGAATATTGAGCTCTCGTAAATGATGAATCATAAATGAAATGAGGTTGTTCTTCTCAGGTGTGCTTTGTTGCACGATAATTTCCCTCGACAATCTAGCCTGCTAAATACTAATTTTTTTCCCAATCTTAATTACCTTTTTCTAAAAGTCATGCCAATGGATCTTGCATGATCTGCATATTTCTTGCTAATTTCTTTATTTCAGTGAATTTAAAATGACTTGGATGTTTTCTTTTAACCATTTAGGACTTGAAGTATTTCATTTTCTTTTTGTTGTCTTTTTAGCAAGAGACATTTCCTTCCGACAAGAGATATCTATTTTGAAAATATTGGGATGGGTTGGTGTAAAAAAATAAAATTAACATGTATAGTAGTGTTTTATCCTCCCACAAATAACTAGTAGAGAAACTAGCACAAAACTCTATACATTGAAACATACACATACACAAGTGTGCATATATTATGTGTGTTTTGATTGTCTAATCTAATGAATCTCTCATAGTTGGACTGTATATTTCTAAATTTGATTTTGTTAGAAACCTTTTCCAATACATTCCCTACTCATCCATGTGTTAGCAGTGTGCAAATAAAATGAGTGTCTAGCGGGAAATTGTCTGCGCACCTACACCCTCTGATAATCACAACAATGTTTTAGGTCTCAATTTTTTCAGACTTGAGAAATTCGATAAGAAGATTCAGAGAATGCATAAATACCACACATGTCTCACATTTATGTCAAAATAAAAGATTTTAAGGACAACTATTTTGGTTGTTTACATTTAGCCTATTGCGATGACCGCAATAAAGATGAAGACACAATTTTTCACAACTTCTCGTACATGAATGTTTGCAAATAGATTTTTTCGCCCTTTGTTACACCAATCAGAACCCCAAAAATAGTTTATACAAATATTGCAAGTTGCACATCAAAGAGTTCAAAAATAAGAATAATACAAAAAAATCCCAATATTTTGATTAGGTTGGTAAAACAATAATTTGTTGCCTTGACAAGAACTAATAATCAAATACTTATCAAAAAACCACTATGTGAACAAACTAATACTTAACAAATCTTCTTAGAAAAAAAGTATTGAAAGCTTAAACGATTCAATACTTTAAATATATGGTTCACTTATTTATAAAGGCCAACTACTCTTCTATTTGGGGGATTTAGGAGAAAAAGATTGAAAAAAATGTCAAAGATATTCTCATTAAGCCGATAGGCGTCACTCCTTGAGAAAGTTTGGTCAGATTGTCAAACTTTTTGGTAGTCAAACATCAATAAATAGAAAAATGATGCTGACAAATATCGAAGGAAATGAGTTATCTTGTACTTGTTACTCGCTTGCATAGTTAACTCGATGAAGATTAGACAATGGTAATAATATCCCTAGCAATCGACATATATGTCAAGTTTAAGCTCATAGCCTATAGGTTTAATGATGTGGTAATTAAACTATTGCATCTTTAAGGGATGTTTATAAAGGTGAATCATACAGAAAAAAACATGAACTCTTCATAATTGTACATACTCGCTAGAATTGAGCTTTTCAGACAATTCAAGTGCACCTAGAATCGATGTTGGCAATCTACAATGGAAATTGCCCTAGTAGAATATATGTGGGTACTCTATTTGAATTTTTGTAGAGGGTGGAAAATGGTGTTCCAAATGGAGTGTTTGCATGTCCTAGTGCCAATTTTAGGACACTCAACAATTCAATGATTTTCAGCTTGAACTAGATGAACCCCAAGGAGAGAATGACGAAGATGAACCCTTTGAAAATCCATTTTCTAACATTGATGCTGAATCAAAAGAATCATTCCACTTAAATGAACTTTTTGATGAGCCTAAATATCAAGATAATCCACTAGCCATTTTTATCTGTCAAGCACCACCTCTTCCTCCAAGAATAGCTCTGCCTACCTTTTCCTTTCCTATCCCACCTCAGCAAAGGAACCGAAATCTAAAGAACATACCTGCTGCTGCACTTCCAAAATTGTATGGCCTTATTATAGAAGACCTTGAAACCTTTCTCTTTGAGTTTGACATCCTCTATAGGAGTTATGACTACACAACTAATGCCCATAAGTTGAATTTTTTTCCCTCTACTCTAAAGGATGCTTCTCTACGATGGTTCATGGGGTTGGGTGCAAATGCTATAGTAAATTGGACTGAAATGAGTAATTTTTTTTTTCATAAATATAAAGAATATTGAAAAGGTCAAGATATGAAGGGGGGTGAAGTTTTTAAGATGTCACAAAAGGAGGGTGAAACTTTGGAAGACTATGTTTCTAGATTCTTGTTTAATGTGCAATGAAATACACAACATAACCTAAATGAAGAATCTAAAAAGCATCTTTTTTCTTAGAGGTGTGCAAGAAGAAAGCATGGAGGCCCTGGACCTAATAGCTAGAGGAGATGTTTCGCCAAAAACTTGGAATGACATCAAGGAGATATGTCAGAACTATTCAAGAGCTACTATAAAGAAAGGTAGAGGACTAAGGAGCCTACCACATAAGACCAATGGTGGGTCAGGAGTATCAAAGATGGAGTTATCTAATTTTTTGTCTGATTTCAAGCAAGATAACATTAATGATTTTGCTACTGAATTGGATACCATGCAATCTCGAAGGAAAAATGATGAAGCTAATGCCATGTTGACTAAATTTTTCTCTCGTTGTAGAGAAAGAAAGAAGAATTGCACATGCAAGACCATTGCAGCAATAAATACACAACCAATGCCCACTAAGTTTAAAGAAATTGATGAGGATACATGAGAAGTGATTTATGTTGCTAAAAGGTGACTATGGTCTCATAGATAAGGTATACCTCAAGACCCTTTGAATAATTTTGGTTATAATAATAATTAGTGGCAAGTTAATATTCCCTCAAATTCTGTCTCTTAAGGACAACATTGGAATAATAATTGGCCTAACTAGCAACCCCAATATAATCAAGCCTACCATCAACCACCTCAGTATCCCCAAAAAAACACTCAATGACCTCAACAAAATAACTAGTATCCTCAGTGGGGCCTGAATCAACAACCTCTATATCAAGGGAATTAGCAGCAACCACCTCAGTGGGGGTCAAGCCAATCACCTCAGTAGCAAGCCCTGATGTCTCCACCTTAGTAGCAAGCCCTAATGTCTCCACCTCCTACACCTAATGGTAGCCCACAAAAGCAACTAGAACTTCTTGCTCAGCCAACACCAAATCCCAACAATAAGCAACAAGCTTATTCTCTACAGGTCAATGATATTCATCTTAGGTCCGGAACCAAGTTGCCTACACCTAAAGGACATATTATAACTAAGTTTAAAAATATTGAAAATGGTCTAGCAAGAAAACAAGTTAATGTTCTAATTTCTCCATCTGTACAAGCATCTACTCCTCCATTTCCACAAAGGTTAGTTCCTACGGCCCCATCTAAACCAAGCCTTGTAGCAACTAATCTCCTAGACCAACTTAAGAAAATGACTATATAGATTCCCCTATTGGATGCGCTTAAAGAGATTCCCTTTACAATAAAAAATTGAAGGAAGCATGTGTCAAGCCGTCTATTAGAAAGAAAAAGGATCCTCCTACTATCCATGTGTTGGGATAACTCTCTAATTTAATGTTGAGCAAATAACTAACAACTAAATATTCTAATCCAGGAAAACCTGTTGTTACCATACATATAAATGGTATCCAAATTTAGAATGTTTTGATTAATTTAGGAGCATTAATTAATGTCATGTGGCAAGAGAAGTCTTGTTAAGACTTTGTATTATTGGATTAAGGGATACTCCTACAATGCTCTACTTAGCAGACAATTCAACTGTCAAACCTGATGGTATAATAGAAGATATCGTTGTAACCTTGGATTCCCTAGATTTTCCTTCAGACTTTGTTGTGTTGTGACCAAGAGGCACCCTTTGAGGATATCAATTAATCTTAGGAAGACCTTGGTTGGCTAATGTAGATGCATGCATTGCATGTCGATTAGGAAAAATGATAATATTAGATGGTACCAACACTAAGAAGTTAACTCTATATTCCCTTGCACAACATCAAGTAGATATTGACCAAGTTTCTTGGCCAAACCTTGGTGATGATCTTCCATAAGTTAAGTCTATTCAATAGCTCATGATGCTAGAAAAAAAAACCCATTTTTTTGTCCCAGGAAGAAGATGATATACTGGCAGCAATCCTTACTAACCAATATGATTCTGAGGAGTCTACTTCTGAAAATCCTACTAGCTCATTGCAAATTGTATTGCCTAAATGTGATGCACCTCAATCCCCTACAATACCTAATTACCTTCATATATTATTACCCCATGAAATTAAATCTCCATCAATAGCAAAGGTCTTAATGATGAATAAGGTAAAGAAAGCAGAAATTGTTGCAGCAAAAGAGTTGAATATTAATAATGAACTTACTGTACATCTCAGATGACAAGCATCATTAAACAGTTGCAAAATAGTCAACAAGCCTTTGCATGGGACTATACTGACATGAAAGGTTTAGATCCCAGTCTTTGTACACATAGGATATTTATTAACTCGAAGTGTAAGCCAATAAGACAACCTTAGAGGAGGGTAAACTCAACATTAAAAGATATAGTCAAGGAAGAGTTACAAAAAATTCTTAATGTTGGATTTATTTATCCTATTTCTGATAGCCAGTGGGTGTCACCTCTAGTTATTGTTCCAAAGAAGGGAGAACATGAAGAGCATGTATAGACTACAAAGAGCTTAATAAAGCCACTAAAAAGGATCATTTTCCTCTACCATTCATTGATCAAGTACTAGATAACTTAGCAAGAAAAAGATATTTCTCATTTCTAGATGGTTTCAGTGGCTATAATCAAATCTAGATCTCTCCAGAAGATTAGGATCAGACAACATTCACCTATCCATGGGGAGCATTTTCTTACTCTATCTTACCATTTGGATTATGTAATGCACATGCAACTTTTCAGCGAGCCATACTTAGCATATTTTCTATCATAGCTATAGATTGTATTGAAATGTATATGGATGATTTCACTACTTATGGTGACACATTTGAGCAAGCTCATACCAACTTACAAAAGGTATTAAAAAGGTACCAAGAATACAACCTTTCTCTTAATAGTGAGAAGTGTTATTTCATGATGGAAGAAGGAGTTGTTCTTTGGCATTACCTTTCCTCTTTCAAAATTCAAGTGGATCCTGCAAAGGTTGTTGTAATTACTAATCTACCAATGCCAACCAATCAAACTGATGTTAGAAGCTTTCTTGGACATGTTGGATACTATAGGAGGTTTATCAAAGATTTTAGTAAGCTTGTTGCTCCTTTGTATAACCTACTTAAGAAGTAAGCTGAGTTTGAGTGGACACAAGACTCTAAAGAAACATTTCAACAATTGAAGGATGTTTTGACAACAAAAGCTATTCTTAGAGGACCTGATTGGAAGCTACCCTTCCACATTCATACTGATGCATCTGACACTACTGTAGGGGAAGTTCTTGGACAAAAATAAGGTACTGTTGAGCATGCCATTTTGTATATTAGTAAGAATTTGCAAGGTGATGAGCTAAATTATATCGTCACTGAAAAAGAATTGCTTGTTGTTGTGTATGCACTTAATAAATTTCAGCATTATATTACAAGTTATGAGGTTTTTATCTACACTGGCCACTTTGCTATAAAATACATAATGAATAAACCTACTATTTCTAAAAGATTAGCATGTTGGCTACTCCTCATGTAAGAAAGTAATGTGAAGAAAATATATAAACCAAGCCGAGCCAATGTAGTAGCAGAATTTTTGTCGTGACTTTAAGTACCTGATGATCCTCTAGCCATAAATAATAGCTTTCTTGATGAGCATTTATTTTCCATAGGAATTTATAACCCATGGTTCATAGATATAGCAAATTACCTTGCTATAGGAAGAACACCACCACACTTTTCACCCAAGCAGCGTCGTCTCCTTGTGGAAAAAAGTTTCAATTTCTCATGGATAGTTGGATTGATGTTCTACATTAGACTAGATCAAGTAACCTACCGATGTGTAAGGGAAGATGAGACTTATGACATATTATGGGCATGCCATGATGAACCATGTGGGGGTCATTTTGTAGCAAAAAGAATAGCCTAGAAGATTTTGACAACTGGATACTAATGGCCTACTCTTCACAAAGATGCAACAAAGTATACAAGATGATGTGATCAATGCCAATGTATGGGAAGACCCAATAAAACTGATGAAATGCCCATGCAACCACAAGTGGTTGTCAAACCTTTTGACAAATGGGGTATCAATTTTGGTGGTCCAATAGAGCCCTCTTCTTATGGTAAATCATACATCTTGGTTTGTACTGATTATGCAACTAAATGGATTGAAGCACAAGCTATGACACATACAAG
Organism: Cupressus sempervirens; assembly: GCA_028749045.1. NCBI lineage: Eukaryota > Viridiplantae > Streptophyta > Pinopsida > Cupressales > Cupressaceae > Cupressus > Cupressus sempervirens. The sequence goes on along the minus strand of CM053787.1, from coordinate 353,441,761 downwards.
AGATCAAAAAGTAGTAGATTTTCTATATGAGTGCATATTCACCAAATTTCGAGTACCTAGAGAAATTTTCACAGATCAGGGAGCTCAATTCACATCAAACCTGATTATAGAACTTATGAAGAAGTACCATGATCCATCATGGTACATCTTCCCCATACCATCCTGAAGCTAATGGTCAGGCAAAAATCATAAATAAAGAAATTGAAGCCATCCTCACTAAAACAATTTCTATTCACAAGAGGGACTGGGTTACCAGGCTTCTTGAAGCAATTTGGGCTTACAAGACTACATGGAAGAGCACCACTGGATTTACCCCATTTGAATTACTTTATGGTAAATCTGCTTCCACACTTTGAATTTGAACACAAGACTCTAAAAACTATTTTAGAGCTAGATGTTGATCTTTCCAAGGCTCAAGAAGATAGGTTACTGCAGCTAAATGCCTTGATGAATACGAGAAATCTTCCCTAAATAATACAAAGATAATCCAATAGCAACGAAAGAAATGGCATGATAAGTTCAGCCGTGACAAGAATTTTTCTGTTGGAGACTGGGCTCTCCTATATGATTCCCGTTATCAGCAAACTCCAAGAAAATTCCAAACCCATTGGCTAGGACCACATGAAATAATTTATGTGTTCAACAATCGTGCAGTACAACTCTATACCATTGATCCTATTCACTTCAAATTACTTGTTAATGGACACTACTTAAAACTCTACCATAAGTCATCTAGTCTTGAAGAGTTCCTGCAACAATTCCAGTCACCTTCTGATTCTACAATTCCTGCAGCAACATCAAATGAGTTTTCGACAAAGTTGCCATCCCCTCTCTAAAAGCATTTCACTTATCATAATAAACTACTTTCTTTGTGAAATTATTTTCTGCGTAATAATTCCACCTCACTTCACTTTTTCTCATCTTCCACCTCACCTCACCCTTCATCAACTTACATGACGGTATCAAATGACAATGCAACTTAACGAGTCCATACACATACTCAAGTTTAAATTTTTTTCTTAATATGTTGTTCTATGTTTAGTTACCTTTGTCACTAGCAATTGTAGGAGCTATTGCCTAATTTAGTTCAGTGGGGGGGGGAGGGGGGGGGGAGGAGGGGTATTATCTCATTCATTTTTTTGTGATCATTAAATGTTATGTACACGATAAAAATAATAACATGATGTGACTGCTACCTTTATGTCACACATTTTTGTGAATTGGTAAGTACATACTTAGCGCAAAATTCAGTGATCTTTAATGCTAAAAATGCCAGCTGCTTAAAACAAGTACTGTTACTTTTCTTCTCTTCTTGTTACAAGTTTTTCCATTTTTGAAATTGCTCTTGTAATCACTTTGGAGGAATAATGGGGGGTGGCTTATTGAGAAGAGAACCAGCTGACCATACAATATTGTTGGGAGACCCAGTTTGCCTGCCTATTTTTCAAGCCAGGGGGTGGACAAATTACATGTTCAAATTGTTTGCATGGAATGAGGAGCTTTCCTTAGAATTCTTACAAATGTTAAGGGATGGTTTTGCTATAGTTAGAGGAGTAAGGGTTCCATTTTCACCTGAAATTATAGCTGATATAATGGAATTGTCGCTGGAAGGAGAACAATTTTTAGATACATTGGATGCAATGTTGGCTAGAACCCAATTTATAGTGCACATAGACCCACGGCTTCAGATAGACCAAAAAAAAGGTACAGTCTGCACATCTTTACCATAACCATTTAATGAATGTGCTATCTATGTTGTGAAATATTTTACTTGTGAGGGGAGACATTCATACTTGCATGCCACACATTTCAAATTTTTGAGTTTACTAAGACATAATGATTTCCCTTTGAATGTTCCTCATTTTATGTATCACATTTTGTTAAAAAAAGCTGCTATGGTACATAGAGGATCCCCAAAGGATGTTTCACACCACTATTTTATTAAGCTCATCATAGAAAAAGCCCTTAGGGAACAACTTGGGATATCTTGGGATGATTTTGTTGAAAACAAAGTGTAAAACCCTATTAGGCAACCTATGGAGAAAATTGGAAAGAAAAGAGAACCTCAGGAAAACCTTGTAAATCTCGCTCCACCCTCTTCTTCAACTAGACCCAGAATGTCAAAGATAACCTCAATTTCTACTCCCGTAGCTTCTACCTCTGGGTCAGGTCCAAAATCCAATAAGGGTAAAAGGAAAGTTAAGATTTCCCCAGATGTTGACTCTCTTGTAGCTCCTAGAGTTTATAAGAAGAAGAAAAGGGGGAATATATAGGAAACATCTCCAGAACCTCCTACAACTTCAGAGACAACAGAAGTACCCTTTAGGCATAGAACTCGAAAGAGCCAATCATTTGTAAAACCTGATGAGGGTGTGTCCTTTCAACTCCCTATGTCCGAAAATGTAACTATTGAAAAAGAGAAATCCTCTTCTTCTAATAAAAATAAGAATATCATTGAAAAAGGTGAAAGTGCAAAACGTGTATCTATAGCAGCAGGAACATCCTCTGACTAGCCACACATCATCTCCATAGATTCAGACATTGAAGATAGTGTATCTATTGGAATTATAGATTCTCCTCCACCTCAAAGAGAAAAATTTCATGAAGAGGATGTTGGAATAAATTTTGATGTAGTTAACACTATTTCTGAACAAATTCTTTTGTAAGGACTTGATGCTTTAGCATCCGCAACCTAGCAAACTATTCCTAATGATCCTTCATCTGAGACACATGTTACTTTCATTCCTAGTTCCACTATTTCATTGTTAAGCATCATTTCACAATTATCTAATCAGTTAATTCAAGAGAGGGAAGAATGGAATATATATATATATATATATATATAGAGAGAGAGAGAGAGAGAGAGAGAGAGAGAGAGAGAGAGAGAGAGAGAGAGAGAGAGAGAGAGAGAGAGAGAGAGAGAGAGAGAGAGAGAGAGAGAACCATCTTCAATCAAACTCAGGATTTGACTGAAAAGGATGAGAAGATTGTGCAATTAAGTAGTAAACTTACAAAGGTCATTGCCATGATTCTTGAATTAATGTCTTGTCACTCTCCTTCCTCTGTTTATGCTCTCTTTTTGAAAGAACAATTTTTAAGTTATCAGATGAGCTGGGTAATATAGGGTAAGAGTTTAACATTGAATACTCCTCATGAATTCTTTCAAGCCTTCCATACTACCCCTTTAGCCATTAAAAATCTACTTTGTGAACTCTTCTTACATAATTTAGCAGTCCCTAACAACAGAGATTGTAACCCTTTACCTTATGTGGGTGATATTCAACTTAGGGCATTAATATCTTGGATCCAAAATGAAATTAGTAAAGAACATTAGGCCCACTAGTGTAGACAATTAGAATATGAGACTCCACTTCTTATCAGACCTGAAGCCAAGGATTCCAAAACTATGTACTATGAATGGATGAAAATTGCTTACTCAAAACCTGGAAACCAAATTATCCCTCCTTTAAGGGATGCAGCATATCAAGAATATAAAGCTATGGAAGAAATAGATCTCCCTACAACAAAGTAAGGGAATCAATGGTGATGGATAGGATTAAATGAAGACCTGCAGAAGAAAGAACATCATTCTTCATTGAATTTTATCATGGCTACTTGGTAAGCACCCTAGTGTATTAAGTTGGGGGAAGAAAGGAAAAATGATTGGATCCCTTCAACTTTTCAGCCTCGAATGTTATTATCCCCATTGCTTTCTAATTAACAAGATTTAGAGACAGTTGATATGACAGTAGAGCTTCGCAGGTGGGAAAGGTATAGGGAGAATAAAGGTTTTGACTAGAACATTGCTACAAGAGGTAAAGGGCAGAGTATTGCTTCCAATTTCAAGATGGCTGCAAGGGTGAAAAATTTTATGTTTTCTTGAGGACAAGTCAAAGTTTCAGTTGGGGGGAATGATGAGACCAAAATATGGTCTATTTTGTCATTTCATTTTCAGGTTAATTTGCAAACTTTCTAAAGACTTTGATGTTTAAGAACATGATGTTTATGATGATTTTAAACAAATATGTGTGAAATTACTTTTTAGGAAAAATGAATATGCTATGAAAAGATATGCCATTTAATTACAAAATAGTGTGAGAATGATGCTTTTTCTTCCTTAGCTAGGTTGGGTAGTTCTCCTACAACAATGTGGCATAGGGTAAACTAATTTAGATAGCATGTTTTAAATAAGTCTTGATGTATGTTATTTCTTTGGAAGCACTAATATTTTGTAGATTTAAAAGAAAGGTCATCTTAACCAAGAGGGACTCAAAGCAGTTACTTGCATTATCAGACTAGCTTTGAGTAGAGAAAATTCAGGGGTCATGAGCTCCTAGATTATTGTTCTTTTTGGTGCTAGAATTAATGCACTTGTTGTAATAATGAATACTATTATTTTCTTTCGTAGTTGATGAGTCTAAAATCTAGGAATTCTGTTCCTAGTTCATTTTTTTAAATAGCTGGAAGTTTGTGTTCTAGGGGTGCTAAGGTTTAGTTACTTTTCAATAGAAGAAGTTTGTTGAGTACTAAATACAATCGTGTTGTTCATTAGCATGTACGTTTTTTCATTGTAATGAATAAAAGGAAAAATTCAAGTTTTCATCTCTGAGTTATTCTACTCACTTCTCTGTGGGGGGCCACACATGAAGTGAACTAATTATTTAGCATATGATTTACATTCAATTAATAGAACTATGGTAGACTCTATTGTTCCTGTAGCCACTAATAATAGAATTAGTGGACTATTCCTATAGCACAAGCAGTTGAAGTAATTCTCAACTGTGTTTTCATGCATTGTTAAAATAGATTTAATTCTTAGCTTTAGCTTAGATTTCTTGTGGTAAACACTTGAATTTTTGTAGAGTAGTTCTTAAGTTGAGATAAGTTTGAAGCATATATTTTGCAAACACTATTTCAAGTTTATGTCCCTGGTTGATAAATTAAATGACTCTGAATGAGTTGAGTAAGAACCACTTGAGATGTCCAATCTTGGGCTAAGCAGTCCATTGCTATAGGATTTTGATCCCTTTCATTGGCAAAGCACAAGTCAAAAAGGTCTTGGTGTTACATCTCAAATTTTGACCTAATTTTAAATTTTTTCATAACTGTTGGATTTAGAAAAAAAATTCATGATAATGTGAAATAGTTAGTTATTTATATATGTTGTAATAATTATTGATGCAATTTTCGGTAACCTATAATTGTCATTAGATAATTAGCAGTTGTTGATTTAAAATAATGATTAATTTTATTTTTTAATTACTATGCAATTATTATTATGGTGAAAGTGTTTTTATGGATGATTGTAGGAGAAGATGAAGAGAGGGGAAGTATTACTAAAAGGGATCATTAGAATGAGATGTTCACTTAGTTCAGTCATCGAAATCAGTAGGTATGACCATAAACTTCCTTGGATGGGATATGATGACTTGACCACAAGTTACATGATGCAGGAGCATCTGAAGTCTTTTCTATTTACCTCGGTAGTATGATGCAGGAGCATCTTGGCCATCATGTTATCCCACTGATTTTGTTACAAACATTGCCAAGTGCCTATAAAAATTTTAGAGTTTGTCAATTTTCAATATGTGTCGAATGTTGCTTCATGTTTCAAGTGTTCATTCATGTGCCAAGTAGTCTTGTTGGTGCTGAATTTTCTTGTATGTGCTAAGCGCCTAAGCTTGGATTTTGGTGTAGTTATGTTTTTATTGGTTAGGGATGTGTTGGAAACACATTGGGTAACCTTTCCTCATGATTTCATAGAGATTGGATGGATTGAGTTGAAGTTAGAGCCATTTTTACCTTGCTGCTGGAATTGTGTTTTTCTAGTTTTTGTGTGCCTATTGCAGACTATGTAACTAATTATCCTTAGTAAATGAAAGTATGTGCACTTTAGGTATTAAAGAGGGCCTAGATTAATATCTATAGTTCAGAGTGCAAGTTCTAATTCCTCATAAGTTTGGAGATATGGCAATTATCCCAGAGTATCAATTTCTCATAGTTTTGCATGACAATTTTCTGTGCTTGACTTTTAGAGTGGATGCACACTTTTTCTTGGTGAATCAGCCTTTTCACATTTAAGAGGTTGTAGAGGACCTAATTTAATACCTATGATTCAAAGCACGATTTCTAATTCAATCGGAGCTAGGAGATATCATGATTTTTCTTGGGCATTGATTTCTAGACATTTAATTGATGTTGCAGACCAACTTGTGGCTTAGATTAGTATAATTAGGGGTCTTGGGTATATTCTTAATCACAATTAGAAGGTAGATAATTTGGTTAGAGGAGTCTTAGGTGGAGCAGCTTGTAAGAAGAAGTTCATATTTGGGTCTAGATATCTATTCTTCTTTGAAAGATGTATTCTTCTTTGTAATCATTGTAATCTAAAAAGTCGTACAGTCGGGCATGTTGGATGTAAAACTCTTGATATGAATTTATAAAATTTTGTCTCTCTAGATCTGAATCTCGCTCCTCTTGTTCATTTTCTGTTGTGTGTTTATTTGTTGGTTTTCTGGATCACCTCATTTTGGGGTACATCCGGATTAGTGTTGCATCATTACATTATGGGACCCACATGAGATATTGAGAAAACAACATAGGAAAAGCATATAATAATCTAATTTAAAATTAAGACATACCTCAAATTAATTTTCATCATATTATTATAATAAATGCTTACATACAAACACATGAATATAAAAATGAAATAACACCAATAAATTATAATAACATAATTTAGTGATGTCACCCATTGATATACTTACATGAATGTATATAAGAATATATTATAATAGTAAATGAAATTATAATCTTTTCAACTTCTCTTTACAACTCTTTTTATTTTATTTCTTCTTCATTTTCAAATTGAATTAATGATTGGAATTCAAATGAATTTCTTTGAAACCGATGGAAGCTGAAAAGCCACGACTAGTCCTTTAAGAAAAGTTGTGATAGGAGTTGGATCATCTCATACCTCAACTTTCATCCTTTTCTGCTACGTTACCATATTTTTTCTACTTAAGCGAAGTTCCATAATGTTTTTCCTTATTTCTGCTAGTATTTGCAACTTTCAAACCAAGGCATAATCAAGTCAGGCGATACAACTAAGCCAAGTAAGAGTTTCAACTAGAGGATAGAAGGCCAAATTCCAGTTGGATCCTCATATGTATACACCTTAGGTTATGAATTCTTTTCCTCCAACATTAATACTTCATCTTTTTTGAATATAAGTCTGATTGCAACCGGCTATCAAACATTAGGATTGAGATTATTAAATGTTGCTTTGTTGATGGCCTCTTTTGATCTTCTAAGTTCCCAATATGATCTTTTTATAATATCATTGTAACTTGAACCACCATTAAGAATTTGAATGGTAGCTTCAGGGTCTTATAATGATTGTATGAACCATCACCAATAACTCGGATATCAATGGCAATAATCATGTTGTCTTAATCCATAAAATAAAGAGTAGAATGCTCACAAATATCTAACACCTAGCTACGAAATGGTGAAGAGGTGTAAATAAAAAAGAATAGAATGTTCATAATCTTTCAGGCACCTCAGATTCACCGGCAATGAAGCCATGAAATGGTGAAGAGGTGGAATGAACCTGCAAAGAAACAAAAATGAAATCAGATATGAATATCTTAATAATGAAATACTTAATAGCTCATGCTTATCTTTGTATTGGAATCTATTGTCAAATTGAGTGGTGGTGATTGGGTCAATGCACCCATCGAAAATCCTTGACCAAGGTAGTTTATAGGAATATGTGCCATTCTATGATCACTTGATGTCCATAACATCAGTTATATAGGTATAACTGAGAGGGCACTCAAAACACTCAGTAGCTAGGATGGTTGGATTTAAGAACATCCCAAGCCCAATCCTGAGGTATGGAGGGTTGTTCTAATATATTAGAATATGTGCGGATAAGTATTGTCTGAGTTTGGGAGGTTAAGCCTATGTCAATGCTTCTCCTCTCACCAATGTTAAGGCTTGCACAACCAAATAAAAGATCCTTCGATAATACTTGTATGTTTTTCAAACTTCCAGTTACTTACTTGTTAATCTTTAGAATGGATTACATATATTTTAGGTAGTCATTTTATTTCAATTAGAATAGTTAATTGCCACTTAAATTTGAATATGAATATGTATATTTTCAGTTAAGTATGATTACAGTTAAGATAGATAAATGTTGCTATATTTTCAGTTGAACATGATTACGGTTAGGAATGGTTAAATTGTTTACATTGAATATGTTTTGTTGTTTCAGTTGACCATGAAATTACAATTAGATTAGTTAATAGTCAATTTTCAAATATCATTACTGTTAACTTCTGTTATTGTTAAAAGAAGTCATTGTCATGTTAAATGGAATCAGTTACTTTTATGAACGTTGGGAGTTATTATTTTTTTAAAGTCTTTGATTTAGTTATGAAAATTTGTTTGTTACACTTGGGGTTCAAGAGTGATGACAACTCAAGGAGTTGTAGTCTAGACTAATGAAAAGTGGAGAAATAGAGATACATTTATCTACATGCGTATAGAAAAGGAAACATGGCATTTATGATTCTACAACTATGGTATGTATGAGTGAACCAAAGAAGAGGGTGGAGGCTAGATAAACAAGTTCTAAATAGACATTTTGGGACTCACAACTGCACCAGCCACTCTGCCCAAAACATGATACTTATATCAAGAGAATTCATCTAGCTTGTAGAGTCCTCCACAACTTTAAACCTTAGTGAAAATTATCAGATTTTAAATTGTGTTATTGTCAACTACAACTTCAATAATATCTCAAGATATTTTAATTAAATATAAATATAAATATCATATAACTTCCACTTGTAGACACCTAAAAACCTTTAGAAAATAAAGTATTTTTATTTTCTGAAAAAGTCCTGATGACATCATCATTTATTAATTATTTATTTATTTTATTTATTTATTTATTTTTATGCCATTAAATCTCTTTATCTTAATTAAAAATATTTAATTAAGGAATCCCTCCCAAAAATGTTTAAATCTTATTTAAACATTATTTCCTTATTTATTAATTATTTAATTAATAAATTGACCAAAAAACCCAAAATAAATAAAAAAATTATTTTTTGCCCAAAATTTGGCCAATTTTCTTAAGACCGCTAACCTCTTCCAAAATCTTCTAATCCTTCTTTAATTTTGATTAAAGGCTAATCCCATCATTTCCTACCCCTAATCCCAACTCAAGATATTTAATTAAGATTAAATATTAATCCTCATGTTTATTAAAAAAGTTTTAATAAATATCTCCTCAACCCAAACCCTTGAAATAAATAAAACTTTATTTATTTTCTAAAAATCTAATTTATCCTCATCCTAAGAAGTTCTAGACTCTTCTAGAAAGTCTTCATCCTCATCCTAGGAAATTCTAGACTATTCTAGAAAGTCTTTATCCTCATCCAAAGTCTAGACTCTTCTAGAAGATGTCTTTAAAACTAATCCTAATCCCCTCCTAACCTTGTCATATTCCCTAAACATGGGTTAAAACTTACTAACCCAAGCCAAAGTTAACAAATATCTCCTCCTTCACCCACCCTCATTAAATGCCATCCACTTGCCTATCCCTAAGCTAATCCTAAACCATCCTAATCCATCCTCTAATCATTTGCACAATCCTAAGCAAGCTTAAAACTCTCCTAATCAAGCCCAAGTTGAAATTGCTCTCATCTCCCTCAAAATATCTCAACCATAAAACTTTATGAAGCCCACTAGGCCATAAATGACTCTTCCAAGCCCTTTTATTGCTCTTACAAGTCATTATGAGGGTCTTTATGAAGATTTTATCCCTTGAGCCTCCTTTGTTGACTCATCCTTCCCCTTTCCTCCATCCTCTCACCTTGTGACATATGTCACTGCCTGATTGGCTGTAAGGAAGCACAATCCATGTGCTCTCTTCTCATGCAATCTGAGCCCTCCATGAGCTTTTTCCCATCCTTGCATCCTAGCCCTTGATCCCTCAAGCCCTTTGCCTATTTAAAGAATCCTCTCCCAAGCCATTTTAACACAATCCATGAAGTAAAGTCATAATGCCATTTTGAGAAGCCATTTACATCAAAACCATACACTCACACCCAAATTCCAACTCCATTTGAAGCCCTTTTTGAAGCATAAAGCTTGAGCATACATCCTATCTATTTAGACAAAGCTACTCAACAAGGGAACTTATCATTGAGAGAGCCCATTAATGGCTCATATTCTCAATTGAGAGCTCATCTTAGTCTATCTTGAAGTTTATGAATTTTGTTTAGTTTTTTAGAAGCTTTATTTAAATTTGGTTTCTATTAGCATACTAACATTGCTCATATACACCACTATTTTATAAATTTTAATCTCTAGAACCACTTGATATATATTACAATTTTGTATGTTAAATATCACTTATAGACATTAATATTACTTTGAAATCATAAATGTAAAAGGGGAAAAGAAGAAAAGCAAAGGCACAAAGTCATCTTGAAATGTTGCAACACTAAGTTTCCACATAACCATTTCAAGAAGACAAGTTCCAAAAGTCCAAAAGGCAAGGACTCAAGCTCGCAAAAAGCTCTGTTTTTTATATATTTTTTTGTTTTTCCTTTGTCATATTCACTCCTGTATATTTGAGTTGCACTCATTCTTCAATAGAACCCTCAACAACATTTTTAATGATCTCTCATCTATCTCTTGTATTTACTGCCCAATAAAGAAAATCATCCTCTGTAAAATCTCATTTCAAGCAATGACTATAGAAACTACTAGAAAGCTCTAAGCTTGGTGAACATTATCATATTTTAGTTGCAATTTATAATGCAAGGTAAACAAGAGCTCTTTGGGAGCTGGAGTCCCTACCTTTTGGGTCATTGTGGGGGTTAGGTCTCACTAATTATTTTTAAAATGATTTTAGAGTGCGTATATCTTTTAATTTTAAGTACTTTATAATTGTCCTCAAAGAATTTGTAAAATGTCTTTAATAGTGTGAGGTTTTGGTTATCCAAAATATAGATATGTGAGTTTAGTAGAATAAAAAGTGAAACGATATTTTACCATTTTTTGACATATCTTCATTGTACTTAAAAATTAAGTAAAAACCATATATTTTATTAGATACACTTTAAATATCTTCAATATTGAAAGATAAATGTAAAATAAGATATAATATATATAAAATAATATTTTGTAAATGTTCTATAAACGTTCATGCAATATAATGAAATAATAATCTAACTATACAGTTTTTCATTTAAGAGGTAAAAAAGAAAGATATACGAATGTGCGTTCAAAATGCATTTTAACATAATGAAGGCATTTATTGTTTTGATTAAATTTATTTTTTATTTAAAATTTCAAATATTTTTAACATATGATTCAAAAACATATGATCTACCAAAATAAAAAAATAAAACTCTCTCGACAAGAAGCCCTCAATCTTTAATAGAGGGAAGGTTTTAGCAAAAACCTCTGCTCCCTTGAACAAACAACACAAAAATTTATTCCAAATATGTTAATGGGTTTCCAAATGAATTTAGATTTTTTACATTTCTTATATAAAATGGCCTTTCCTCACTTTCATTAATTTTTCTAATATTTCATCAAATAATTTTATTATCAGCATTAAATTATAAATTTTTTAATGAGTATTGATTTTTTGAGTGGTGGATGAATAAGCTATGTGGAAGGGCATTTTTTCCAAAAGATTCCAAATTTCTTTGGTTTACTTTGTCTCCATGTGTGTTCTTTCATTTGCTTCACACATACCATTCATCTTTTAATTAAAATTATATTTGTCTAACTTAAAAGTTCATTGGTGGTCTTTTGATAAATTTATGTTTATCTAACTTAATAGTTTTTTTTGGGGCTAAATTAGTGGTTTGTTGCTAGGTGATAATACCTCCACGCATGAAAAAATAATCTCCTCTAAATTGGGATTTTCGTAGGTAATTCACCTAATACACCATGCTTACTAACTCAAACGGATTCAAAGATAGTCAGTGCCACAGAGTCAAAGTTGAGATCCAACCAAATCTGTTCAAAAGCCAAAGCCACTCACACTACTAAGTAGCACACTAAAGGGAAAAAATAAATAAACATTTTTTAATTCTTAATTTCCACGTGGGCTAGAAAGGAGGCTCGTGATTGGTCAAAATCCACAGCAGAGTACACGTGGCGTATGCTCCCATCCAACAAACGAAATCTCCAACCACCACAATAAGTCAAATTCCCATGTGTTACCACCACCACCCACAAATATTTGGTGAAGAAGTCGACAACAGGGAATCCACGACCCATACACGTGGGTGAATTAGAAGTCACCAACAGCATCCTGTGGACTCAAATTTCAGAGTGTTTGACAGATGGCAAAAACTTCAAACAAGAGTATTAATTAAATTCTCAACTTTCTCTTTTTTTGAGAAATTTCTGACTGTAAAAAATAGAATATATACCGAGGAAAATAGCATTTAAGCAATTAAAAAAAAGGATTTTAGTTTGCTAAATGATTTTAAAAATACATAGCACAAAAACTTTAGAATATGATCTTGGTTATTAAATGAAAAATTAATTGGGGGGGCGGGGGGAGGTTGAAACAAAGAAACTACAGGCTTACCCTACCAAAATAACATCATTGTCCTGAATTTTAAAATTAGACTGAAGCATTTCTTTGGTGCATTATAGAAAAGAAAGGACAAATTTAAATATGTAAGTTTATAGAGGAAAGAGTGAAATGTAAACCAAAAGTTTAAGACTATAAACATAGTTGCAGAGATAAAGCTAGAAAGAAAATACTAGGCCAGCGGTAGAGGTATTTATACCTGAGGATGAATGATTCACGGTATAATGTGCAACATATGCAACTAGGAAATATTCCAATGAGTATATAGTAACAAAAATATTCCAATGAATAAATAGCAACAGAATGATTTGAATCGATGTGCTCCAGATACCCCAATTGTAGTGACCACAATTTCTAGAGCTCTTTATAAGACACCCATGCTACAATCTTATGCATAGACCATGATATTGTTATGTTTCACCATACTCCTCTATTCTTGGGAACTTTGAAATTGATCATGATACCTAGAATTTGATGTTGGAGCCAAATGCATTTGTTTCAGACTCAAGGGTGAGTTTTATCTTCTGCTCATCATAGATATTATGAGGCCTCTTACTGAATAATAGGAGAACATAAGAATGAGCATTAAGCTATTAATAACAGAGTCCAATGTTTGTTGCTTGCATTCCATATTCAGGAATCTCTTTCAGTTGTGGCTCTAGAATAACATTGCAAAATGATTGTTAGAACTCGACGTTGGAACCAAATGCATTTGTTTCAAACTCAAGTGTGAGTTATATCTTCTGCTCATCACAAATATTCTAAGGCCTCTTATTGAATAGTAGGAAAACATAAGAATGGGCATTAAGCTATTAATAATGGAGTCCAATGTTTGTTACTTGCATGCCATATTCAAGAATCTCATTCAATTGTGGCTCTAGAATAACATTGCAAAAATACTAACCTTCAGAGGTGACTATAGGTTGAGTCCTCTATGTGATATGATGGCTCAAATGTTTATTTTCATCACATCAAGACTTCATTGATTCAGTTACTGTTATACTGGTGCAAGGGGAAGTTGATAATCTAAGGGACTTTGAAGTTTGAGTTCTAAACTTGAATCACTTGAGCTTGGAATTATTGAATTCTGGTTAGCAAATTGCAACACTAGGAATATTCAAACTTTGAAATATTTTCTAAGTCGGATCTATACTTCTAGATCGGTGTATTTGGGGTTCTTAAACTGTAAACCTGGAACTTCATGGTTTGAGGTTCACGTTCATAGTTCACCTCCAACTCTCTTTCTTCACAAAACATGAACTTCAAAACACACATTGTTAACAAAACCACTAGAGGATATGTGGCAATTTAGGAAATTTCACTATGAAGCTCAGATTTAAAATTTTAAAACTTGGGTGTTGAAAGCATGCTAACACCTATCACTCCCTATGTTTAGTGTAGGGCCATGCAAGTAGAACACCTCTTGGAAGAACAACTTAGACACTTGAGTTGCTTGGTATTCTTTGGCGATGACAAAGAAATGGGCATACTTGGTCAGAGGATCAACCATGACATAGATGCAATACTTTCCTTGCACTCTAGGAAAGCTGGTGATGAAATCCATCAAGATACTATCCCATTTCTAGTCAAGAATTTGCAACGACTGAAGTAGCCCCTCTAGTGAGGTGTGTTTAGATTTGTTCTACTGGCAAGTGGAGCATTCTCGTACATACTAGAGGATGTCATTATTAAGGCCCTTCCAAACAAACCTTTCCCAAATTTATCTATAGGTCTTCAAATGTGTTGAGTGTCTAGCCAAGGGTTAGTCATGCATCTCTTTTAGAATTATTTCCTTCATCTTGGGACTTAGATACCAAATAGATTATTCCCTTGAAGTAAATGAGGTCATCATCAACCTTATATCTGTCATCCTACACTTAACCATCCATCAATTGGCATGCAAATGTATTCTTGGAGTATTCAACCAATAAATGTGCCTTCTAATTTGTCAATATCTGGGACAATGAACATATGGTAGGTCTTCTTGATAGAGCATCAACCACCACACTAGTTTTACCATTTACATACTCAATATCAAAATTAAATGATTGGATTTTCCTCACCCTTTCCTATTGTTATTCATTCAAATCCCTCTGGCCCAAGATATACAAACTTGGCTTAGAAGAGGTATTGTCAAAACTTCGTCACTACATGCATGATGGTGAGCATCTCTTTGTCATAGATGGAGTACAATTGCTTCCACTCTCAAGAGCTTCCAACTCTCAAACATAATGGGGTGAAAATGTTAAAAATATAAAGTGGTGAATCAGTTATCCATCTATTAAAACATTTATCAACCTTATTAATCTTTAACCATGTGAGCAACACAATAACACCACATATGTTAACTAGGGAAACCCTTGATCAAAGGGAAAACCTCGATGGGGATGGTACCCACATAATGATGTACTAATATAAAAGTTCCTTGTAAGAGGATATGCCAAGTTAAGAGTCTATGAAATACATTCAGTACATATCAGTCCCTATTAGGAGACATTGAATCACTGTTAGGAGATTCCAACCCTGTTAGGAGTTTTGCCAACCCTGTTAGGAGTTGTGTAAGGTAGAAGGACCCACTATCTAAATAGCTTCAAGAGCAAGACCACTGAACTCATTTTCCAGCTGATCTCTATATTATTCCTTGCAAAATAATAGAATGAACTGTACTTGTACTTTCCTCTTCCTCTGTCCTATCAACCAGATCAATCTTCTATCTTGATCAAATCACTAACTTCGCATCCAATTATCCCTTGGACCGCTTACTCACATTTACCAAATACTATGCTCAAGTTCGCTTGATCTCAATCACAATCCATATATCAAATAAGGAAAATGTTCTTCCTTTATACAATGTCCTTAAAATAATTATTTGAGTCGGCTATGTGCCTTTCCCAATTAATTAAATAGGACCTCAATTAAGATAAACACTTATTTTGACAATCAAATATTACTATCATTTATAAGTAATCAATAATTATTTCACACGTGCAATCTGATCTCATACACTTCACTACGTTACCAACAAATTATCTTCTTCTTGTAGCTAACTTTGCATATCATGATTATATTCCTATTAAAAGATATAACACAAAAACATTAACCACTTCTTACTTGCTCTGTTTTAGAATAGTTTTCACCGAACATTGCATAACTCACGTCTATCTTCTTAACTTTTCTTGTGCACTTAACTACATACTCGGGACTCACTGTAGAACATGTTTGTAATCGCGCAATTCTCCAATTGATACCAAAAACTTGTACTACCTCAATCTAAATCTATTGCTCTACTAGTCTTCACATAAACAATACTATGTTGACATCAATGACAAACACAATATTGAATGCAACATACAATCTCATCAACTACCTCGGATACTTCCCAAACAATATCGTCAACATTCATTGCTAACAGACGAGCCTACATCAACACCACTCCAATGCCTTCTCTCGATGCATCACACTCCAAGGTGAAGAGCCAAGTGAAGTCGGGTAGTGTCAAAACCATATAGGAACTCATGGCTCCTTCAACTTGTCGTAGGTGTGTTGCACCCACTCATTCCAATGGAAAATTCCTTTTTTGTCAAATCTATCAAGGGTGCACTAAGGTGTGAGAATCCCTTCACAAACCTTCAGTAATAACTACACAACTCGAAGATTTTGCATAGATGCAAGAGATTCTTGGGAGGTGACCATTCCAAGATGGCTTGAACTTTCTCCTAGTGTACCTGAACCCCTTGGATGCCAATGATGTGTCCCACATATAGTATCTTTGTCATTCTAAACTCATACTTAGACCTTTTGAGAAATAATTATTGACTCTGTGATTTCCAAACCTCATCCAAATGCCTCGGATGTTCCTCCCATGTTTTGTTGTAGATGAGTATGCCATCAAAGAAGACTGATAGGAACTTGCACAATTGCTTGTTGAAAATGATTCCTGCATTTCTAAAAGATGGTCAAGCATTGGTAAACACTAATGGCATGACCAAAAGCTCAGTGTCTATAGTGGCAACAAAAGGTTGTCTTCCCTATGTCTTGTTCGCTCGTGTTGATTTAATGGTAGATGAATCAAAGGCCTATTTTGGAAAAATAGACTACGACATGTAATTAGTCCATCAAGTCATTGATCTTGGGGTTAGGATATCTATTTTTTATGCTCTTCCTCTTCGATGCATAGTAGTCCACACACATCCGGCAAGATGCATCTCTTTACTTTCCCAGCACTGTCGATGATGTAAAGGGGCTAGAACTAGGCCTAATCCATCCCTTGTCAAGGAGCTCCTAGATTGTTTTCGTTATCTCACCCTTGAACTTTTAAGAATGGTGATAGGGTGTGGTGATGATAGCTTGGCTCCTTCCTCCATCTCTATGGTGTGCTCAAAGCCAAGGTGCAGAGGTATGCCTAGTGGGTATCAGAGAATACCATGTTGTGATTGTCCAATACTATCTTAAACTCATCATCCTAGTAGAAGTCTTCTACCCCTATATAGATTTTGTGGAGATCAAGCAATGTGCTGCCCAAACAGCATCGTCATGTATGAAGATGGCCTCCATCTGTCGTGTTGAGATTTCCTTCAAGCCACCATTTTTCATTCCACTCGACACTACCTTTTTGTCATCCACCTCAAAGGAGAAATCCATATGCTTGAAGCTCCAAGTGCACTCATCAAGAGTCTCCATCCACTATATGCCCAATATAATCTCCATGACATCCAAATCTACCAAAAAGAAATCATTTGTTGCCCTATGGTTTCCCATGGGAATTCTTTGTTACGGGACCAAATGTATACATGACAAGAGATTTCCTCTTGCCATGTTGCTAGATGAGGAGGTATTGGAATAAATTGCAAAGAAACTAAAGGAGGTAAAGAAACAAAAAGTATGTTGGCTACACTTATAATTGCCATCATATGCTTGTCAAGACTAACCATTCTAAAAAGTGCCCATAAAATTTAAGCAATTCAAGTTGAGCATCAAGAACAAAAGTCGTCATGCCATATTCATTTGGGTGCCAAACCATGGATTTCATATTTATCCAAACCCACAAATATTTGATTTGGAAATTCATATTACAGAGTAGCAATTTGATATTGTTTAGTTAGCATATCAAAATAAAGCCCAAACCTGAATTCATTGTCAAAAATATGTCGTTGCAACCACATCATATGCCTTAATGCCTATAATTTGCTGCTTCATTCAAGCTTATGCATTTTTGAAAGTTTATAGATCAAGGCCACCATATATATATATATATATATATATATATATATATAACTAGAATACATGATTTGTTGGCGCAGAGGCAATTAAGAATCAAAGAAAGATACTAGAAAAGATTAATTTATTTATTAAGGCCTTTCTATATATATATAGAATACATGATTTGTTGGCGCAGAGGCAATTAAGTATCCAAGAAAGATACTAGCAAAGATTAATTAATTTATTAAGGGCTTTGTGGCACTAGAAACAACTATAACAATTTTTAT